>CAXKWD010000008.1:83008968-83400736 GCA_964059195.1 Ectobius pallidus
TATATTGTAATTTATGTAGTTTTCAACTGCTTTAGCGAAAAATGAAAATTTTCTTTCAACACGATCTGGGTTACAAATGAAATTATTTAATAAACAATAATTAGATTTTATCAAGCTTTTACCCTAAAGGGACACTTATGAGGGATGTACCATAAGTCATGGCAGCTTTTATATTTTATGAAAATGTGGAAACATGTTGGAATTTTTAAGTATACAAATGAAAGGGCAGAAAATGGAATGTATATATGAAGATGCAGATTATGGGTAGTAGGCCTAGATTAGGATAGTGAAGGAAACAGACACCCATAAACATGTATACACGACGGCATCGTGCCAGTCTGGTGTATTGCAGTAGTTGGAAACATGAAAGAAAGCATAACCCAACCTATAAAACCCTCAAAGTTTGGAATTGATGGTCCTTATTCCCAAAGCTTCCACCAGCTCCCTGTGGCATTCGCTGACATTTTCTCCCTAAGAAAAAGCTATTCTGACGTAAGAATGCTGTTCACATCTTGTCACGTCCTTTCTGCACGGCAGTTGACTCATAACTAAATCCCTCTGTGCGAAAAATATAAAAATGCAATCTAATTATGTGGTAATGGACTGACAAACAGGATATGTATTTGAAAGTAAAACAGCAATATAATCATCAGTGGTGAGAAAATATTTACTGGAATAGCTGGACTCTATGAATGACAGTCGTAGGACGAAGATAAAAACTTCACGATTTAACATAAATAATTTCTCTTTTAATTTTATATATTTCGGCTACTTTTATGCATTTTTTCGGTTGTATATATAGCAGTGAAAATGTTAATGCGAATGGCCGTAGATGAGAGAACAATATTGAGGCCGATATTACGGAGACCGGAATGGGACAAGCAATTTGCACAGGAAAAAAGTGGTAGTTTCAATGTTTTGTCTGATGGTTGTGCACTTGTCTTCTTAAACATAGTGTAACAACGTCGTTTGGTTTAACTAAATCTAACATATTAATGATTTTATTCTGTAAATTTCAAAATCAATTTCCCTTTATGTTAATGCATACATAATAACATCAGTGGGCCTGGGTAGAAATAAAGAAGAAAGTTGAGCCGACCAATAAAGCTATTTGTTTTTTTTATTTCGCTCGTGTATTGTCAGCACTTCTTGAAATAAATGTAAGAAGCAAGAAAATGGCTAATTTAGGCACGATGACATAAATTAATAATACACCATTCTTCAATTTAGTATTTTCCTCGAAGGTATTTGTGGTGAAATCCAGAAGGCAATAAAACTGAAATTTGGAATTGCCATTTTCGAGACTTCAAAATTCTGACGCTACAAAGTAAATTATCATAGTTCAACGAGGTGAAGTCGATAGCAGCTTTCTCAGAAAAGTACCGAGGAAATCCCGAGTGCTTTCGGAGATTGAATCTGCTCTCTGAAAAAGTGCTCAGGAAATCCCCATCACATTCGGCAATGCTTTGCGCACGTTGTGACGAAATGATAAATTAACCTGTTAATTCAGTTCCACATTCCTCATAGCAAACATACCATAGAAAGTGTAATTCTGATAAGGATGTACACCTGCTTATCACAGAATCATACGTCACCAGATCACGGGTTCATTGGCGCAACAGCATTACTACATGTAATTTGATAACGATCTTCAATTGTACATTTTGCTATAGACTAGCCTACTCATTGATGATCATATTATAAAATTGCACCGCATTATGGAGTACTGCTCAGGAGTAGACCTAATAAGTAGGATATTATTTCATGCAACATTATGAGAATAATTACGAAAAAATGAAAAACAAAAAAAAAAAACAAACAAATCTGTTCACTTATTGAGAATTTTCTAGGAATTTTTAAATGAAAAAGACTCTAAGAAATTGTTTAATTTTGTACACTAACTGTTTTTTCCCAGACATAACACTTATTTGAAACACTTTTCGTATAAATTTTCTGAAGGGTAGTTAGAAGCTAGATATCTTTTCCACGAACTCAGGTTGTCATAGCTCACGAACAATACAGCCTGGAGTGTCGGCTGAGGCAATTGAATGCACATTCCCTGAATGTGGTCACGTAAAACGCATAAATATAGCCTCACCATTTTAGAAGCTTATCGTTTTAACATTGAAAATACCCTGCAAATCAAAGTGTCACAAAAGATTTTAAAATAAATGAGAATATTATAGGAGAAAAATTCATCTGACACTGGGATTTGAACCTAGGACCTTTGGCTATCTGTGACACTGCTCTACCAACTGAGCTAAGCCAGAGTTCACGTCACAACACCAGATGGAACCTCTCTCCTATGACTGATTGCCCTTAATTCTCTGCCTCACTGACAGACAAGTTATGTCATATGCAGTAGTCCTACTGTGAGGCACACCAGGCTAATTAGTGACTGTTTTGTCCAACAGAGACAATAATCTGTGGTTCATGAATCCATATACAGTATATCCATTTTAAAATAAATGTCTGCACATCTAAATATGGCGTCATTTACAGCTTTATTGCTTTACAAATTCAAGGCGTGAGTTTGTACTTTCATTGCATTTCTTTATATTATATTTTTGTACTTGCAATATTGTCTTGTTTCAGCTTTTCTATCTTCTTAATTTTTGGGCAAGTTGGCTTACCCTCCCTTGTGGTCTGCTTCTATAATATCCATCCATTGGCTCAAACACATTCCCCTCTATGAGTGATCGAAGGAGAAAAAACTTTGGCGCAAACACAGTGCACTCGTGGATCTACATATTATAGGCCTACACGCACGCACGCATACACATTAAACACATTCGCTCAGACATGCATGCGGGCACACACACACACAGATACAAATAGCATTGGTAACAATGGGTGGAGGAGGAAGCTATTCTTTAGAAGCAAATTTCCGAATTTCACCGTCTTATACGAAGGATAATGACACATTTCCTCCATAAGAGAAAGTTTTGCCGTCAGGACAGACCTTTGGACATTCTCTCAGTAAGATATGCAATCACGTTGTAGGGCACATTTTGGAACCAATTTTTTTTAGATTTTCATCAGACAACCCATGGCTTAAAACTGACAAAATGCCACATCTGAAACATAGTTTTCACTTTTTGGTTCCCTAAAAAAATTTAAGTATATAAAAAAATATGCTAATTTTCAAAATATCATAGAATTGCCAAAAATGATACAATCATGAAAACTCTTTCACCGACGATTTGTTCCTTTTTATGCATAGAATATTGTGGACTAGGCATGTGGGAAAAATTAGGCAAAATTGGAAAACAAATCATCAATAACACTACAAAAGCCCTACCTCACAGTTGTATTTTTCATACTATTGGAAAACTCCTATTTCACAAAATTCCCCCATTCATAAGCTTTCTTTTGATGTATAAATGAACATTCTAACTCAATTTTTAGTGTAGGTTTTGTTCATTTGAAGGGTACAAAGTGTAAGAAATAAGAGTTGAAGGAAAAACATGTAGGCTACAAAGTTGCACTCAAATGGTAAAACGTGTGTACACAGTGACTTTTAAATGTATTTTTAATGACTTCTTGTTGGAATTTTTACATAAATTAGATGTCATTTTGAAGCAGACAAATATGGTTTTTATGCAATAAAAAACAAATGTTTAACTAAAATACCATTTTCACGTGAATGCATTAACCGGTGCATTAATGGCAACTGCGTTTTTCTGAAAGAAAAAAAAACTTTTAGACTCATAAAAAAGCTCTGGCTTTCCAACCTGAAGTCGAAAGGTACCAAACAGCGAATGCGAACTACGTAGTACATATGAATTATTCTTTGTAAATACAAATAACTGTGCAAAGTGTTACGTGGTACCTTAAGAAGGCATTACCGCTATCTTAAGTATTCGCAACCTAGATTGCTAAGTGTTCCCAACACATGACATGAGCGGCGGAGACTGGTGAAAGTGTGCGATGTTTCAGGAACTGAATGGGTGACATGAGAAATACAGAGCACTTAGCAGGCACAAGGAAACCGCAATGTCAGGCATGAGCTCAGCGCGTGAATGCCGGTTATGCTTAATTGATTCTCTTTGGCGATTTAACATGTGACATCTGTGTCTACATATGAAACATAAGTACCGTATACTGAAAGAGGAAATAGAGGAGGCGCAGTAAGAAATGACGTTGAAGCTGATAGCGAGAAGAATTATTTAAAGCAATGCAATGTCAACTCTCCATAACTCGTACTAAAGATACAAAGATCTCTCCGAGCTACGAAAGATCCATAAAGTCGAGGTGACACTTTCGGCAACGCGCAGTGCTACAGTCCCAAAATTTGCCCAGGGTATAACCTAAAGCTTTGGGGAAATATATATTAACTGGGTTCTTGGACTGCATAGAAGCAGTTAATACGAGACATTATTAATAAAATTATTTAATTTACACAAAAACGCAAAATATTTCGTTGATTTCAAAATGAGGCAGTAGCAACGCCGATAATTTGGCATAAAATAGACAAATCAGGATAGATATCGAGTTTGAGATTTCAGAAGATAAATACAATTTATCGATTACATTTCTTCACAAGGGCTATAGTAACAAATAGTTTAAAACTGCACTATTTTGATTTAAAGATAAAATCTTCATGATTTGGTTCCGGCTTTGTGTCTATTTAATCAAAAACACTCTAGAGAAACTATTTTGATGGATCACCAGAACTTTTCGTACACAGGATACTCTCGCATTGGTCTCTCGAGTCAATGGTACAATTATCAAATACGCAAACAAATAAATAAATCGCGACCAAAGCAGAAGATATAAGTTAAGCGATATAACATGAGATATATGCTCACCGTATACCCTCGACTACACCACTGGCAACACGCCCGTTCACCATCTTCAGTGTATACAGTACAAAGGGGTGACGTGCGATGTTGAAGGTAGTGTGGCTTCATCTCACCCTTGTAATTTATTGTGACGCTAAGTTCATGACAGTATCGTCTGAGGATAAAGTAATTATCCTGAAAAATCCTATGAGTTGGGCAGGAAAATAATAATAGTTAAAACAATATACCTACTAGATTACGGTATAGTTTTCTAGATTAATGATGATGTAAAATGACACAGATCTAATGGAAGAAGAATATTGGAAGAAAGAAGACAAACACCCATTAAATATCAAGATAGTAATTAAGTACCGAAACTGTAATTAGTAATTATGTAGTGTAATTATAAGATATAAGCAGCAGTGGTAGGCCATCCGCATTATGTGCATAAATGTGACAGGCCCATGAATGTAAAAAAAAAAAAGCAAAATCCCGGCACATAGTCTACGGTCGCAGGCTGAAGTTGTAATACCGGTACAATCCTGCTTATAATTATGCATACGTGTAGGCCTATAGTAGGACTGACACATAAAATGAGCGGGACGTCGTTCTATCGAATCATCCCAAACAAAACCATAAAAAACCAACGATGTTGGGGATTTGAGACTCACTGAAATGTGGATTTTTTGGGGGGATAATTTTGAGAGGACAATAAATTATTGGAATGCTTATAGTTATAACATTTCGTTTGGGACCATGTTCCGTTAATGAAAGATTTTGTTTATAGACCTATATATATATCGTGGAATACACTCCAAGGCTGGATTTTTAGCTGTTTAGTTATTAATAGATTAGTTTATGAATGATTTGCGTGTAAGTGTTAATAAACATATTATAATTATTTGCTCTTAATTATCGCGGGCGAAGCCGCATCAAACATTACAAGATCTTTCATGTCATAGGCATAGGCGTACCGAGGGGGGGGGGGTTTGGGGGTTTGAACCCCCCCCCATTGATTAAAAAAAAGGAAAATTGTATAATTTTTTTAAGTCTGCCCATAAATTACTTAATGCAAGTATAAAGCGTGGGAAGCTTAAAACTCGTTATTTTGCGTCTTAATTTTTAAAATTTTCCGGAGGAGAACCCCCGGAAGCTTAAAACTCGTTATTTTGCATCTTAATTTTTTAAATTTTCCGGGGAGGACCCCCGGACCCCCCTCTCTCCATACCCCCAAAACCCCGCGGATATTATAACCCCCCCCCATATGGTCGGCCTGGTTACGCCTATGGTCATAGGCTATATATAATTATATATTTTAAACCCCCAGATGAGCAAAGCTCGTGTTTAGGGGCGGAACACAAACATTTACAAATATAAAGACAAATTAACACATGAACTAAATAAAATAGTTAAACAATTTTTAGAAAAGCTAATTAAAATAGGAAATTGAACATTACGAAAAACAGAAGTCCATATTACAAAAATGTTATTATTTAGAAATAATCGTTTCGTAGAAATAGTTGGAAGAAATTAAGATGAAACAAACGTAACGCAAAACAATTATAAGATTTGATTATTAATATTAAATACTTTTTGTTTTAACTTTTACCTGAAATTAGTTGACACTATCTTTTATAAAATCAGGATTTTTAGCAATAAGAGTAGGCGAATATAAAGTTTCAAACTACAATTTAGACCATGTAATTGTGTAGTAATAACTGTCCATATTTGGAACTGTATAGTTCTTCTAATGTTAAGTAAGCATAACAATATTTTGAAACAAGCCGTTGCAGCAGTCTATATTTACTTAGAACTTTAAACTGTCTTAGGAATATCTATCGCTAAACCTTACTTTCGTAGGGGCTCAAATGATTTGAATATACTCCATTAGTAGAGATCATATTTTACGGCGAATAGAAATATTAGATTTCGTCTCAGAAGATGGGTAAATTTCGGTGTTATTTCATATTTAAAAAATACAATTTTTTGGTTTTTTCACATATAGATTTATTTGGAGCAAAATAATGCATATTTCTGCAAACACCGCCATGAAGGGGACATTTTATTTTGTAGATTTTACACTCTGTCCTTATCAGTTTACCATTAATACATGCAAGTAATATAGATAACCTGGTGTAATATAACATTCTCGTTCTACATACTTACTGAGGCCGCATAGGATATAAACTATTGGGCACCAAAATACAGCTATTCCTATATTCAAATAAAACATAAAGTACATTTACTAGGAATGGGATTTAAACAAAATTTATTTTTCTATAGCCAAAATGTGTCTACCTAAACCTATCTACAACACAGGTTATTTTAATTAAAATGGGTTAATTTTTGGGTTTCCTACACTTTTTACCAGTCAACATTATGTTTTTTTGTATTAACATATACCAACTTATAGTCTATGTATTTTTCACTTAAGTGTCTTTTTTTGACTAGGAAGTTATTCGTCTTGACAATATCGTTGAATCTCAAAATTTTCTGGGAAAATTCAAGTTTCTCTTAATAACCGTGAAATATTTAAATAAGCTTATATATATATATTTTGGAAACTGGGACGGTTATGTGGATATTTTGCAAGACAGTACGAGGAATAACGTTATATAGGCTACTGGAATTATAGTAGCCTATAATGGTGGAGTGCTCGCTTTCCCCTATGTAAACGTAGAAACTGTTTTCTTAAAAGTTTTCCGAATAATTTCTGCATTTACAATGGATGTAAAGAGGAAATTGTACAATTCTAACTTAGTAAAAAGGCAAAGTTTTTCCTATACAGGCCTTGGAGGCCTTTAGAAATCCAGTAGGTACAGGTTCCCAGATGTTTAGACATTCAGGGCATGAAGGTGGTAAGGCTGTGAACACCTTATATCATCGACAGTCTTTACCCCAGGATAGCTCCCGGAACTCATTTCTGTTAGAGACTGAGTCGACCCCAGATGACCATAATGACAACAGAAGGAATAGAGCTATTAAAAATTCCCAATGATTGCATCGGGGATCAAACTCGGTACCTTCCGGTTTGTGAAGCAATTCCTCAAACAGCAGCACACTGCATATTTTAATGAAAATTTTTAGGGAAGACTAGAAAAAATGAATACGTCGATGGAACCAAGCGTGCATATCGTCTATAGGAAGACTTCGGAAAAGAACGGTACCTATACTTAAGTAATTCTAAACAGAGATCCTAATATTATAAAATTATAAAGTGCCGTTCAATAATAAGGTGCCTTAAAGAAGGAAATAGATCTGGTTAATGGAAAGAAATAAAAATAAAAATTCAATCAGTTAATATACAAAGAAAGTTAACGAATATCAAAACATAAGAGAAGTTTGAAAGAAGCTATCTTACCTCAAATTGAGGTTCTTCGCCTAGCCTAATGGGTCTTTTATACAGTATATACCGGTTACTGGAAGTTATTTCACCTGAAGATTATCCTTTTATTGTGGTATATATATATAATAGCATACAAAGTATGCTACGAAGTATATCTCTTTATTCGACTAACGGCTTCAGTTGCTTGAGAAATTCGTATAATAGCCTAGTAGATAATATTCTGATATTCAGTTGGAGCCGTGCACATCAGTGTGAGTCCAGTTGGAACCGCATCTCCTTGACTATTGTTCGCACGACTCAACTTTCACATTTGACCGAGTTTGGAGAAGGTTGATGAGACAAGGCGAACCTGAGTATTATATTTATATATAACCACCCAATTCCAAATGTCAATAAGAATTGAAAAGTTATATGTGAATATAATTATGTATAACAGGATCAACCTGCTTTACTGTTTCAAAAAACAATAACAGCCATTGCAACGGTAACAGTAGTAAAAGAGTAATAATAATTAATACAGCAGAACCTCCATTATCCCGACTAATGTGAACCAGGCTTATCTCGTAAAACGACAAACTCGGATAATGCGGACGAGTACCCAGTAGGCAAGCATTTATATAATTTACAAAACGAATATGAAACTTTACAAGTGGATGGATGCATGCTGTCCACTCCACAGACCGAGCATGGGTCTCCGAGTGGAGGTTTCATTACCGAAGACAAATTTAGTTACGCTTATTTTCCTATAGAGGGCGAAAATACAGCAGGGTAAGCTTATCGCCTAGACTGCCTAGAGGAAACTAAGGTATTACTTGGAAATGAAAGGGACAGGGAATTTGGTCCAGAAGCTTCAAGTTAGGATTGGAGTTCTTCAGCGTGCCATAAATCTATTCTAGAGGATTTCGTGCCCAAGATTTTTACTTCCTGAAAATTCATCGGGCTCTGCTAAACTTGAACCCGCGGTGTTCGGATCCAGAGGTGGGCAACGCTATCTCTGTACCACTGCGGCCTAGGAATTTATTCCTTAATTCCACTCCTCGTGAGGAGCATATGGACTCCTGGCAAAGGTTTCATTTACCGAAGACTAATTTAGTTACCCTCTGAAGAGGGTAATGAATAAAAATAAGCAATTGCTTTTTCTGACATTTTTCAAGCAATTCCTTATAATTTTATGAATAAAACTTATAGCAATTGCTGTTTCTTAAAGCAATTGCTAGACTTACAAAGCAATTGCTGCGAACTCCAATAAAAGCCTAGACCTCTCTAGCAATTCCTTAACATTTTATGAATAAAAATTAGCAATTGCTATCCATTAGCAGCAATTGCTTTATATTTTCTAAGGCAGGTCAGTAGGTGCCTTGAGATCAGTCAAGAAGAGTTTATTTTTACGAACATGGCTGCTTTTATGAATATTTGGATGCGAAAAGTATATAATGTTCGTAGAAATAGTGGTGAAAATGATTATAGGAAACTGTATAGGTTTAGTGAAGTAAATGTGGAGTGGCTTGGTAATCACTTCCTAGGTAAATCACGAAAGAAGCGTGGTGGTGCAATTTCTTCCAAGGACGGGATGAGAAATATTTCTGAGGCATGTGTCTGACCTAGGATATCTTGGTAATTGAAAAACAATATTACAAAAGTTTAATTTAAATTTCTGTACATAAGGCTGTTTTCTGTTGTGATATCGTTTTCACAAGTGTTTAGTGTAATAAAACTATAATAAATAAGTGCAGTATAATTAAATATACAGTAATTGCAAACAGTTAATTAAAGTAACAGTTACATAATTTGTCGCTTACCTGAAATTTTATTCAATGTGGGATTATTTTGTGAGTCTACAATGTCCAGGAACACTTTCTCCCAAGATTGATATACAATTTTTTTGTTTCCCATAGCATTCACATCAAACTTCCGTTTAACTTACATTTTCATATTACTTAATTTCTTGAATATTTGTTTGGCACTGTGAACTTCTCCTAATTCCGCTTCATACATTTTCAAAAATTTTCCTACTGCAATTTCTTTTGATCTTTTCACGCTGGGAAGCTGAGATTTACTGAATAAAACCTTGTTCTTTAACATCATGAAAATTTTAGTATTACTATCTATTTCCCTTTCATCGCCTGACCCACTACATTCGCTATCCATGATTGAATAATCATGTTCCTCTCTTCAGCAAGCTACTAGTGCAGGCCGTACTGGCGCACGAGTATGCAAAACTTTTCGGACGCAGTTTCTTTTTGGATTCTTAATTATGACACCTTACAGTATGTAGAAATGCAGGTTGCCACCAAATATTGTGGTCGAGGTTATCTTGACCCGCCATTAAAGATGGCGGATGAGCCACATCATGTTTACGCCATTATCTCCGTGATCCCTGGTCCAATCTTTCCGTTCTTTTTTTTAAAATAAAACGAAATTAAAAATACAACCAAAAATGTTATTACACATTTTTTTATATCTTCTACCCTTTGAAAGTTATTTAGGTGCAAAGTGTTTTGTTTAATATTCATAGAAAGGGTATACTGAAAAATGAAACTATTTACAATTGGTTTAGGCCTAACAACTTTTTACGTTTATTACATGCATTCCTAGTACATACATATATTTTTTATTCAGTTTCAAATATAAAATACATGTTTGCAGTCCTCAACAATACATACATATAGTGGTATTCAGTTCATTTGCTTCTTTTTTACAGCTGCAACTAAATGTCGTACAGCGAGACCTACAATTGCACGGTGGTACTATGTAACCAGGCACTGCCTTTTTTGTAACATACTTTGGTAGAAGTTCATTGCTATTTTTTTCATAACCAAATTCCGTCAAGTCTAATGGCTCGCACAAGGGGTTGAAAGCGTTCTTCCATATGTATGTTTGGGCTGATGCACGTAAAGCTTGTTGATGTAAAGTATCTGTAGAGCATAGAATTCTGTCTAATGACAAACCAGTCTCACAGTCCGAGATATGGATATATAACGTGCTTCGTTTGCTGATAGTCCTGGTTTATTTATTAGTTTTAAATATAGTTGTTCAGAGCAGTGAGGGAGAGGTAGTCCATTTCCCAATGGCTTAAGGACGTCTTGTGAGTATGGTTGTTTAATTTCATTGTAGGCCTTACTCTTTGAAGATATTTTGCTTGTGTCGCAACCAGTAAAAGTGTGTAGTGCTGGTAGGACATTAATAATTTTTTTCTCCCAAAGAGTTATATGGCGACCTATTATTCTTAATTTGTTAGATGTAACTTTCATCCATAGACCCGAGCAGTTATAATTTTTAAATTTTGGCCAGAAATGAATTGCCAAAACAAAAATATCAGTAGGCCTATCTGAACTATGAATCATTAGCTCTGATCCAGGTTGTACAGCATGAAAAGCACGCACGTATATTCTGGTGTCTGCTTCAGTATGATTTCATCTTAGATCCAAAACGACTGAAGTCACGGCTCCCTGGATTTTGAAACATTTAGTTTCGTCATCAAATCTTCCAAATATCACCAAATCTTGATTTTCATTCAGTTTAACATAGTGATTTCCACTTTTGCACAGGAATATTACAAGTTCTTGTTTATTTGAAGAGCAACAAATAAAATTCTTGATATTTTTAGGTATGTGAGTGGATGGTCCCAAGATTTTGAGTTGTACAGGACTGGAACCTTTTGCACATCTTTTCGCTTCCATATTCTTCATAGAAATTTCACCATATCTATGGAAAAGATGTAAATTCTTTGTACGTTAGGTCTGGAATAGAAATAAATTATGTACTGTTGAAAGCTCCTGTGAAGTCCCCAAACGTATTTACGTAGTTGAATGATGAACACAAGAGCCATCCAGTCAAATATATGAATCATACAATTACTGGACGAAAGACCGTAGTCTACATCATAAGCGCAACTAACTTCATTGTCAATAACATTCATAAGAACGAGCTTATCAGGGTTTTTCATGAACCCATGCACATCAGTCAAGGCACGAGGATATTCTGCTAGTTCATAACTACCAATAGACTTCGGGTCATATTCACGTTGAATCGATAACGTTACAATCTTATGGATGTCAAGAGATTCTTTTGATTTCTGAAGTTCCTTGCTTGTACCTTTTTGGCAGTTTGTATCTTTCTGCTTAGGAGCGTATTTTAAATTCCGAAAGCTTGCCCTCTTCATATGGTCGAAGACACTTTTTTCTTTTTCCTAAAGCATACATAAAAGAATTCTTCATGAAGATTTTCTCCATATTCTTCAAACTTCAAAATGCAAGATGGTACATTTTCGTTTACCAATTTATTCGTCTTTTTCTGTAAATATGTTTCTTTTTTCTGACAGGCTCCTAACTAAACTCTTTAAATCATCCTCATCTCTCTTTATTCTAGAGGGACTCCATTCATTATGCGTGAATGAATCCTCGGTTGCTCCTGTAGGATCATTGTTCATGTCACAAAAATTCCAGGAGTATATTGTGAATAGCACTCTTTGTTGGATACAGAACTATCCATTTCCCCATTGCATCTTTTTTTTTGTTATCCCAATCAATCCACCACTGACCGCTGATTTACTTATCTGTGATTGCTCAATAGCTATAGTGATCCTGAACTCTTTCAAGATCTGTTTTCACGCCATCTGGAAGTTAAAGCATGTCTTGTGAGTAGGCCTACATCGTGATACCAGGAGCATAGTTGTGGTTCATAGAAAAAAAGTACGGTAACATTTTTCTTACAGATGCAAAATTGCAATCTCTGTCGGCTTTCAACGAGTCGAACATTATTCCAACCAATTCACAGTATTTCATATAAGCTTAGTACTGCAATGTATCGTTATTAGCGCTTCTGGGTGCCATGAAATCATTGAAGCTTTTAAAGAAATTTGCATTTTCCAGATCACATTCTAAAAGAGTGTATGTCGTACTGAAATCAGCCACATTGTGATCGGCAATAGCTTCCCGTAAGATTTGGACTTTTGAAGTTATAAACAACTCCTCCAAAACTTGAAGTTCAGCATACTTAACATATTGCTCAAGCTGCAAATAAGTAAGAGCTTCATAGAGTGTGCTCTAACGCCCCTATCTTAGTGATTACTGTTTAATATGGATTGTAATGTATTTTCACCATATAATCCTGCTTCTTCTGTCACTTGACGGAATTTGGTTATGAAAAAAATAGCAATGAACTTCTACCAAAGTATGTTACAAAAAGGCAGTGCCTGGTTACATAGTACCACCGTGCAATTGTAGGTCTCGCTGTACGATATTTAGTTGCAGCTGTAAAAAAGAAGCAAATGAACTGAATACCACTATATGTATGTATTGTTGAGGACTGCAAACATGTATTTTATATTTGAAACTGAATAAAAAATATATGTATGTACTAGGAATGCATGTAATAAACGTAAAAAGTTGTTAGGCCTAAACCAATTGTAAATAGTTTCATTTTTCAGTATACCCTTTCTATGAATATTAAAAAAAAAAAAAACACTTCGCACCTAAATAACTTTCAAAGGGTAGAAGATATAAAAAAATGTGTAATAACATTTTTGGTTGTATTTTTAATTTCCTTTTATTTAAAAAAAAGAACGGAAAGATTGGACCTGGGATCACGGAGATAATGGCATAAACATGATGTGGCTCATCCGCCATCTTTAATGGCGGGTCAAGATAACCTCGACCACAATATTTGGTGGCAACCTGCATTTCTACATACTGTAAGGTGTCATAATTAAGAATCCAAAAAGAAACTGCGTCCGAAAAGTTTTGCATACTCGTGCGCCAGTACGGCCTGGTCTATACGAGCACAAGTAAATAAAACCTAATCAACATTGTTAACAATTGCCACCAGTTTTAAAGACGCCGACAGAGAAGGAGGGAAAAGAAGCTAGCAAATGCTGGAACTTCCTAGACGAAGCTAGGAAAAGCCTATTATTTTTATTCATATATTGGTTCAGCATTTGCTTTTGCTCCTAGCAATTCCTAGTAAGCTTTTGCTTTTGCTAGAAATCAATTTATCTTAGCAATTGCTTCGTTTTTATTCATCACCCTTGAGGGCCCTCGACGTCCTCCTAGAGAGAACTAGGCTACTTGGTATATTGGTATTGGTACTTACTGGATATTAGGAGTCGGAATAATTTGGACCAGAGGCTTTAATTTAGGCTTGGAGTTCTTTAACCTTCCTACTACCAGGTTATTTTTTGTTACACTGAGTACCACTTACTTGGGATACATCGGTATTATTGCAATTGTTTTTTATAAACTGGCGTAAACATAATATTTTTACGTTGAAAACTGGAAAGCTATGTAAGCATTTTTACATATTGCTACATTCAAAGAAGAAGAAGAAAAAAAGGCAATTTTGAAAGGGGTCATACTGACCCCCATGGTACTCAGTGAAAAAAAAAAACAATGAATACATTTTAATGTGTTTAAAATGTAAAAAATAATAAGTCATTGGATACAGTTGATTCAGAGGGATAAATTTATACATTTTGAAAATTATAGCTCTAAAACCAGCGGAGGAATTTGTTTTAAAAGTGTTTTTGGAGTCATATTGACCCCAAAGGTACAAGAAAGTATAAGCTGCTGTAAATCTACGACGAAGCGGGAGGATTGCCTATACATAATTTGTACGTCTAAAAAAATTCATCAGCCTCGGCCAGTTTTGAACCCGTGACTTTCGAATCCTGAGGCTAGCATACTACCCCCACACCACAGAGGGCAACAAACTCTAGAAACAGTGGAATATTATTTTCTAATACGGTAAGTCTAAGCGTGCACAAATTCAATACGCACTACCTTTATCAGTTATCACATTATTATTAAATCACGTGTGGGATGAAATGTGTCATTGTTGTAGTTTACCCTTGATATGGAGTTGTAAACATGTTGTGCTTATTATTCTGCTTCCTTTGTTTTCCTCTTTCAGTGGCAGTGTAGAACGGTGAACTAAATAATTAATTATTTCTCCTGTATCACAGTAGTTCTGCTGACATGTTAGTTCTCATAGTATTGTGAAAATAAGTTGGCCTAAATGTAAACTTAAGTAAAATAAGTCTTTGAATGGTCTTAGGGGTTTTGGAGGTTGAAGCTAAGGTATTTTTAGATAGGGTAAGGTGGTACATTTTCGAACACTTAACAAATATTCTTATTTTATGAACTCAATAAACATAAGACAAGTTCAACTGTATTGTAATCACAAAGTTGGCAATGTAGTTGACCCTTCACAAAAATATCAAAGTCATACAGCTGCAATATTGGTCATGGCAATCGATCTTTCATTTCCAGAATATCGTTCGAAAATGTACCACAGTAGGTACAATTCTAAACACCAGTGGGTACTATTTCGAACAGTGGCATTTTCAACGAACAAAGTGCTTTCTTCCAAATATTATTTTCTGTTATTATTATTTATCAGTAATATGAGCGTAATAATGATGTGTCACGTTTTAAATAGGCAGATGGCCGGATTGGGGCATGTGGTCAGCATGCCGACTCCTACGACAGTTATTGATGGCTTACTGAACCGGAGCCGCTACTTCTTTATGAATTAGATCTTTTGTTGGTGTCAAGAGGCTGAATGCACCCCGTTCCAGATCACCCTACCTCAGAAAAATCCGAGGAGGTACCGGTGATCGAACCCAGACTTGAGGGTCCGTAGTCAGGAACCACTAGACCATTAAGACGGTCTGTTATAACATCAAGAGCAATAATAAAAATACTTAACAGCTGCATGCTATTGTGTATTGCATAAATGCTGAGATGAAATAACATTACACAGGAAGTCTTAGTTTATAACTCTTCGTTGAAATAATACCACTGTTGAGAGATATATGAATACCACCCTTTTATATTTGACTTGCACAGTTAATAATAATAAACATGCAGAATGCTGTGACAGCAAAACAGCTTTTCCATGCAAGTCTTAAGCAAGCAATCGCGGGTTAAAGTACTGTTCGAAATAGTACCTAAAATTGGTTCGAATTTGTACCTCGAGCTAGTTTTTGTAAATTACTACATTGTTGAAATTCCGCTCACGAATGCCCATTGTTGTGCCAATGACTTACGTATTAAAGACTACGCTATTTGTTGGTATGAGTTAAAAATTGGTCCTCAAAAATATATTCCAGTAACACAACGTGGAATTATAAGCAATTTTATAACGTGCCATTTTTCAAGCATGGCGTTCTTACCTTCGGTTGGAAAATAATTTTTTATGGCCGAATGAGACAACTCGGAACATCATTCTCGCGGATACAGATCAACAAAACAATCAGTATGGACGCTATATTTTTAAAAAGAGGTTGGCTAACATTTGAAACCCCAAAATGGATAAAAATCTTAGTCCGTTCAGAATTGTACCATGTTCGAAAATGTACCACCTTACCCTAAATGAAATTTGAGATGGTAAAGTCATTTTTAGGCGACACTAGTGTTATTAAAAAGTAACATGGTTTTGGAAACTCGGTTTGAGGACTTATAGTTGCAGTATCTACAACAATCTACAACAGTTCTACAAGATAATTATTTATTTGAACAGATTTCGATATCGAACATGGTCGTAAAGTAACATTATAATTTCAATGCTAAATCACCTGAAATTATTAAACACACCTTGACAACACAAAATCTCGAGTTCATCCCTGAATTGCAACGTATCATCATTTTATTTGTATTATAGTATCTTGAAAAGTATAGAATATGGAAAAAAAAAAGTGGTATGGAAGTCCCATTTTAGACAGCGGTCGAAGGTTCGCTTTTGTCTGTTGTCTTGCGATTTTAATATCATTACCGGTATAGGACGTCCTTTATTCGGCTAATGTAGTAGCAGCTCCATGGTTTAGACTAACTTACGAAGTTAAGGAAAGAATGTTATCAGCTTATCACTGATCGAGCTTCAGAAGCCCAAAAAGTCAGACGGCCACTCTCAAAAGCTTGAGAAAGCACAAGAAACTACCCAATTCAGCGTGAGAAACTTGGAGGAAAGTATTTGAAGAAGTTTTTATGAAAAGTTTGGTGGTTTTAAGAGAAGTAGTTTCAGATTAATGATTGTTTTAAATACACCATGTTTAACATTTTCTGAAAATGTACCTATGTTGAAATTTTGAGTAATTTTCTTTGAATTTTAAAAATTAGGAGTCTATATACCATTAAACAAGCTTCTTGAAAATTAATACCTGTAGTAAAAATTAAGTAGCCTATATTGTTAAAAAAATTGTTGGGACAAGTTTTTCATGTTATACTTAAACACACACTTGTTAACTTACCAGTTCGGTGGAACAAAAATTATAACTGAATGAAATGTCTGCTTAGCAAGTTTTAAAAAGCATCGCAAAAAGTATTTTAAGTTAAACTAGGGAAAAATTAAATTGAAAGTTTGAGCGCTGATCTGACTTGCACCATGTGTAGGACCTCCATATTTGTTTATAGTTTCTTCAGTCTTGATTTTGGAGCACTTCATTGCTAATTTTAAAATGAATGAAAAGCCGATGAAACCTGCGCTCTCACCCATGTGAAAAGTAGGCCTATTTAGAATGGCACATAATATAATAAATTTTGCTGACATAATGATAATGCTTATTTGAAAATGATCCAAAGGAATCAGACATATAAAAAGAGCAAATTTAATAAATACCACGGACTTTTTTACAATTTTTGTTCACTTTTCACTGGATGATTTCTTGAAGGTCTATTGAATTCTGCAATCATAATCGGTATATTTTTGTCTTAGGTATGCATTGCAGGTAGTAGGCCTACTTAGATTCTGGGAATGCAGACAGTAAAATCAGCGTTACCGGTATGCTGAGATATCTGTAGTGAGAAATACTGTGCTCCAGTCTTCTTGGAATATTGCGATAGGTGCATTCTTAATAGAAACGGCCTTTAACAAGTATGGATGA
Organism: Ectobius pallidus; assembly: GCA_964059195.1. Taxonomy (NCBI): domain Eukaryota; kingdom Metazoa; phylum Arthropoda; class Insecta; order Blattodea; family Ectobiidae; genus Ectobius; species Ectobius pallidus. The sequence continues at coordinate 83,026,976 of CAXKWD010000008.1, forward strand.
TTATACCTTCCAGTGCTGGATTAACCCTAAAAGCAAAGTGCACGTGGGTGAGCATAGGGCATCAAGGGAAGGGGGGGGGGGCACCAAAAATAGTTTTATAGCCGTCATTTATTATTTAGATCAGGAATGTCCAACTGCAAGTGCCCCAAGGGCCGCTTTAAAAAATGCTGTTTGGAGGGCCGCATTATTAAATACTTTGTATACAACTTTATCAGTGAGTTTTAATAGATATGGTATACAAAGAAAAAACGTGTTTGTATTATTATTTTAATTTATTCAAAAAATATCAAAGTAGGCCTACAAAAAAATTAGTGGGAAATTTGAGGATGTTGGTTTTCACTAACTAATGCATCAATATTAACTTTAATATTTGTTGTTCATAAACGAAGCAACTGAGTGAGTGACTTATCAGAGAGGGAACATCTATATTTATTTTATTTGTATTTTATCGTTAATGTAAGAATTGTGCATATTTCGTATTTGAGGCTAATTTATACATTTAGAGGCCCGGTCAGCGGGCTGAAAAAGTGAGGTTGCGGGCCGCATGCGGCACGTGGGCCTCATGTTGGGCAGCCTTGATTTAGATTATTACATTAAATAAATTTAAAGCCTTTTAAATTAAATGAAAAATGAAAAGTTCTGTTATAAAGCATTCTCTCCTGTGTCATCATGTTTATCCTACAAAATGCAGTACTGTCCTCGCAGATTGGAAGCTATACAAATTTTGAACAAGTCTAGATGCGTTTGAAACAGCTTAAAAGCAAGTGACGGGTACTAAACTCCGTGGCGCTACATCCCTGAAGTGACTCGACCGCTGCGTCATCTACCATAAGCAGATGGCAGGATTGGAGGGCATGTGGTCAGCATGCCGAGACCCACGGCCGTTAATGGTGGTTAGTGACGGGTACTAGCTTATAAGAATTTCTTACAATTAGTTTAGTTGCCAACTATCACTGGTGTTAATTCCATGTGCATTCATAACCTCATTCTTGATTTCAAATCTTCAAGAGCATCAAACAGTTTCAATGTTACTTAGTGATTATTCCAATTGCACACTGAGTTCTGGTTGTTTAATCTATTAAAATATATTACTTTTAACCTAACTTAGTATTTATTGATAAGTCTAAAAACTGTAAGAAAAGCAAGCAATCTTCAATTAAAACTTCATTATCGTTGGATTCAAGGAATATATGGTGTTTATTAAGAATACTAGTATATAGGTGGAGATCTTACCATATAACTATTAAAATGTATTTAAATGCAATTATCATTTTGAATGTTTTTAATTCTTATGCTTATGATAAGCACGTGAAAAGTACTACTCACCGAGACCCTTTGCTTAGAATTAGAATTGTTTTATTTTACCTGGTGGAATTAAGGCCATTGGGCCTTCTCTTCCATTCAACCATGATTATTACAACTGAACTTTACAATGATGCAATAGAGGGTATGATAAGAGTACAATATGCTTACAGATACACAGAAACACGATTATACTATTATCATTTAAGCCTTAAGAACTAGATCTCTAGAGATAACACAATACACAAAAACCAATATGTTAAATAGTTTAAACTTACTACTTACTGAAATTTAAACTATTACTAAAATTTTTATTACTAAAACTATTACTAAAAAACACGATTATACTATTATCATTTAAGGCTTAAGAACTAGATCTCTAGAGATAACACAATACACAAAAACCAATATGTTAAATAGTTTACTACTTACTGAAATTTAAACTATTACTAAAATTTTAACTATTACTAAGAAATGTAATAAGCTTACATATTTAATTCCCCAGACAACTGACAAGGTGCAGGGTTGAAGTTACAGTTAAAGAAACAAATTCAGAAAGAACATGATTACTGGGAACATGTCTTCAGGCGTGTCACAGATTGATTAAAACTGATTAAGAAGATCTGATCTAACAAGGAAAAATAGGAAAACATTATTAACGTATAAATAAAATGGAAGCATACAGAAATACATATTATTTTCCTTCCCACTATGAGTTTTTTAAATTTCGAATTTTCAATATGCCTATATAACATTTTATATTATGACTTATTATTGCTTCAATATTTTGAATCACAAGTGTTAAGGGGGCACCAAAATTAGTTAATGCTTGGGGCATCTAAAGGTCTAAATCCGGCCCTGCTACCAGTCATTATTGCCACTAGAATAAACCTCGAAATTGTCTTCCAGAAATTGAGTGAATATGTTGATTCGATACCAGTGCACGAGTAAAGCGACATAGAATCCGAAAGCAAACAGCGTAACTCTCAAAAAATGTAGCAATTGTGGCTTGCATCACCAACCTACGTCAAGATTTAGAATTCCGTTATAACCAGGCTAACTTAAATAAACTTCAAAGACATGGGGATGATGAATATGGCCATCAATGTGAAAACATAACCTAATATTTACTTGAATATTGCAAGTAAATAAATAGATAAATACATAAATATTTAGCTAGTAACAACGGCAAGCCACTCCTGATAGAAAACGACATGTAAAGTACATTTTGGATCGCCAGTGATTAGTAGGGCTCAGAAGTTGATAATCTAAAAATGCCTAAAAATAACCTATAAGATGGCTTTCAATTTATGAAAATATTACTTGAAAGACTGAAAACAATTACTCAATATTTCTAGATATGTATTTAAGAAAAAGAATATACAGTAGTATAATAATAAACCAAGGACAAGGTTTAGGTATTTTATATTACTACTTTTATTATTACTTTCTATTATTATTATTATTATTATTATTATTATTATTATTATTATTATTATTATTATTATTATTATTATGTGTACTATATTTCTTATCAGTATTTAATAAATCTTCTCTTGATCTTATCACACCTTTCCAAAATGCAATGAACCTTTCAAGTTAATTATGGCCTTGATTTTGGTTACTGGAAGGTAATATTCATATTTATTTAGTAATCCAGTTCCAAATGGTTTTATTTCCTAAAATTTCCATTAATCTCCATAAGGATATAAAACAATCTCCAACTATCTCCCTAATGATGATATTATATATACGAATATATAGGCCTATGTATACAGCATATGAAATCAATCTCCATAAATACCTTCCTCTGCTGATAACTCTCTATGTCCTGCCTCAAAAAGCGATCCATAAATTTGTTCCCTGCCCTATGCTCGTTGGCTTGTAAGTTCCATGGAGGGGAGATAAAAATAAAAAATAAAAAATGATTATGGATAATTTTAATTAGCCAAAGCTCAGAAAAAGAAGGTGGTGCGCGGTTGAATTAAAGTGTTTCTATGACTCCTAAGTGTTCAATACCACTGATTTATATTAGGCCCATCATTCTTATTAGTATTAGCTATAACTCTTGTACTTATAAAAAAAATAAAAAAATTAAAAAAAAAAAATAATACAAAAAAAAAAAACATGGCGAGTCACTTGTTCAATTGCCCCAGAACCGCACCTGATGCTCCGTGTGCATGTTCTAAAAATCTGTATGACTTGATGGGGTTCCTTTTACTTAGCAGAAGGCATGTAAAGAATGAGTTTACAAACTAGGCAAAAAATGTGAGCTATGTGTGCTACAAGGTTAGGAACAGGGCATCTTTTGTTTGTATGCACTAGGGCGTGATGGTGAATCCTTTTTTCATGGTCAAGACTTCTTCCAGCTGTGCAAACTTATGAACGAATTGATATAAATATTGAAGGGCTAATGTTTCCAGTTTTGAATAATTATAGTACATTTCATTTTGTTCACATTTGAAGTCTATATGGGCGAAAGAATAATCTGACATTAATAATGGATGTTATTTTTCACTTTGTAAGAAACTGAATAAACCAGGAATATCCCTAGTTAAGAATGCTGGCTTTGGGGATCGAAATCAGACTTCATAAATATGAGCCATCGAATTACTGGAACATTTCTTAGTAAAAATGCTCTAAATTTAAATTTAAACCCAACTTAACTAGTTGTTCTGTGAACAGAAGACCTCGCGTCCAAAAATAAAATTAATCTAAGATATGCTTTTTACCAGTTCAAATCGGCCACCACCATAAAACAGAATAATAAATACAAATCCTTACATATACGTTGTTTTTAGTGATTTGAAGGACGTTCATACCAAATCGGAATATACAGGGCGTATATAGCAACGCGTTTGGTCCCGACTGCATAACAAACAAATTTACAGGGAAATCCGATGAAATACCGGTAAATCATCATAGTTATGCAAAAAATGTACTGGAACAAAGTTGTAGAAAATTTAACTGGAAAGTGAGGCAAGTCTTGAAATTTTTATAGCATGAATCTTTTGGTTAGAATCGTTGAAAGAAGCTGAACAATACATTAAAAGGAACCATTAAAACTGCCACATCTTGAAACGAATTAAAAAATAATAATCATCATTATGCCATTTTAATCACTTCAAGGAACATTATGCCAAATTGGAAGAAAATCGAATAACGGATAAATAAATTCAATCGAAAAAGAGAAATCAGATTTTGACAAGTGCGATTTTGTTTATTATAATAGAATAGTTCTTACAGAAATATAAAGAACTCGTAAAGTCCACTGCATGGAAACTTTCCGATTTTGCTAGAATCTCCTAGTGTTTTTATTTATTTAAAGTTGGCATTGAATCTCCTTACCATTTGTATTCCACACCAGCCCTTGGTGAGCCAAGCTTATTGGTTTGAGTTCAAGTCCCACCACATGCATTAAAGCCTATGAACAACGCTCAGCCTAAGTGAGCGGCGAAAAGGGAGTGCTCACAACCAGTCCCTGGAGGATCCCCACTCTTTATTGGTTTGATGTCATCTATCTGACACTCAAACATTAACATATGAGCACATTTCGGTCCCAGGTTCAGGAGCGAAGGATTTGGGGATGAGACACACATTAAATGGAGGGTTGGATGAAATTGTCTTGTAAATAGCGTCTTCAGTATTATTCATACAGTCATTTGAAATGAACAAAGGACATTTCCCTTATCGAACAAGGTTAAGATTAATTATGAAGTCATCAAGTTATCTCAATGAATCTAGAGGCTCTTACGCCATATCCGCCATCGTGAAAAAAGGGAAAGAAGCAGGGGCATGACAGAGCTGATTTAGAATTCCCTTGCCAAAATATACCACTGCGCATCATATCGAAAAAACTCCGTGCACTCGAGTGTCCACCGCCTGCCCTAAATGAATCAATCGGTGAACCCATACTCAGTGTCCGGAGCATCAGAACCTCTCCGTGGAATATTTCACTGGTGAAGACGAATTTAGTTACGATTATCTTCTTATAGAGGGCAGAGTTGCAGGTCATCCGCTCGAAAACCCTCTAGGAGGAAACCAAGGTATTATTGGACGTGCCAGATTTGGGAAATTTTGTCCAGTTTCTCTTGTCTACTGAAAAATTTCATAAAATGGAATTATTTGCAATGGATTTTGCATAAAATGCAAGAGCAATTGTATAACAAAGGTATAACAAACGTAAGGTGATAAGAGAAATGCTTGGGATCGCTTCTCGGTTTAGCTGAAAAATGTATAGGCCTATATGTAGTTATTTCAGGTTATGCTGTTCACAGATGGAGAGACAGTCATACAGACAGGACCTAGGTCCTAGGCCATATTATATATTTTATAATTTCAGAGCTAGGTTTCTGTATTAATATAAAATTAAATCATCAAGAAAATCATCAGTGGGCTTTAAATTTGAAATCGACCAGGAAAATTTCAGCGAAATAACTTACCTGATTTCCGTAAACGACAGTCCTAACTTGTGGATAAAATATTTTCATAAAACAATATTCCATTGATTTTACATCTCTGCTTTTCTAGTCTTTCATGTGTCTGATATACGTCAGTAGAAGTGAAAAGGTTAACCGTGTTAACGCAATATGACTCACGACATGTAGCCTATATCTGTAGAAAACCCAATGACGATTTGCGAGGTCGGATCTATACTAGCATCAAGAAGCTGGAATAAGTGGTGTAGACGGCGGGTGGGACCGCCCTAAAAAATTGCGAATATTCCGGACTAAAATTTAAATACTTACTTACTTACTTACTCAATGGCAATAGCTAAAGGAATATCTATTTTATGAAACCCGAAGGTTCATTGTCGCGCTTACCTGAGCCCGCCATTCTGTGCTAAGTCTATCCAATCATCCCTTGCAAATCCTACTTTCCTTAAATCTATCCTAATATTGTCCTCCCACCAACGTCTAGGTCTTCCACGTGGTCTTTTCCCTTCGGGTCTCCCAGTCAATACTTTTAAGATATGTTTTTCCTCCCCCTTGCGCGCAACATGTCCAGCCCATTTCATCCTTCGTGATTTAATTACCCTTTCTATATCTGGTGAAGAGTATATGTCATGAAGCTCGTTGTTATGCAGTTTTCTCCAGTCCCCATTTTCATCTCTCTTAGGTCCAAATATTTTCCCAAGCACCCTGTTTTCGAACACCCTCAGATTGTGTTCTTCCTGATCAATAAGCGGCTATGTCTCGCATCCATATAATACAACGATAGAATAATAGTCTTATAAATCTTTATTTTTAGATTTCTGGACAGAAGACGAGAAAATAAGAGTTTAAATTTTAAATTTATTTTTGCGTTCTTTTGAGGGAAAACACTCAACATTAAAAACAAACCTAAGATTCAGAGAAATAAGAGTCTTCCCTAGTGAAATCGATGAATGTTAAATCAAAACACGTGTAGGCTACCTATATTCTGAACTACAGAAAATTTGGGCAAGGGTTTGGCTTTCCAGGACCCACTCCAAATTTACAAATTATACTGATCTGTCCCATCACAACTGCATTCGCAGATGAGACTTTTTCTGCATTACGAAGAATAAAAAATGACACCAGGAAGAACATGTCAAGACCAAGGCTTTGTAGTTTAGCAATTCTATCTGTCGAGAGGGAGAAATGTTGGGATTTGTTGAAGGACTCATCATCAGTGATCGACAGATTCGTTGCTAGGAAATCTCGATGGCTCCAGTTCACCTTATAAAGCGTTTGTATGGCTTGCATGATTTGTTATCGTAATTTTGCATGTTATTAAATAAGAATTTCGAGAATGAGAGTTGATGGCAGCGGCATTGTCTGGATATGGGTCAGATACTTTCTAAACCTCATAATATCTGGGCCCACCCCAAAAAAAATGCCTTCCCTCGTACATTCAGGACTGAATTGGAAGAAAAACAATAGCACAGTTCAAGGGAAGATGAAGAGATGCGCAGATTCTCAAGGATAATATCTCAGTCGTACAGGGGTGAAATCACCTTGAGAATCCACTGTCCCTTATTCATTGGTTCATCCTTCTCTCTGGTGGACGTTGAAAAACTGAGACGCAATTATATGAATGCGTTTCAATTTCATATGATCAGACCAAGCAACTAGTTTGATTGGCACAATGAGTTCAATAGAGAGGAACAACTTTCATTATTGAGGTTACTAACAGAATAAGAAAACAATTTTAATATAGTATTAAGTAGGTGGATCAGTTTCCAGCCCGCTGCAGCACAAAATCCATTTACCAAATGCATTTTCTAAAAGGGATTGCTAAGTACGGATCTGAAAGCCAGTACATCCTCTAGTTTTTATGAAGTAGGGAGCCGGATAGGATTGGCCACAGGCATTCCGGCAAATGCCCTAATTTTCATTGCAAGGCGTCGGTTGGCCAACGATTATTACTATTTTTTTAGAAGCTGAAAAATAAACAGAGGGGGTGAAAGGTGTGCGTATAAGTGGGTGCAATTTTATGTAGATATCCATTAAATGGAAGTTTTAGAAAACCTTAACCTTGGTATGGCCAGTCGGCTTCAAAGGTTTCGGTGTTTCTTTATGTTAATTGATCTGACTAAATCGGTCTTGGGCTTCCGCTATCCAAAACAAAAGCAACGTTGCAATATTCTCTCATTGTTATCACTGACCTCAGTTCTTCCTTCGCTTTATTCAATTCACACGTGTTATTGTTTACTGTAACTTGATCTTGCAACAACGCATTCACTCCACGCGGAGTAGACGAGTAGCTGTCAAAATCGCCACAGGACATTCTTAGATTTTGATTGGCTGGGGTAACTAGCTGATTGGAGCGGTAAAACAAAGAACATGGGTTGAGCTGTCGGCAAACATTTCCTCCTAACGAAAGGAAGCCGCCTGGGTATGCAATGAGTAACTGGACTATACTAACGTAGCATAAAAGAGTACACTGTTGAAATCTCTTCTGGTTGTTTATTAAAATAATAAGTCGGCGTTTTGACAATTACACCAGACGGTTTGTCTATATATTGTTGACATAAAAAGCTCTTAGCTCGATTTAGATCAGCTTAGACTAAAAGCTTAGAAGTTACGTAAAAAAGTCACATACATTTTGTCTTGCAGATACGGTTTATTATGGTTGAAAACGAAATGACAATCATTTAGAAACACTTTATAATTGAGATGCTTCAAAAGAAGTAGGATAGCAGTAATGATGGAATGGAATTGGTGAGGGATTACTGGAGAGGAGGTGGAGACGCCAGTAAACTTTGGGTGAAAGCCGACAGGACAGAATTTTATTCCCAGCCCGACCCTGGTAGGGAAGTGCACCCAGCTTCGTGAAAAACATTTCTTAACGAAGAAGTAAGGCCCGTCAAGAAACTCATCAATAGCGGCCGTGGGAGTCGACATACTAACATGATCAAAACCTTGCTATCCTTCAATGAATGCTAAATATGAGCATACGACTGTATTCTTTATTATTATTATTTGGGGTTTTGAGTTTATTTTTATTCTCCAAAGGTTTCTGGAGTTCATGTGAGTAAATTACGAATAACGCATTCCAGTACGCTCTTCCATATTGAAGAATTAGTTTTATAAGTAAAGAGTATGTATAGGATTTTTCATGTTATGGCGACCACTTTTCCTAGAACTGCTGCCTACACTGTTTTACCCACTCCCTTTAGACCTGCCAATCAGTGACTAGCAACTCAATTAGTTGGAAGCAGACAGATCCTAACTTCTCAGTTCCAGGAAGCATTTTCTCTATTCCAGATCCAGTACAAAGAACCTGCTCATAGTGTGGATCCGACACCAATGCAGAATGACTTCCAGCTGCGAAGTGATTAGTATTGTCCACAGTAAATATTTCAATTCAGAAATTGCAAAGAAAATATAGCTGCATTACTAGGAGATCGTAATGAGGCTACCCCAAAACCCATACAATAATCAGTATAGATTTCGGATTAGCGAATAATGCTATTGTATTCTATTGTAGAAAAAGATGGTTTGGGAAGAAATCGTCTTAATGTGAAATACACTATAAAAACACAATTATTCGTATATATTAGCCTATATTACAGCAGTGCTGTAGTCCCAAAATTTGCCTAGGGCATACTCCAAACAAAGTCTCCGGGAAATTTTAGTGGAAGTCGTAATTTAATTGGACTTATGGACTACATAGAAGTAGTTAATATGAGACACTATTGATAAAATTATTTAATTTACATAAACATTGCTACGTAGGCTATTTCACTGATTTCAAAATCATGAAATAGCAAGGCACTTACACCCATAATTTGGCATATCAGAATAGAATATGGTACTTTGGGATTTCAAAAGAATGCATTTTTTCGATCACATTTCTACAGAAGGGCTATAATAAAAATTAGTCTGAAAACCACACTATTTTGATTCAAAAATAAAATTCTCATGATTTGGTATACCATTCTACTTTCGCATTAATTTCTCGAGTCGAACGCAGAACTGTCAAATACGCAAACAAATAAATAAAACACAACCAAAGGAGACGGTTTACGCAATAAAGGCGAAGATATACGCTAATAAATAAAATTATGATGAAGGTATATGACGTATACCCTCGTTTCTGACGTTTTAAACATAATCGTAGTACGTAAGGACAACGAATGAGTTATACGAAAATAAACAAAAATGCATGAATGAAGTCGCGTAGTAACGGGATTGCTAGTAGGGTCATTTGCCGCTACATCCTCTTGCAGGTCGACTAACCATGTACTCGCTGTGTCTGCAGAATATTCCAGACCATTGGACTTCTTTTTGGCGCGTTTCTTCTAATAACGATAAGCGGAAATTACCTTTTCTTAAAAGGTGCTTGTTATGAAACGAGAACAGGATTGGCGGCAACTGAGCGACGTCGTAACTAATCAATTGTTTTTGTAATTCATTAATTTTTTTCTCTAATGATTTAAGCAAGAAATTCTCTCTCATAAGTACATGAGGCAGCTGTGAGCAGATAATAGAAAAGATAACTGTTTAAATCCTTACAGTTCGGCGAACGTCTTAAGACAAAGATATCTTGAGTTTTCAAGATTTCCTTATTATTACTGTAAATGTATTTTTATTTAAAATAATAATTTGTCTTAATGCAAAAATAATGTGAAAAAATTGTAAACAAATCTTTCATATACACATTTATTTAAGACAAACTTTCAACTTTCGTTTATTTCGGTAACTACTACTAATTCAGTCATATAAAAATATTTTTAAAAATTACTTTTCGTTCTTCTTTATGCCTTCGTAGCAATTGGTAGAACCGGTATAAGCAAATTCTATCACAAAAATGATATTATTTCCCAGATGAAATGAAATAATAAGTAAAATACATAAAAATTAACAGTCAAAAAGCAACAATTTCGGTATTTTTAATATTATCTAATACCAAATCATGGAGACTTATTGATAAAATCAAGAAATCGGCACGTGCGGCAATAGTAGAACAATAATTCCTTTCCCATGAAAAATTATTGTTTAAACAAGAGTTCGAAAGAAAAACAATACACATTTTTATACATATATTTCAGAAGAATTGAAAATCATGCACAGCGGCATAAAATCCTAAACTCGTTATCTTGTATGACAGATTGTACAATTGCAAATGAAACGTACATAATTATGGATTGCTCCATTTTTACCGCCTATTCTCCACGTGCCGCAGGATTCTATTGGCCCCTTTAACACTTACATAGCTAATTCAGTACAGACCTACAGAAACATAGAGCTGTTTTCAGCTGATGACAGTTCGAACCCCGAAGAGACTATTGTGTTATATAACCACCAAAAGACACATTGTATGCAAAGCCAAGTGGCCAGTATTATTTTATGTTACTATTTCATGTTTGGGGTGCTCCGTGGTGTAGTGGTTGAGGCACTGCGCTACAAGCCGCAAGGTCGCGGGTTCGATGCCCGATGAGGTCGTTGGCCTAATCTTTCTGGTGGCACTATAGCCCTGGGGTCGACTCAGCCTCTAACAGAAGTGAGTACCAGGACCAATCCTGGGGGGTAAAGGCGACCGGTGCGTAAGGCTAACAATCTTACTACCTCACGTGCCGAGTGTCTAAAATCTGGGAGCCTCAACCTCCTAGAATTCTCTGGGCCTCATATACAAGAAAACAGCTTATAGGCTAATACCTAACAACTTATAGCTTTATTAAAGCTTGTACGCGGTCCATTTCCAGAGTGTTAATACTAGGCTTCGGAAGTTAAGGCGCTATTTTAAGCGCCTAAAAAGGCATAAAAGAAATAAAAAATAGGCAATAAAGCCATTGAAATTATATGATATTGCGCAAAAAAGTCGCATATGCAAATTAGCTCTCACAACACAATATCACTCGAAAAATTAAATTATAGCTAAGTTACATATTTATTAATCATAATCAGTATTCATGTTAGGTCATCAGTTGAAAAAAACCTTTACAAATTTCAAGATTATAATTTTCTAATAAAAAAACATAAAATTGGATTGTTATTAGAAATTTAAAAATTTAATCTTGTTGAATGTTTGGCTGATTAATATGAAATAACCTTCAATAATTAACTTTAAATCATTCACGTTCAGCTAAAAGTTCATAGGATATTTTTCAGGAAAGACACATTACAAAGGGCTTTGAATTTAATTAACGCATGTTTGAAGAAAAGTGTGGTTTGACCGATCATGAATCAGTAGTCTCTCTGTCTTGGAAGAAATAGAGAGTATACTTCTGTGTGCTCTTTTACAGTAGGCCTATGCAGAAAACTTTTCAAGTGTTTTAGAAATAAATTTGATTTCAGATGTTTATGTTTCACGACGAAAATTTGCTAGGTAATAGTGTAAAATCCCTGAAGAAACCCCCCAGAACTTAGAACTGCCCAAACACAGACGTAGGTGTCGATAATTTCTCAATTTACAGTATTTGTATCAATTAATAAAAAGTCATAAACTAAAAACGCCATATATTTACTCCTCAAAATCTAGTGAGATTTCATTATAAATCAAATGATAGCCTATGATAGACTATGAAGAGAGTGAGTAGGTTTAAAAACCGTGATTTTAAAAGCATTTTTGTGTTTTAATTTTAGCACACTTTTGACGTTTTAATATAAGAAATATATGTATGTTTCAGAAAATTTTAAGGTACCAGTATATGATCTGAAACGCCTAAATAGTGAGAGTGTCCGTTGAAGGTATTTTAACGCATCTAATGTATGGACGTTAATGAAGATCTTTGTGCGGCAATGAACTGAACCAATTAACGTAGGTATTGTGTAGATATTATTTACCGACAAATGCTTCTCATTATGTAGTGGCTTTAAAACGTTATCTTGAACTTACTCAAGTGCGCATGAGTTTTGCTTATCGGGTGCCTGCACGAGATTGCACGATCAAGGTAAAATGCTTTAGCAGTCTTCAATACTATACTGAACGAGGGACAAAATATTCCGTGAGAAATACTTTTAATTTTCTCCATAGGAATATATTCTTTATGCTTAATTTATTTTCCTTGACTCTTTAACGGAGGCCACCTCTATTCTGTTAGCCTATGAGTAATGGATTCGCTCTCCTCACGTGTGGGTTCGAGTCCTGGTCGGGATAAGTTTCCTAGGTGGGTTTTTTATCATCTGTGAGACGAATGTCGGGAAACTTTAGGCCCTCCCGGTCCCCAGATATCATCTGGCCGTCATTATCACCTTCATCCATCCTCGTCTTATTCGGAATGAGTGTGAGTATGTGTGTGACTGGTGTGTATCGTCGTATGTATTCGTGTTGTCCTGGAGGTGGCCCCAGCATGGAGCTGACCATTCATCCTGGGAGGCCCTTCGTGTTCTTTTGTTGTCAAAAAGTATGTATGTGATCCACAGGAACTCCCTCCCCCAACGGGTCCCGGTTCTGTAAGCCCGGGCGGCACGGGCCGCGTAAATGTGCCTACAAGGGGGAGGTAAAACTCAGGGAAAGAAAAAGAAAAAGAACCGTTTATCGGTAGATAAAAACAGTCAATCGTCATCACCGTAGGCTAATATTGCAATTATATTTCCAGAAGAGTAGGCCTAGTCCACCGCTGTGGCTCAGGGGATGCGTCCAATCCTCTCACGCAGCGGGCCCGGGTTCGATTCCTGGTCGGGACAAGTTACCTAGGTGAGGTTTTTTCCGGGGTTTTCCCTCTCCTATGAGACAAATGTCAGGTAACTTTAGGCCCTTGTGGTCCCCGGATATCATCTGGCCGTCATTATCATCTTCATCCTCATCCTCGCCTTGTTCTGAGTGAGTGTGTGTGTGAATGGTGTGTATCGTCCTATGTGTTCGTGTTGTCTCGGAGGTGGCCCCGGCATTGGGCTGATCACTCATCCGGGGAGGCCCTCCATGTCCTTGTCTGGTCAAAAAAGTATGTATGTGATCCAAAGGTAATCCCTCTCCCGACAGGTCGCGGCCCTGTAAGGCCCGGGCGGCTTGGGTCGCTTAAATCCTAAAAGGGAGAGGTAAAACCACGAAAAAGAAAGAAAGAAAGAAAGAAAGAAAGAGTAGGCTTAGCCTACATCTTTATATCTATTTTTGCCCTCTAGTAATCTCTATTAATATGATAAATCTCTTCGCAATCCTTTATAACCCAGCATGTTAAAAATAGGCAAACAGAATGGCCGACTAAAATAAAAATAAAAATCTATAGTTCAGTCACAACCCAGGGGACTATACTATTCCAGCTCCTTAGAAAGTGATTTTTTTAAATCCTTTATTTGCTACATGCTCCATTGCATAGCGCAATATTACATGTTTGGTGTGTTAATTACAGTCTATGTAGTAAATACTTAGCCTAGATTACAATTTTGTGTAGTGTGTCAAAATCTATGCTGTTTACAAATTTCTGAAAATATTTTAAGTATTTATTCACTCGTTCTCTTTTGTCTGCTGGCCAATGTCCCCCTAATCTAAGGATGTTTGTTTCTGGTGTTTTTCGAAAGAGGTCAAACACGTTTACGGTCTCTCATGACTTAACTGCAACATTCATTTGAAGCAGATGCAGCTGAATTCTGTTTCTGCTGGCCACTGAAACACGATCTTTACAAAAATATTTGGTCCTTGCAAATTAGCAGAAGTTGCAACAACATCGCCGTTGTGCTAGATTTTTTTCTAGCAGGAGTTCTTTTACATGCCTGTAAATCTACAGACCTGGGCCTGTCAAATTTATGCACATATAAGTGCCATCTACCTGGGCTGAGATTGAACCTTGGGCACAGATAGCCAACGACAGACTGCGCCACCCAGGCCGACACTACAAATGGGCTTTATATGTATTAACTTTATATGGACAAAAATTTGGCAGAATACAGACTAACAGATGTGTAGATTGACCTAGACCGATGCCGGAAAGATTTTTTTCATATGGTTTTCCTCATTTTTGTGTGATTTCCAATAAAATAAACAATTTAGGCCTACTATCGAATTGCGTTGTTCAGCCATAAAAAACCTGCGTGGAACGCCACGCGACAGAAGTGAAACTTGTTTTAATTTTTGGATTTTTTAAATTTTGGATTTTTTAAATTTTGGATTGTTGGATTATTCAATTTTGGATTGTTGCACTTTTTAATATTGGGTTTTTGTACTTTTTTAATTTTGGTTTTTTGGATTGTTTAATTTTTGATATTTTATTTTTTTAATTTTCGAATTTTGGATTTTTAGATTTTTTAAATGTTGTATTTTCGATTTTTTAATTTTCGACTTTTTGATTTTTTAATTTTGTTATTTTTTAACTTTGGATTTTTTTATTTTTAAATTTTGGAATTTTGGAATTTTGAATTTTTTAATTTTGGATATTTTAAACTTTGGATCTTTGAATTTTTTATTTTTGGGGTTTTTAAAATTTTGGATAGGCCTAAGCCTAATCATTGAATTGATTGTTTTCCGTTCCGGCAGTCCGTTCCGTCACAGCCTCACTAATTTCGTGACGATTTTGTTCGTAACGCAAGTTTGTTCTAGCTCTCGATTTAGGCCTACTACTCCTAGCGCGGCTAAAGAAGTGTCACTTCAAAAAGGAACTTCATCGAATCTTGATACAGAGGAACAGACCAGCGTATCGTAGCCTCGTAGTGGCCTGTGCTTCTGTTACAAACCTGATCTATAACAGCACTGGACATGTGACAAGTTTCTTGAGTTTTCTTCTGGTATGAACTGCTGCCCAATATACAGTTTTAACAAATAAAACACTTGAAACTATGGACTGAAAGTAGAAAAAAACTGGACAGTAAAACGTATCTTAAAGCACTGTAATCACTAGGGTTAATAAATATATTACGAAATTTCAATGGAAAATAGTCAAACTATAATCCGTATTTACATATAAATCCTAGCTCTGTTTACTACTATACTTTCTCAATTGTAATTTCCGTACACACAGCATAATATCAGTGAGGTTTGTCAATAAGTAACATGTATGTAGAGTATATTTATGCAGTCGTTTATCGTCGGTGCTGTAATACGATGTCTGTTTGCTTCAGGTACCGAAGAGGCGCCGTGCAAGTCTACTGTCCGAAGGGTGGCTGCGCAGCTCAACAGGTCTCTAACAGAAAAAGGCCTTGCTCTGCTTGTAAACCATGGGATTTCAGAAGAAAAGGTATTTGCATTATTTATGTGGAAAATTCGAATTATATCGTAACGAAAGTCAACCGTAACGACCAAGAAATTAGGATGAAAGATGGAGATATATGAGCAAAGATAGGATGGGATGCCCTATCCGTCATGGCTCACTGAGTCTTGATTACTGATTCTTTTTTTACTATTCCACTCATAAGCCGCGTTTTTTATATTGACCAATAACTTTAGCAATTCCTCGGATATAGACCAATCACGGCCGTTTATCTTTCAATATTCTTCTAGGAATCGCGAGGACGCTGTTTTATCGGGTAAAACGTCTGCCCATAACTGTACACAAAAACATCAGTGTGCAGTGATTAATACGTCACATGCTGCCATTATGCAGCACGAAAACAGATTATTTTATACAACATAACTTGTTTGGAAACTGAAATAATAGAAATGCACATTGATTAAAAACACAATTTCGATTCGGTGGACGTGTGCTTTTATTCTGCTTTGCTGTTAGCTTACCCGAATGAAGTTAACTATGTCTTATATGCACCATTGGTAGCACTGGTTACAACTCGAATCGATTCATGGATGGTTGATTCTTAGTATGCAGTGATCTTGCAGCTGTTAGTTTTGTTTTTATACAACAAAGCACGAAAGTACATGATTTATGTAATTATGATTTATATAATCCGTTACATTTTATTCATGGAATAGTTTTAATAAATCCAACTCGAGTTGATCTATCGATAACTCGTCAACTCTCGTGGGATTACCTATGATAAACCATATTATATGTTGTAATTTTGTACTTTTCTTGGAATAGCTTGAGAAACTTCGTACACCACTTCGTGTAACTTGTTGAACTAGCTGTGATGACTTCATAAGTTTGATTCTCTATTGTTTAAAATAATTCTTAAATCATTTGCTTTTTCTTTTACCTGTTCTTATCACGAGATAATTCAAAGGAGGCCTAAATATGTAGCGAGTAATTAATTAATATAACGTTGAAATACAGCTGTTAATGTATTGTGTTTAATAACACAAAAATAATTGCATCATTTAGTTCTAAAAAGACTTGAAAATTCTAGCATACATAGTGAGATTTGAACCCTAGATTCCAATATGAAAAGGAAAATCTCCAGAACTAGGCTATAAGAATTTGGTATGATAAAGTGTCATTGTATGACTTACAAATCTATTGTTCCAAAGAATTTATTCCATTTTCGTCCTGATTTTTCCTTTGTTGTTTGTTTGTAATTTGCACAAATCCAGGGTGACCAGATTGTAAATAAATGAAAAAAAAAACACTTACCGAACAATATAATAACCCAACTTCTTATTTCAACATAGGCCTATTATTTACGAATGAAGCATTCATTTTGTTTAAATTAGAATGATAATATAAAGTATTTGGAGATCAAATGTGGACATTAATTGGTCAAAATAATGTTATTACTTTTTTTTGTATTTTTCAGAACCATTAACTTGCTTTAAGAGTTCCTGATTTTTCTTAATTAAACTCCGTAAAAAAAAAAAAAACTTAACAAATCAGTAGGCAGTAACAGGCACAAAGTAAAAAGATTAGCGTAGGAACTAATAGCATGAACCGACTAAAACTATAAACTTTCAAATGGATGCCAATTTAATCCATGGTAGTAACAAATTATCGTAAGAAGATCTAAACCTGCACTCTTGTTCACTATTATCGAAAAATCACACAAAAGATCATGAGAAATTGTATATACAAGTAAAAATTCCGCAAAAACCGGGACATTTAGGTGTCCGAAAAACTTCTTCGGGACACTGGGTCAGTATGTTCAAAATCGGACCCCTTGATACGGAATTTTAGCATAAATTTGAGAATGAATTGCGGGTTAAACCAGAAGGATGTTAGACAAAATTCACTACAGAGGGCGATCAATTTGAATGTAAATTCCCTGGCATTAAAGTTTTAACAGTTTTATCTTTTTACTTTATCCATTGTATCCGGATTGGAATCCTTCCGTGTGTGCTGAGCAATGTAAGAAGCGGACGAGTTCATCGTTCTTATCGGCATCATGTTTTATTAGCGCGACTCTGGTGCTGCTAGCAGACAGGTGAACGCCCCGGACACTGTAATCAGCTGATCACAACATTCGCATGTCTGCAATTCGCAATCTTATTTAATTAACCAATATGCCGCTGAACTAGGAGCTAGGGCGTAGGTGATTCAATCTAATAATATGTAACATACGTTTCCACTGGAAATAATTCTTCATTATCACGAATTATTATCATTATGTTGGATGATAATTAATTAACATTGTTTAGACAGCTTCAATTGAAAATATAACTTATAACTAGACCTGGGATTTTAAGACAAATTTTTGTTCCTTATGAAATAACATGAATTTTTTTTAATATGTTGACATTTCATGATAAATAATTTAAATTAGAGTTTTTTAGTGCCCTAAATGCCTATTTGGACCTTTGGAGCCTATGTTTACTATTTTAGTTTCTAAAATACCTATTTTGTATATTTAAAATAAAATAAACTTCTGTAATTTTTACAATCATTTAATGGACATCCCTGAATGAAGAACAGAACAGCAGAGGGTGGGGTTTTCACATAAACTTGATTTTCCCAAACAATTGTCGCCAAAGGAATGCTGACTGACGGAAGAGGATTAACCCAAAACAACAAGGAACGGATATATAGTAAGAAGAGACATACTGTGTCAATTTTTCATTTAATCCAAAACTGTTTTTGATAAATATATTTTTAATTCTGTCTTAATTTTGCAATTATTTCTGTTAAGAATAGGTATACCACGTTTCTTACAGTAAAAAAGATCACGTTACAGTTTAAGCGCATATTATTTTAAAGCATATTTTAAGTGCCTATTTTCTCTTTTAAAAACCTATTTTAGGTGCCTAAAACTAATTTTTTTAGAGCCTAAAATCCCAGGTCTACTTATAACACAAATCACACTAAGTAAAAGTTGCACACTAGTGATAAAAATCCTTTGTAACTAACTTTGGTTTCAATCACATGCAAAATTATTTATTAGTTAAGAACTTTGTGTATGGTTAATAGACTCAGTTTGATAAAAATTGAAAATGTCAACATTCATTACGACAATCTCTCACGGTAGTCGCGAAAATCGTCATACATGGTGTCGATTCCATTCCTTACGTTGACAGCCGAACACCAGAAAAACAATAACTTTTTTCTGCGCATGTGTATGTGTATAACCGCCAGTCGATGGCAGGGATGCTCGAGGCTTCAATAGGGTTCCTCGATACGTCATTCATTAGAATAAATTTAATATTTATTTTATTTCGCAAATATTAACGGCTGTCTAAAAAAAATAGTGTATGACACACGTGGTGAAATGGTTTTACGTAAGACTTGAGGCTTTCTCGACGTTGATTACTAATGATGGTTTCACGGGCTATAAACCGAGTAAAAGGATATATTGCATCCAAGCTTTCGGTCGCTGACATCTCTGCGGCCTTCCTTAGGGAAATGAGTGTATAATAAGGGAAGAGAGAGCTTATATATGCTTTTTAGTGAGCTTATAATGCCCCCCCCCCCTGAGGAAGGCCGCAGAGATGTCAGCTACCGAAAGCTTGGATGCAATATATCCTTTTACTCGGCTTATAGCCCGTGAAACCATCATTAGAAATGATTTTACTTTGCTCTTAGGATTACAACCCTCGCTCTTACGGACGCAAGCATACCTAATCGCGAATTGAAATATGTCTTTTGCCATTTGTATCATAAATAACTATTTCAGGTAAGAGTGTTACTGATACTAAAATTTAGATATAAACAGCTTTAAACTCTTATCCTAAATTTGTCTGGACACAATACAACAGCATTCATAAATACAACCCAATAAATTACTGTACATTACAAGCAATTTTTTTTACACAAAATGCTGTAGTTTTTCCTTCCTTCTACACTGAAGCCCAGACGTATCCCCTAATTATAATATTTGAGCTTGTATTTCCGTGTACATCTAACGTCACCTATTTACAAGACCGTATTCAATTGTGAAGGTGGCCTTGCTCGGTTGCTATCTTGGTTCATTTGTTTAGACTCACAGAGATGTAAAAATGTGAACATAAGAGGGCCATGAATGCACGCCTAAACGGGAAAACATTGAATGATTTGGACGAAACTCACTGTGATTTTTTTTTCTAGGGAACTCGAATCTGAGGTCTTTTTTCCCGGGTGGCGCACTTCAATCGTGAAATTCACCTTGAAGCCGGGTTTTTAGGTAGATTTTCGAAGAAAAATCTACCTATTGCAATGGATACCACTTTATGATTTTCGAAAAATTATTTCATATCTTTACGTTTCATGCTCCCCTAAGTACGAAACCACCGCCCGTTCAAAAAAAAATTTTGTGATATTTATATATATATTTATATATATATATATATATTTATATATATCTTTACACGATAGCGGCCGTAATTTTGAAGATATTTGAACCAAATTTTATTATGTTATTTCTAGGCCCAATAGTTCGGACAAGTTCGTTAATGGGCAAAATTGGCCCAAGGGGGTGGTCGGGGGAGGGGGTTGAAATTTTAAAACATTTATATCTCGGCCCCTATGAAGTATAGAGGGAAACTTTGTTTGAATAAATTAGAGTACTCCCTATGGAGTTCACAGTGACACGAACAATTCGGGGGTTCGAGTGAGGGTGGGGGTGGGGGATGAAAATTCGAAACTTTTGAAACCACGTCTTGTGGGGTATCGTTGAAAAGCTCTTGATGAGTACTCTACAAATCAATAAATAGTTTCTTGATAGCTCTCATATGACGCGAGATTTTAATGTTTGAAAATAATAACACTTAAAAGAATTATTATAATATCATAATTTTGTCTTTTTTAGCGGCTTTACTAATTTTATTCATTGCTGATCTTGCGCACGGCCTCCCAGAATATTATATCCTATTCTTGTTGTCAAAACAAATGATTGTAGGCTCTTCCTCTTTACCGAATTCAGTTCTTATTACTGCAGGTTTACCATGCCAAGGCTAAAGAAAAAGAGTGCTATGCAGCGACAATAAATTAAACCAAAAGCACTTCGAAATCTACCTCCGCCTGTAGGCCTGCCTAAAGGGATTTTTAGTTTTTAATTATCAGTCTTTTCTTAATTTATTGTTTGTGCGTGATTTGGATAAGGTTTATGGATCTGTGGTATGTTTTAATCGTATCATTTCGAATCTGTATGCCCATATGGCAGCATAAGATTCGTTTTATTCTTTTAATTATATTTCGTATTTCAATATAATTAGACAAAATCATGTAATTCATGCAATTTATGCAAAAACGATGTCGGTGTTAGTAAATATGTTTGGATTGTTTTTCTGTTTAATAAATGATTTAAATAAAACATCTAACAGTTGAGTAAATAATCGCGGGCGAAGCCACGGACACCTGCTAGTAATTCATTAAGAGGATGCATTTTGGCTATATATAGAATTGCCATTTGTCCTCATTTCTGTTAGGTAATATTTAGTTTAGCATTGTAATTTTAGTATGGTATTTACTATTATTATTTCATATTCTTTGTTCTTTCTGTACAGTACATAGACAGTTCAAAATTTAAACTCATTTCAATTTAAAACATGGCATGCGAAAGTGGGTGTCGTCCTACCTTCTCTTGAACAAGCTACTCCCAGCATTGTACTGAAAGCCTGAAACCTCAAAGAGCTCGAGGAACAATTTGAATCATGCGCGGAAAAGTTGTATTTCAAACTGAGAAGAAGGTGACTAAAATTTTCGCATAAGCTTGCTACGCCATTGTATATCTTGTCTGCTTGGCCGTATGGATCACCCATTAATTCGAGAACCGAAACTAGATAATTACTAGACCTGGGATTTTAAGGCAAATGCCTATTTTGTTCCTTATGAAATAACATGAAAATTTTTAAATTTGTGGACATTTCATGACAAATCACTTACATTTATAGAGTTTTATAGTGCCCTAAAATGCCAATTTGGACCTTTAGAGCCTATTTTACTATTTTAGTGCCTAAATGTACATTTAAAATAAAATTCAACTTCTGCGATTTTTACAATCTTATAATGGACATCCCTCAATGAAAAGCAGAACAGCAGAGGTGGGGTTTTCACAGAAACTTGATTATTTCAAACAACTGTCGCTAATGGACTGCTGACTGACGGGTGAGGGGAAGGATTAAGGAGGTAGGACTACTGTGTCAAGTCACCAGTGAAAGAACATCTGTTTATTAAGTGAATATAGTTCGTGATGCTTAATTTTGCAGTTAATTCTGTTAAGAATAGGTGCACCACGTTTCTTGCAGAAAAAAAGACCATATGACAGTTTAAGTGTATATTGTAATATTTTAAAGTCTAATTTCTATCTATTTGCATATTTTTAAAGCATATTTGAAGTGCCTATTTTCTCTTTTAAAAGCCTATTTACTTATTTTAAAAGCCTATTTTAGGTGCCTAAAACTAATTTATTAGATCCTAAAATCCCAGGTCTAATAATTACATAAGCTGTAAATATGACATAATTGTCAGTCGTTATAGGTAATTGACAGCTGATGCAGTGACATTTCGGAGCCACACTCCCGATAAACATGACGTCACGAGTATTGAACCCTAACAAGTTCGATTAAAGTTTATTGTAGCGGTTCATTTGTCACTGACCCGCGTATGATGGCTGTCCAAACAACGCACCCATTGATATGAATTAGTGATGAGCAAATGCAAGACCAAGACCAAGACCAAGGCGGTCTTGGTCTTGGTCTTGGTATTGCACTCTCAGTCTTGGTCTTGGTCTTGCATAGGTAACCCTGGTCTTGGTCTTGGTCTCGGTCTTGCATCAGTAGTCTTGGTCTTGGTCTCGGTCTTGCATACTCGGTCTTGGTCTTGTTGCAAGAGTCTTGCAGTTTTCTTTTACGCATCTTTCTGTGATCATTGGCGTTTACATGATTTAAAGTTACACCGATTACATGTGTGTTATTGCTTGCGAAAGTAACGAAAGCTAATTGCTTTTAGTTCCTTTGACCATGTAAACAGTAATGTGACGTCATGCTGTTTGCCGAAACGTCCATGGTGATATAGGCTAGAACAGTAAACTTTGAGTGTTCATTTAAATATTCTCTGTTATCCTATTGCAGAACTTTAAACTCAAAATCCAAGAGATGCTATACACTATTTGAGAGTGTAAAATTATGAATATTATATTGTAAAATTTCAAATTGAAAGGCTGCGGAGACAAGAAGTAAAATTAACAGGATGTGTATGAAATGTTTTAAAGATTTCCGCATAGGAGAGAGGTTCTATCTGACATGTTTAAAACTGTATAATATAGTAACAAAACATAACGGCATTGAAGCAGATGCTTTAGAAATTGTGCAAACTATAGGAAATCACACAATGTCCATTCGAAACCCAAACCATAGGCTGCAATAAATAATATTTCTCTTTGCATATACCCTAGTTCTAATTTATAACACATTGTGAACAGATCATTTCTGCACTTTAAAGATTTCCGCTACCCCCCATAAATTACTTTCTACTTGCTTTCAAGTTTCGGGCCTTCAACTAATTGGGTCATAATTAATCATAACTATTCTTCATGCAAGCAAATATTTCTAGACCAGCCATTTTCTACTTTTAGTATCTTTTCCCATTCCATATGCATCCTTAATATAAATCAGCAGCAATAACTAAAACATCGCCACTGTTGTGTCAATAACAAAATTGTAGTAGTAAAAAAGATTTTCAGTGGATGTCCTACCTATCATCAGCAAAATGTAGGCCTGTATAGCTACAGTACAATCAGATACGTAACTGTAAAGTAATAACTAGCAAATACCCGTCAAATAAGTTCCTGTTTTAATTAATCTACGGTTTAATTGTGTTTAATTGAATAATTATGAAGAATGCCGGGTGTATAACCTGATTTTTTTAGACTTCACTTTATTTTGAAATTTTCTGCAAGGAGAATGGAATGAGCTGAATAGCTGTGTTATATTTTGATCAAGTAGACAGGAAAGATTCTAAAAGTGAGAGTAGGCTATGAATATTAATGTTAGGTGTAAAAAAGGATGTCATCGTTAATGAAATAGGGTACTGAACATGTTAATTGGCGTTTTAAGTTACGGGGATACTGTTTAAAGTTTCAAATCCACAGTCATAGGCCGCCCCATGGCTGAGTGGTTAGACCGCTCGCCCTCCACCGCATACACAACGAAGCTTTATAAAAAAAAATTCAAGTAGCAAGACTGCAAGAGTCTTGCAGCTTGGTCTTGTTCTTGCCAGAGTCTTGCAGGGTTGGTCTTGGTCTTGGTCTCGGTCTTGCTTGGTCGGTCTTGGTCTTGGTCTTGCTAACGCTGATGCGGTCTTGGTCTTGGTCTCGGTCTTGCATTTTCTGCAAGACCAAGACCAAGACTGCAAGACCAAGACTGGTCTCGCTCATCACTAATATGAATGATAAATGAACACTAAATTATCGTTAATTCAAAGCTAGAAGAACAATAATATTAATTAACTTCCGTTTACTTAAAATTCCAGACGTAGCTGAATGTGAAGGGAGATTTTTTTAAATACAAATAATGAATAATGCTTTCTTTCAGTAAAGAGGAAAAGTCACCAGTTAGGAAATTTGACTTCTTTTTTATTTATTTATTTATTTATTTGGAATTTCGTCACAAGATGCCAGTTTAAAAAATGTTATGCCTATGAGAGTTTTGTTTTGGGGAAGGTCACAGAGGTGACAGCAACTACAATTTGGATTGGTAACTGTGGAAGAGCGCTTGACATAGGACAGCATGGCTCAAACCAGGATTCTTGTTACCGTAGAAAATGTTGACTAATTTCTTGAACTCGTCCGTTAGGCTTATTATAGTGATGTCGATTCAATCTGAAGCAAGAAGTAGTGTGGAGTTCTGTTTTCTTTCAATCTACACTCTCCCACTGAATACCTAGAGATCGAAAAGAAGATTCAGAAAGAACTGGTCTATCCGTCAGATATTAGTACTGTATAGGCCTATGGTTGCTTTGGAGTACAGTTCCTAGCTAAGCTTGGACTCCGGGCAAGGTGTCCACTCTAGCTGCACCGAGCTGCACCTCTGTAGGCCTACGTCTCATCTACCAAGCATGTAGATTTAGGCCTATGTCTTTTACTTATGTACAGTTATTTATGTATTTCATAAAATAAATTTACCCAATTTCAGTTGTTTGGAGATAGACTTCTATAAAAAAAACCTCAAGAAAGGAGATAAACAAGTTTAGATTTCGACTATGTAAACCTTCGGAAAACAACATTCATATTAATTGACGAAGAGATTCGATCCCAAAACCTCCTGAATGTTAGTGTCAGAATGACTTTCTGAGCAACCTCACTCAATATCGTTTATAGAAGCGTTTGTTCACAGTGGACATCCTTTTCATTTGCATAAATATGAACTTCATACCGAAACTTGTAGTTTATTGCTGACAGATATGTTTGTATGCACGCTTCCATTCATCAGCATAATGACTTGCATAATTCTAATAATCACTAAGTTATAATGTTAATATGATGTTAATAATTACTAAGAATGTTAATATAAAGGAGAAAGCTCCATACTAGATGATAATACAAAATACTTTTACAATAGTTCTCCTATTCTTTCGCATACAATAATTACAAGAGACGAATCTTTTTATAAGGTTACTACAAATAGAATAAAATTAATACAATAGTAACAGACGATCATTATCGATGACGATAGAACGATGGGAACTCCGGCACGGAGTGATAAAAGAAACCGTAAAGAAAACTAGCGAATCGTGGAAAAATCTTCCTCTATAACTACACCCTCATTTACACGAGGATTAATCGCTAGGGCTATTCGATCCACGGTTTCGGAAGTGAAAAAACCAGTAATCATAACCACTCGCTCTTAGTACATGATCCATTGTAAATCGTTATTTAAAAGTATTTCCCGAATTTAAAAAGCCTGCATTTTAAGGCCAAATTATCAATTTGGTAAGCCTTTTTGAAATGATTGACTCCAATTGGACCAACATTTTTATCGGCTTTAATAGGGGGAATTGAAGACGAACTAACACCACCATTACCTCTGACAATAATTGTCAGATGGTTCTAATCGAATGGCAAAACAATACGATTGATTGCCCTAGCCTTGATCTTTGAGTTAGCTTTTAAATGCATCTTTCAATTGTTTCAATTGATGTACACAGTATTTCTTTGCAATGTACCGAATAAGAAAAGTGGCTGACGAAACTAAGTGCACATTGTCGCTACAAATTTCTTTTGAGATCAACTTATTAGAGTAGTAATAATTGTCACATTTAAAATAAAATGAAATTACTCTTTAAAGTCCAATTGAAAGAGCCTACTTCATACCATTAATGATAAGTATAGGGCCGGTAGTAAAATAGTATATTGCGATACAAGTGCCGTAAGCGGAAGAGTTTGAAAAAACGAGGCGCT
The DNA here is from genome assembly GCA_964059195.1 of Ectobius pallidus. NCBI lineage: Eukaryota > Metazoa > Arthropoda > Insecta > Blattodea > Ectobiidae > Ectobius > Ectobius pallidus. Next base: position 83,053,306 of record CAXKWD010000008.1, read on the forward strand.
TGCGCCGTGTTATTTCAGTTTCCGAGATCCGTTATGCGCTTACGGCACGAGTATTGCATGCTATTTTTTTGCACGATGATTATTTATATCAATTTAATTATATTAATTGAGATATTAGCTGAAAATATTATGTATATTCATTATTGAAGATAGATGTTTATTTCAGAAAGTGATTCGCATGTTATGGGGACTGAATATTTGTCCTGTTAAAGTCGCCACAAACTAGGGGGCCTTGGTTCCGGTCTTCCATAAAGGCTTGTATTATGATGATTTTACTTACGGCACTTGTGCTTTTTGTAATTTTTACCGCACAATATTCGTAAGTACCACTAATTAGTTACGTCGTGCAAAAAGTATTTTAAAAACCGACAAAACAACGAGCACTATCAAGCACAGCCAAAATCGAAAGAAGTAATGAAGATACTGATGATGATTATTTGACAGTGATGTTAACAATTATCTAAATTTAACTCTTAGTTTTTATGTTAGAAGCCTATAAATGCTAGAGATATCCGAAAGTTGAAACTAGACTATACTGGTCTGACTAGGTAGCAGGTTGTTCGTTTTACCTTGAAAACAGTGTTTTGCTGTTTTCCTTGCGTAAAGGTTAGCCGTCAGCCTAAATGAAGAGTTACTGACTGCTTTCCTAAAAAATTTCATACCACAGTAAATTGTAACTTTTACATTTAAGACGTATTGCTATCTTGTACACTGACATAGGCCTATGTTTACAATGATTTTTCTTTTGAATTTTATGTATTTAGCCTAATACAAATTAAAGCTGTAATTCACAATAATAATAATAATAATAATAATAATAATAATAATAATAATAATAATAATGACAACGATGATAATAAGAATCTGGTGTGAAAAGCTCACATAACTTTCTTTACTCTTAACATACTCCAGCATAGAGAATATGGCTGTATTGCAGTTTTTGTTTGTTTTGTTTTGGAGGGTGCCCGCTCAAAAGAGTAGCCTACCTCAGCCTAGTAGGCTACATCTTCGGTCATCTTTGCCGGAAGTTGAAGTTAATGCCCGTACAATTGACACGGTCTAAACCGGCGGGTCGTAATGTCACTGTTGGTGTCGGCTGTGTTCTTCGTAAACCTGTCTAGATCTGCGCTACTAACTAAACTAAACATTTTGACTCACCTCATATTTGATGATATAGTAGAATCCCGTTATTCCGAACCCCGCTATTCCGAAAATCCGCCTATTCCGGACAAAGTTGAGAAAAAATACCGATTTTTCAAACATAAAAATGGGTGAGCCCGGGCGGTTTGGGTCGCTTAAATCCTAAAATGGAGAGATAAAACTACGACAAAGAAAGAAAGAAAAATAGGAGAAATTAAAAAGACGTAGGCTACGTGAAAAAACGTACATTTATTGTTATACAAAGAAGTTAAATAGAGACATACATAGAACCTAAGCTTGATGAAAACGCCTGAAACCAAACTGGAATTAAAACTGGTTACTTACAGCATATGTCGGCTCCATTTATACAATTTCCCGCACTTAATTTACGTCTTAACAAGTCAATACGTTGATATTATTAATGAAATCCGCCTATTCCGAATTCCCGCTAAACCGAAAGGAGTTCGGTCCCAATTAGTTCGGAATAGCGGGACTCTACTGTATTTACTAGCGGTAGTTACCAAGACCATCACATAGAACCCAAATGTTTTCTTTCAGAGCCTTACAATAGGGTTGACAAAAAGTGTGAACGTGCCCAGAGGCTAAGCTGTCACTCACTCTATTATATACCTGTTTCCAACGGTTTCCACCCGCCAATTTAGAGTCCGGCAAGTGCAGCTAGCAGCTACTCACTTCATATGTTCGGGAATGTGGGAATGCCGTGTTCCCATCCCGTTTTGTTCTTATGAACTTTTAATTCTAAGTTCTACTTGATCTAGTGGGGTATGCCGTAGCTTAGTGGTTGAGGCGCTGCACTACAGACCGGAAGGTCGCGGGTTTGATTCCCAATGAGGTCGTTGAGATTTTTCAATTGGCCTAATCTTTTGGTGGCACTGTGACCCTGGGGTCGACTCAGCCTCTAACAGAAATGAGTACCAGGTGCAATCCTGGAGGTAGGCGGCCGGTGCGTAAGGCTGACAACCTTACTACCTTGATGTGCCGAATGTTCAGAAAGCTGGGAGCCTCAACCTCCTGGAACCCTCTGGGCCTTCATGGCCTGTCTAGGGATCACTTCACTTTTTACTTGATCTAGTTTAGATATTTTCGACTAACATTTATACAGGAAAAAGTTTTATGCTTCAAAGGAATTGCAGGGAATGAGACCAATCCGGCATTTGCCAGAGAGTGAGAGAAACCCTGCGAAAACCTCACTCGGATTGGTATGTGTAGGAATATTCCTAGATCTTCGTAACTATTAAGTGGTTTGTTTAGTCTAGACTTGGTCGCTTTCCTTTTCGATTAGCGCAAGTCTCGCAAATTCTTTAAAAGATTTCCCGGCGGGTCCAGAACTCTGGTCTCTGGAGCCCATCTCTCGTTTGCTAAAGTTGCAGCTTCATGCAGCCCCCGCGAGCCCGCGAGCTTCATGTGCAAGACATGGGGCATGTGTGCAAAACATGGTGCATTGTGCCTGGTTCGGAATCAGCACAGTATTATCGCCTCGCTCAATTCGTTGACAGTTAACATCAAAGAAGTCGCCGCCGCTTGGAGTAGTTGCCACACTGCACAGTGTTAGTAAACAGAGCGGGAAGGTGGAGATGCAGCAAAACACTTACGTGGCAATGACATTGAGCAATGAGAGAATTGGCAACACGAATTCAGTCAGCGGTTTCTTTTGAGAAAACCTTTTACAGTAACAACAAGCATTGTAATATGAGAACAAAGCGAGCCGCCCGTCAACGTTATGAGTGAGGCGATAATAACATAATTCATCATCTACCAAGTTAAATCGAATCAAATTTGTCACGAAGTTCCCACCATTTACTATGGTATCCATAAAGAAGGGAATCATAGAGATGGAAATTACAGGATATTTTGACATAAATGTACGGTTTATAAGACTATGCCTGCAAAATGGTTTTGGTAAATTATATGGGAATGTACAAATAATTTAAATTAAAAAAAACCTTAAAACCTCATATCTTTTGGAGGATGCTCCTACTGTCAAAACATGAATAAAACGCAAAAGCATCTAAAAATTTAGCATTTAATAGGTAATTTAGCTGAATATTATCCAAAAATATATTATGAGAATAATAACTATGCCAACCGAAAACAACTCCAGGACCGGAATACTATTAATCATTTTTACCAGTGCCAGTATTGCACACCTTTAAGGCTTATGAATATTAGGCAAAAATAATAAAGAAAGATTAATTTAAAACAATCACATTACCTCAGGTTTTAATATCTGTTGAATGTTTGATTTTTGGTAGCTCCGGGCAGTATACAGGGCTCTGGATAACTTCTGTGACCTTCCAAATGATGTGAGGAATAAGTTCTCGAGGACCCCTCCCCACAACCATGGTTATGTGCCTCCAGGAGTAGAAAGGTAAGTACCTATCAATGAAGATGAAGACAATAAATAACTATTTATCAGCAATAATAGTGACAATAATAATAATAATAATAATAATAATAATAATAATAATAATAATAATAATAATAATAATAATTAGAGAACAGATTTTTAGGTTGATAAAAGCATTGTTTTAGGGTTTTTCAATATGTGAAATAGTTTATTTTAGGTTTATTGTTCAAAATATTGTTTTAGGTTATAATAAGGGTTTAAATTTAACTGAAAATGGAGTTAAATTTTCTGAAACGTGTTTTAAGACAGAAATATAAAATTAAGAACGAAAGCCTAAACAATCAAAAGAAGCAGTGAGATGTGACTTCATTATGCTGCTGCAAATAAGATTTCTGCCTGCATTCTCCTGTATAATAAAAATAAACCACAAATCCCTGGAGATTTAAACGCAAGTGGTTGAAATAGTTAATACTATAGCCTTTTCGGGATTAGAACCCAGTGATTCTAAATGGGGAAATAAAAATGCTTTATGTTTGACTGTGGATAATATGAAACTGGTTGTTACAGATTGAATGACATTTAAAAGGAATATGCCGGTAGTGTTACCAAATACACTATACGGTAATAGAGTGTATTTGGAATTACTTTTATTTCCTCTTGGCACCATCCGTCCCAGAAAACAATGGGTTGAATAATATGTGAAAGGATATGTAAGCGGTTTTATTTTTAACGGACATGACTTTTTGTCTCTCCCTGCAAAACATACTTTTTCAAGTAAAAAAAAAAAGGCCAATAAATTGCACCAATAAACCTGTTAAGAGTAAATTAGGTATTTTAGGTGTTTTTAGGTACCACAGAATTCGTGTGTGTGAATCCTAAGGATGTGACTTGAATAAGCGCATGTGTGTTTCTTGTTTTGGTAGTAAGGGGGAAAAATGGGTAAAAACCTAATAATGCAGTCCTTAATAATAAGCATCATCACTGCAATATTAACAGTTTTATGATAGTAGTAATATTTCACTGACATGGATTTGAACATTTTTCATCAAATACATTTTAAAGGTGGAACTGAAATGATAATCATGATGAATAAAAAATATATTTACAATCTCATTAAATTTCTATAATGATGAACTCCAATGCTGGCCTGTACTATGTTTAAAGGAGGTAAAAAAAACAACAACCACAGATCTATTTTGACATCACATCTTTTACATGTGCACTGTCTGCCTTGTAGTTCCCTTCAATACAAAAATAAAAAGAATAAAAAGTTAAAACAACTAATAAAAAAGAATAATTACCAATGGATGTGGTTTTTTGCTATCACAACGTTTCAACCCTCTCCTTCGGGCCTTCATAGTTTCTACTTTCCCCCTTTTAATCTTTTTACTTTTATTTTTAAATGTGACTATTGTGGGTACTGGGCTACAATTTTGGTAAATTGCAGCAATTTTGACATAGAATTTGAGTTAAAATGCAGAAATTCCAACTTCTCAATTTATAATGTTAAAATTCAAATACATTTCAACGAGCCTGTGGCTACCTACAGTGAATAATTTAAGTCAGAAATCAAAATACAGCTACATCAGCCAACCGTGCTTATATGGTTATGCAGCTATGCTGGCAGGCTCTGAGCTAAAGCTTAATTTAAGCATTTTAATGTTAAGGGTAGACTACTAATTTATAATGCTCCAGCAGGTTCTGAGGATGCCCACCACAGCAAGGGTGTAATTATCAGATTTTGGGAATCTTGTACCACAACTAAATGACATTGTTGATAAAATAGAGCCATATTGACAGTCCTGTGGTAACTCTGCCTTGTCAATATAAAATGTAAAATGTTAAATCAAATATACTTGTATTTCAAACGATATATAAGCCAAATACAAAGTTTTCTTTCTATATAGATTGTGTTTCCAGCTAAGTTGTTCACACACACATGCAAATAAACAAACAAACTCACACACATACTCTTTGTCAGACAAATACAGACACTTTCCAAAACTTGCACCCTGATTATAGTGAACTTCAAAACGTCTACTATAAGCTATTAATGCTGAAAACTTGACTTCAATTTCAGGGTCGAAAACAATACTTCTTCTATCTATACTGGGTAGTAGCTACGATAAGGGTAGAGAAAACAAAAAAGGCATAGCTTGAGTCAGTTATGTGGTTCATGTGTTGGGTATTAAAAGACCAGCTCAGTGATCACTTTGATTTTGTTAGCCTGCTCTGCTTGATTCATATGTTCATAACATTATAGCACACAAAGATCTGAATTCTTTTACACAGGTGGACGGAAAGGGATCCTGAATATAGGCCTGGGAAAACATTATTGATTTGGACAGAACTGACTATGCAAGGGTTTTTTCTTTTTGGGCCAGGGAACTTAAATCTGAGGTTGTTCTTTCCTGGGAGGAGATTTCTAATCGTGGAAAGCACATTGAAGCTGACTTTTTTAGCGTTTTTATTATTAATTGTTTTATTTGTTTATAAATGATTTACATGTAAGTGTTAATAGATAAGATGTTTTAATTAATTTGCTGTTAAATAAATTATATAAAACAACATCTAGCAATTGAATTATTAAATGCACGTAAACCAGTGGGCACCTGCTACTCTGCTAGTCTTGTAATATTTACAACTGTGTATCAACTGAAAGTTTAATGGAATGTAAAGTTAGTAGAGACTTGGCAATGAGATAAAAACATACACTCTCAGATAATATGCTCGGTTTTCAGCAGATTCACCAGAGAACATGTAGAAGAGATGAGACACACCTTCAACATCGCTTGGCTGGATCGTGTGTTACCTGAAGCAGAGGTTCCAGGCTTCCAAGCAGTTGTTTCAACACTAGCACAGGATTTCCAGCGACTCGCTGGTCTCCTGTTGCGAGCATTAGCATCAAGTTTAGGTATGTGTTTTCTTTATCTTCAACAATAAAATTGAGGAGTGTTGATTCAAAATGTAATTAATCAACCTGTAATTGTAATTTTGTTTGAAGTGGATTTGCACTCTGACATGTTCTGTATGCTATTACAAATCCCTTGCCCCCCCCTCCCAATATGATAATATCCTTTCATTGTTAAATTGAGCCTAAATTAATTCAAAATTTAATGAAATTCTTTATTCACCGTGAAAAAAATTAGTAGATAATGTTTTGATTTTGTCAATATATAAAGAGAAGAAAAAAAAGAAGAAACAAATAAGAAGAGACAAATAAGAGGTAAATTTCTGCAATAAAATATTATATATAACCATAATTAAAATTAAAATATCTTACAGATTTGATAAATATTCTTCCTCGCCACAGAACAAATATTTGAGCAGCAGACAATTGACATGCTTTTTAAAAGAAGTCAGTTCAAGTTCTTTTATATCCTGAGGGAGTGTGTTGAAGAGAATCAAGCCTATGTTTATGGCTTCTAGATGTTATATGATGATTTATATGAAGATGTTTAAATTTCCTAGTGTCATTTTATGACTTTTTTGGTTACCGGTATATTTTATATTCTTGTGTATAAATTGAACTGCTTCCAGAATGTATATGCATAGGAATGGTAGTATGTTCAGTTCTCGGAATATTGGTTTACCAGCTGAGCAGACTGATATGTTATATTATGGTTTAAAAAACACACTTAAACTTCACTAAATTCATACCTTGGTAGGACTACGTAGTTTCAATCACCATTGTGATTATCCTCGGCTACTTCTGAAGTTTGTTTGGCGGCACTGTTGTCCTCAACCGTCAATCCTAGCTGCTGGATGCCATCTGGTGGTGGGTGGATGTATCTTCTTATTAAACTGTCTTCTGTTGGTATCTCGAAGTTAAGCAATTTGTGTTTTTTTTTTAATGAAAATCTTTTCCCAGACTGTCAGTTCTAGTGGTCTTTCTACTGGCTTTAATAGCTTCACATCCTGTTCTATTTCATGTCTCTCTTCCCAAAAATGAGCGGCAATTGCGGATTTTTCTGTCTGTCTGAATTTGATGTTCCTAAAATGTTCCTTGTATCTAATTTCAATATTCCTTTTTGTTTGTCCTATGTACATTTTTTCGCAATCCTTGCAGTCTATTTGGTAAATGCCTGATTTTTTATTGTGAGGTACTTTATCTTTATGGTCCTTTTTTAGTAAATTTCCTAAGCTGAACTTCATGAAATAGAACAGGATGTGAAGCTATTAAAGCCAGTAGAAAGACCACTAGAACTGACAGTCTGGGAAAAGATTTTCATTCAAGAAAACAAACACAAATTACTTAACTTCGAGATACCAACAGAAGACAGTTTAATAAGAAGATACATCCACCCACCACCAGATGGCATCCAGCAGCTAGGATTGACGGTTGAGGACAACAGTGCCGCCAAACAAACTTCAGAAGTAGCCGAGGATAATCACAATGGTGATTGAAACTACGTAGTCCTACCAAGGTATGAATTTAGTGAAGTTTAAGTGTGTTTTTTAAACCATAATATAATATTATGACTTCACTGTGATCTTCCCAATATCAGTTTCTAGACTGATATGTGTTTCATAACTTTTAGAATCCTTTTTCATCATTTGAATGATTCTACTGCTCTGCTAGTTGATCACGAGAGTCTACAGTATTTCCGTAAGATATTTTTGAATAGACATACTCAAAGTACACAATTTTTAAAGTTTCAAAAGCAAATTTTTTTTTTTTTTATTCAAATGTAAACAGTCCAGCATTTGATTTGAAACAAACTGTGATGTGCAGGGGTGTAGGTACCAAAGAAGAAAGGGAAATATTCTTCCCTAAGATTATAGGCTAAAAATAAAATGATCATTTAACCTGCAATATTCTGTAACTGCAACATAAGTTACTCTTCTCTCGTAAAATTGTATGTTTCACAATAGAGACAATGTGAGATGCAGTAATACTGTTGAACGCTTTGATATGTTTCAGCCTTGTTTAGGAAGCTGATTTCAAACTGCATATCTTCCCAGGCTGTACAAATGCAAGCTTATGGGAATTTTACTGCCACTAGAAACGGGCTGGTTGTTGTCCACCACTACAGTGCTAAAATAAGTTAAATGCCATGCGTTTCTTTCTTAAGGTGAACCCATAGCTTTGCTACAGCAAACTAAATTTAAAAAAAAATGGCCTTGACAGTCCATGCAGAAAAATCTGTAAAGCATGAACTGAGATTGCTTCACCACCTCTGCAGCGAATGTAAAGCACATTACATTTAACAGCCAGGCATGTATTTTGAAACATGTGATTTGGTTTTCCTAGTCTGCTAATGGCATGGGTTGAAACACAGATGTCTCTCCTTGAACAATGTAACCCTTGCAATCCTCTTACAAAGAGGGCCTAATGTAAAGTGATCTGTGATTTTTAAAATCTGTGTTTTGCTTTAATAATGGATAATGCTAGAAATATTTGCCAGGAAAACCAGATAATGGAGCTGACCTCCAAAAAATTAGGTTAGAATTTAATTTATCCTTTGAAATGTCATATTTTGTGCTATCGGCTTCCCTAAATTTAGAGAGCATGCTATGCCACTGGTGATGTGACTACACAAGAAATAAGTGATGCAGTGCACATTGAGATATTTACTGTTGCAAGTATTCATTTAACAGAAAAATTCATTAATCAGATGTGTGAAATAAGTAGGCCTATTCTATTGGTACCGGTATTCTATAAAAGCTTATAAAGAATAGAAATCAATCAGAGCTCCCTTTAGAAATGAAAGGTAGTTTCACTTATAACACTTTTAAAAAGAGGACTTTTAAAAAGAGAGAAGTCAATTGTTGATTTAATTATTTCCAGATCTGCAACCTGAGTATTTCCTTGATTCTCACCGGAATATGTTCAAAGAAGGGAATGAATCATGTATGAGATTAATTTACTACCCACCATTTGGAGCACCACCCACACCAGGGGTTACGAGATGTGGAGAACATGCTGACTATGGCACCTTCACTTTACTAGCGCAAGATTGTGAAGGAGGTCTTGAGGTACTGTACCAGTAATTACATAATATTTTCTGTTTTTCTGTTATTGCACTGTTTATAGTATTATAATTGAATCCTCTAGATTCAAAACCCCCCTAAACGCCATTCAAAAATAGAGGTGTTTTTGAAGTTTAAAGCAGTGGGATAGTGGGGTTTTTGAACTTAACTCTGATTTTCAACATGACATTATATAGTACTTTAGGGGGTCTTGAACCTCACATATAAATAAACCAATTTAAGTTATCCATACAAATCTGATGATGTATAAAAGTAAGAAAATATAATTTGGCGTTTAGGGGATTTTGAATCTAGAGGATTCAATTCCAGTTTTAATAGGGCTACAATGAAAATGCTTTTAGACTATTCTGAAATTAAACTTTTAAGGAACTAGAAAGGAATAAATTAATACATTAAACTTCAGAATAATGTGACTGCCATCATAGCCAGACTGTACTGAACAGGACCAAGTCTACAATGTCTGTAACATTGCAAACATGACTAAGTGCCAATTGAACTCATCAGACGGTTGAGTAGTCTATGGATTATAAACAACACGACATGCCGATCCAGTGTGTTATTTCGTATCTGGTGTGTTATTTGTTATTTCATAATCTCATATGAAATAATACACCCATAAATGCAGGATGACGAATAAAATCAGTATTATTAGAAACAAACCACATTCAAATGGTTGCAAAATTTCTTGTGTCAAATTCACCTGTGGAGTTATATGAACTATATTTATCCGTATGTGAATGCGTTTCAGAGGTAAGTTAAGAGTAGGGGTTATTAGATCCCTAACAAAACTCACACTTTCTATTTGAGAAGCTTGATTTTATAAAATGTAATGCAAAACAAGTGTAAAATGGACAGAAACTAATTGTTTTGAAAACAGGTGTTAATTATTGTGCAAGAAACTATTCTATAAATAACCATTAATTTTGTTATATACAGTAGTGCATTTTTTCATTCCTTACACTCAGTCATGTTGTTTATTTATCTAAATATAGCTCTACTTGACCCTCATGCAATGTTTTACCTAGCAATCAATAAAAAATTAAAGAATTTAGTAGGCCTATATTCAATTATTTGTTTTCTTGACGTAAAATTTCATAAAGTCTGATTCTTTTACTAGGCTCATTATATCAAATTGTTTGTTTGAAGGTACAAACAAGTAACCACAGATGGGGTCGAGTTGGTCACCTGCCAGGTTCTATTTTACTCAACACAGGAGAGCTTTTGGCATCTTGGACAAATGGAAAATACTCGGCACTTGTAAGTCAGCCTAATTTCTTATTAAATTTGGTAATGTGCATACATGTAACACGTGAATATTCATTTTCTTATCTGGATTTATGTTCAGTGTTAAATTTGGTGTCCCTCAGGGTTCGGTAATGGGCCCTGTTTTGTTCTTAGTTTTAATGAATGATCTATCATGTAATGTTTCATGTAGTTTAACTGTATATGCTGACGACACCACATTGTTCAGTAGCCATAGTGACTTGTTTCAGTTGTCTTGTTGAAGACCCTAAATGAAGCCACAGAGTGGTTCTCTGCAAATGGTTTACTGTTGAACATGGAAAAAAACGACAATTTAATAATTTCAACCCATGACATTTCATATAGTTCTGTAAAACTTTTAGGTATAAATATTGATAGTAGGCTGTCTTGGCAGAAACATATTGAAACCCTCTGTGTAAGATTATCAAGAGTAATTTATCTTTTAAGCAGTTTAAAAAAAGAGTTACGGTACAGAAAATTATATAAGGTTAGCTTATTCTGCCATTTTTGAGAACATAATTAGATTTGGTATTGTAATTTGGGGTAATGGGGTAGGAATTAATAATGTCTTGAAGATACAGAAAAAAGCAGTAAGAATAGTAAAGTTAAATTGTGATAGTCATGTGAAAAGAGAAAATATACATAACTACCCCACAAGAAATTGTAGAGACTTAGATGCAAATAGAGTTAGGTTAACGAGAACACAGGATTACCACATTCATTTAGGCTTAAAAATATTTAATAACTTTCCAGTTGATTTTCGCAGTTTGCCTGTTGAAGTTATTTCAAGGAATTTGCATGTCTGGTGTAAAACTAATCCTTTTTATAGTATTAATGACTTTTTAAACATACAGTTTTTAAATAATAAACGGAATAAGGCTGGTAGCCTACCAATAACTGTTGCATGACAAAGTCTATTGCATTTCTTGTGAAGTGCTTAATGACAAATAAACTCATCTATTGTCTATTGATTATAATTCTTCATAGCAACATACAGAATTATAGTCTGATTATCTGTAGGCCTACATTCATACTAAGTAAGCTGGTCATCAATAAATTAATAATTTATTAATTCATTTGGTATTATTAATATGCCTATTTATTTGTTATCATTCACATGCTTAACCTTTTAAGAATTTATGCTAATATAAGCAGCCATCAAGGAATATAATTGGGTTTATAAGTTTTAAATAAATGAAGAAAATTTTAGTGGGAAAGCTGGTTTTCTTAAACGGCAATCCTAACATATGGGAACATTCCTTATATTTTAACACAAAGCATACTTTATTAATATTGTATCAAATCTATTCTGTTATGCGATTTTTTTTGTTGTGCTGTAGCATATACAGTTCAATAGCAGCAGAAGGGTTAAAGAAAAAAAGTCTCATCTGAACAGATTCTTTCTAGCAAGATATGGTATGAAGTGGTGGGTGATTTAATGAACTAGGATCACATCTACAGTAGTACTACTATAGGCTAACAGTATACTTAATACTTGTTTTTGTACTTTTTATGCCTTTATAGAAATTGTGAAGTTCACAAACTTAAATAACTAATATTCTTCTCATATTGTGTAACAACAAGTATTTTTATTGAGAATATGTTAAGTGCGCATATTAAACCTATATACAAATTAGCTTTGCCATGCATAGAGCACCTAGAACTGATACTATAACAAGACAAATAATAAGAGCATGAATATTTAAGCTGCACACTGACCATGCCTTTAGCTCTGAATCTTCTTCTCCTACCACCTGGCTGGTGTACGAATAAACCTGACTTCAAGATACTTGGTGTGGTTTTGCCAGTGGCATGCATCCAACAGACTGATACAATTTGTCATATAAAATTAGTTTTTTTTTTATTCACAAATGTATTTTTAGTCAACATAAAAATGAAGAAAATTGATAAATTACAAATTTGCACTCATTCAGGAACATGTGGCTGGCTTGCAATCCATGTGGGAAAGTGGGTAAAAGAAGGGTAAGCTCAGGGTGACCAGATTGTAAAACCAAAAACCAGGACACCTTATTGAACAATAACTCACAATATTCAAACATTTTCACTGTGTTCTTTGTTTCAGCATATTATTATTATTTATGAAAGAAGTATATCAATTATTACAATAATTGGTTGGAGAACAAATGAGGATTTTAATTACTCAAAATAAGGTCATTACTCTATTTTGTACTTTTCAGAACTATTAATTTGCTTTAGGAGCACCTGATTCTTCTTTCCTTGGTTTCTGTTATAAAGGAAAATCTGTTTTCAGCACATCACTGTATACATTTTTTTTTTCTCTTGAATGCATTTAAAACAATCAATCTGCACTCAGTACAGAACTTAAAAACCTAGTAGGGAGAAAGGGAAACAAAATAAAAATGCCCAACACAAGTCAGTGTTAGGCAATAATAGCTTGAACCAACAGAAACGATATTACTTTTGGCCAGACGTCAACTTAATCCTAGGCAGTAGCAAATAATCACAAGAATCTGTAAGACTACAATCGAATACAGTGAACTCTCGATGATTCGGACCTCAGTATGCCGGACTTCGGATAACTCGGACAGATTCTTGGCGATCCAGACTCAGATCTACAGCCATTCTACGGCCACTTCAGAACTGCAAGAGAAATAATTATCCAAAAGCACCAGAAACAATGTGTACACAGAAGAACATTTACAGTTTCTTTCAGCCTAAATCTTCTCAGAAAAATATGTTCACAGTGCCACATCAATCATAATATTGTACCAATAATGTAACGGTGTGTATTTCAGACTCTGACTAGAAATTTCAATACAGAACTGAAGTGTTATTCTTTTTTGTTCCAATTGTAAGTTTTAATATTATGTTCTGACTCAAACGTTTTGTTATTGCAGCTTAAATCCGAAATTTTATTACATAAATACCATTTCCTAATTTACTCTCCATAAGCCGGACATTTCATAACTCGGACAGACCCCCGCCCACTTTAGTCCGGTTTATCAAGAGTTCACTGTATATCTGGTAGGCAGCTGACACTTTTGTTGCAAGTAATATCATTATCTGGTGTAATCTTAAATCAATGTCCACATACTTCAAAAGACTGCCAAAGAAAAAGGAAACATGGTCCACTCTACGAAAAGACCTAGGTGAAAATAAACTGGACCACGTTGCAATTTCAAGAAGAAACGTTAAAGAAATTATGAATGTGGAAGCACCTAAAGGAGCCAATCTTGACTCTGGTCACTTGTTGGCCTGGATAAAATTCAAGCCTTTTCCATTAAACAAGAAAAGACTCTCCCTGAATGTGTCATTAAAGGTAAACCATGAAAAGCTTCAAGAAAACAGAAATGACTTTCAAAGACTTTTGTGGGAGAGGAAAATGGAGACTTGTGAAGATATCCGAGAAAAGATGGCAACTTCAGCCAAGGATGTTGCACCATTGGGATGAACTTGCCAACACTGATGGTAGACCTCAGACTGTGAAGCAGTCGATAACAGAACGGTGGCGTATAAATCATGGTAAGAAGACAAACAAAACAAAAGACAAATTTGAGACTTACAAAGAGGTGTGCAAACAGATTGCAAAGACCCTCCGGGAAGCCAAATGGAACCACGTATCTGAAGAGATCCAAAGCATTGGCACGGAATTTATGAAGAATAACACTAGGAACTTTTACAAGATTTTTAAAGAGCATTTAAATGGGTATCAACCATAAAGCATGGGATTTCGAAGAGAAGATGGAAAACTGGCTTGAATAAGAATGAAAATTTTGAGATTTTAGCCACATTATTTTGGGAAATTGTTGAACTGCAAAGAACCTAAAAATAAATGGCCAAGAGAGGACCCAAAGCAACGGAATGAAAATTCAACCCTGCCTGACAAAAAAGAACTTCGTGAAATAATCACAGACCTAAAGAACAACAAAGCAGCAGGGGAAGGCTTGGTCACAGCAGAGATGCTGATAGTGGTGGTGATATCATGATTACAATTTTAAGGCAAGAAATAGAAAAGATCTCCCAGATCTCATTCATCCTCTACACAAAAATGGTGATAAAACGGATCCCAACTACTACAGGGGCATTTTCATCATTCCTGTAACATATAAGAGACTGTCTGAAGCACTACAGAAGAGAATTGTGGAGCAAGTGGATCACCAGCTAGGTGAATATCAAGCGGGATTTAGGAAAGGAAGATCAGGTGTTGAACAGATCTGGAGCCTGAAACGTGTACTAGAGCTCAAAAGCTCAAAAGAGCTCAAAAAGTGTATCTCAAAAGCTCTAGTAGTGGCTTTTGTAGACTTCAAGAAAGTATATGATTCAGTCGACAGAGAAGTACTATTCAACACATTGGTGGAATTTGGAGTCGATGCCAAAACAATGGAAATTATTAAGCAGACATTAATGGGGACATATTCAAAAGTAAAGTTCATGGGAGAGATCTCCAAGGAGTTTGAAATTAAAACAGAGTCAAAAAATGGTGTGAAGATCAACTGCCTTGCTTTTGCCGATGATCTCACGCTACTGTCTAGAAATACTGATGCAGCTATATAATAGCTGAATGTACGAGGCACATCCATAAAATAACTTTCCCAGGGGCTGTTTACAGAAACTAAACACAATTTCGTGGAAATATTTATTGCAACAGATACAGCAAGAGTTCAGCTATTTTTCAACACATTTGCCACCAGAATTGAGACATTTGTCATACTATGGGACCAACTTTTGAATGCCTGTATCATAGAAGTCTGCCACCAAGAATTTGAACCACCTGTGTGATAAACATCTCCGCCTCTCTGTCATTCTCTGTTTTATTTTTTATTTTTATTTATTTATTTATTATTATTATTATTATTTTTTATTTATTTTTTTATTTTTTTGAGGTGTAGGAAAAGATGGAAAAAGATGGAGATGTTTAAACATCTCCCAGTCAAACTTCTGCAGGAGACTTTCTGGGAGGTGTCTAAACTTCTCCCAGTCAAACTTCTGCAGGATACTTTGGGAGGTCTTCAAACATCCACCCTACAGCCTGGAACCCGCTCCCAGTGATATCCTTCTTTTCCTACACGTCAAGAAATGTCAGAGAATGAAAGAGAGCAGAGGAGTACACATTTCGAAAAAGGAGTATATTCATAAATAATAATAAACAGAGGAAATATACAGTTGTATAATCATAAATAATAATAATAAAGATAATAATAATAATAATAATAATAATAATAATAATAATAATAATAATAATAATAATAATAATAAACAAAGGACAAAATTTAAGTATTTCATATTACTACTTTTGTTATTATGTTTTCTATAATTGTTATGTTTACTATATTAATGAATGCCTCATAGCTAAAGAATTATGAGATCGCTTTGTCTGTAACGGAAAAGTTGATTCTGAAGACAAAATAGGGAAAATGCAACGGAAAAATGAACACTTCTTAAAAATTGACTTGTAAACAAAAAATACCGAAAATGCAAAAGAAAAGTAAGTTATTTTTGTTAATTTTGAGGCGAGACGAATTTATACTACATCTTTCATTGTCTGTGATGGTTCAGAAAAAAATTATGACATTTCATCAACTTCCGAACCCTAATTATCACACAAAATCACCCTATATTGAATCTTCACGTTAGAATAACGTAACTATACAACGATACCTAAACAAAGCATGCAGGTTTGTTTGTTGATATCTACGTCGCAATCACACCTTAATCTAAAATAAAGGCATTAAAAGTTGAGTCTTACAATAAAGTTAGGTTTTCTTGCTTACCCACTATTGGAAAATTTATCAAGCACCATTTCAAACACTGCTCGCTCTGCCGCTATAATATACCCGAGATGCAGCACTGTCATCAGCTGTTAGCGTTCTTGCCAGCTTGAGCTACTTAGGTAAAAATTCTATGTTAGGCTGAATTTTCTACATACTGGTAAAGTAGTGTTGGCATTTCTATTTCACGATTCGCCTTTCACAATTTATGAGTCAAGATGTACAATTGAACTATCTACTATGTGAGAAATTAAAGTGTCCTTTTATGGAACATATTAGCATGACTCAACGTTTCGGGGGGGGGGGGGCTGCAGCCCCCTCAGCCCCCCTCTGAATACGCCCCTGTTTAGGTTCCTATACAGAGAAATTATTTTTGAGATGTGCCAAAGAACACATGGTTCGGTGGCCTGAAAATAAGTCATTGGCCGGGACCAGCCCTATCTCCTTGACTTACAGTTTTAATTTTTACAAAACGAAACGTTAAAGATGTGTCCCTTTGTGCAAGGATTATAATTAGCTGTGAAATTTGTTAATATATAAGAATACATACTTTAATTCGATACCTTAAAATACGTAATTCATGATAATAAGATAGAACTGATGACCATGTTATCGACTTGACTTAGAATTCTGGGTAACAGGTTAACCAAAATGACAAACCTCGCAGTAGATATAATATGGCACATTTTCGAAACGCGTGAATTAGGTATGTCTTACTAAACTAATACCACTGTTCATAACCTAACTGCCACTAAAATTGAATCTACCTGTCACTACTTACCTTAATGCAACAAGGACAGTTGGTATCCTGCTTTGCTCAGAACCATAATCTGGCGTGTTTTATGCTTAATAAAAATGAATTGAAAGTAGGTAAATATACATGAAAAAGTTTAAAATACGACTACTTTCGCCTTTTAATCAATTCTTTTAACAAAAGTAAGTACATTTAATGACGTGTTGATTTCCAAAAAAGGAAAAGTGTAATGTCGAGGAGATAGGGCTCTTGTCCATTGGCCAGTAAAGGTGCTCCAGTACCACATCACAAAAATAATATCTCTGTAATTTTGACTGCACCAAACTATAGCTATGCATTTAAAAACATATTTTTTCTCACAAATTGTCCAAGGATCAAATCCAGGGTAGTTTGCTGTTTTTGACTTTTCCAATTATTAAATTATGTTGGATTTAGCTTTAGCTTTAGCTAAACATCAAGGCCTTTCTGATCAGTCATCAAATGTTAACATTAGAATGTTCGTTGGAAGTTTAAACTATGAAGTTGCAACTAAACTAAGAAAATATTTTTATACATAAAATAATTAAAATATGTACTACCAAAAAGTTGGTAAGTGAAGAATAAGTGTCTTAGTTCAACTCATATTATAATTATTTCATTACAGTTGCTTCACTGTTTAAGTTCTACAGTGAGTCCCACGCAAGAGTTGGCCAATGACGCGGGTTTCTGCGTCGTGGCGGGCACTGCTCCAACTCCCGAGCGATCGGGTGAAATAACTACAGAAATAAAGCCACGATTGGTGTAGTGATTCAGGTTCTCACATTTACAATTAAATTTACAATGAAAATAACTACGGACCCCATCAAAAGAGATGTTGGAAATGTTCTCCTCTTGCATTCACACAATACTGGCACCTTTTTAGGAAATTTTCTTTCGCGCGCATAAGTTCAGCTTCCGAGACAGAGTTAATTTCTCTTGTGATATTGTCTTTAAGTTCTTCTAACAGTATGTGACTATTATTTATGGAGAAATTTGAAAAATAAAGTGTATAAGTCAATTTCCCATACATTAGAAGAACTTTAAAGACAATATCACAAGAGAAATTAACTCTATCTCGGAAGCTGAACTTATGCGTGTGAAAGAAAATTTCCTAAAAAGATACCAGTATTGTGTGGATGCAACAGGAGAACATTTCCAACATCTCTTGTGATGAGGTACATGGTTATTTTCATTGTAATTTTAATTGTAAATGTAAGAATCTGAATCACTACACCAATCGCGGCTTTATTTGCGTAGATATTTCACCCGATTGCTCGGGAGTTGAAGCAGTGCCCGCCGCAACGCAGAAACCCGCATCATTGGCCAACTCTTGCATGGGACTCACTGTACAAATATAATGATATTTTATATATAATTTACATATTTGACTGAAATGTTTTACAGCGTCATCGTGTGGTGGTTCCTGAACAACCAAAGATACGATCAAAAGGACGACACAGTATAGCATTCTTTGTGCATCCAGATAATGATACTCCCATCACACCAATTCAATGCCCAGTGACACAGGCAGAACAACCAACCACCAATGGTGTTGTGAAAAATGGAAAACCTCATCATACCAAACACAATACAATCTACACAGCATACCAGCATTTACAGATGCGGTTTCGAGAAACTTATGCATCTTAACATACAAAATACGTAATGCATACTGTTTAAAAAGCCATCTTCTTCTATATTCTAAGATTATTTAATCTGTATTTTGTGTATTGTAAATTTTAAATAAAAATATCAAAAACATTTTTACTCGTTTCTTTTTTTGTTTTGTTTGATATCTTACCATTGTTAAGGATTTATGCAAGGGTTAAAGTGGGCCAGAACAAAATTTAATATCACCATCATAATCATCTTCTTCACCATCATCACTGTTCTGTTATTGTTATTGTTGTTGTTGTCGTTATTATTATTATTATTATTATTATTATTATTATTATTATTATTATTATAATTATTATTATTATTATTTTGCTGTTTTTGACTTTTAAAATTATTAAGTTATGTTGGATTTAGCTATAGCTTGATGAAATCTAAGCCATAAAAACCTAAACATCAATTCTTCCATTTTTAATTGTTTATATTATTAGTAGCCCTTACAATAATGTGAAGATGACTGGATGATGTAAATTTATAGATTCATTTGATATGTTGTACCAGAGAATATTGAAGATTTTGGCAAAAATTTTTTTGTTGGTAATAGGCCTACAAGCAGGAACTAATGATGTTAGCAAGAATGAATCAATTGGCATTAGAGAGGTTCTCAAGAAAAAGCTTTCTGGAATATATGGAACTAATGTATTGTATTCTCAATTCCTCATCGTTTTGATCTGCCAGAATAATCCTGTTTGAACAAAGAAGTAGTGAAGACCAAAAGGGACATCAAGAAGGTGTGTAGTAAGTTTAAAAATGGTCATTTTGCTGTTAAGAGTAAATTGGCAAAAAAGATTTCACACAGCATATGGCCTTCATCTGAATTCTTCAGGTAAAAGGATTGTTAATGATAAAATAAATGAGAAAATATCGAAACATCTCTCTAGATGTAAATATCTCGTCCTGTAGATCCTGTCTTCAGTGAGGCTCAAGAATATAGAACACATCAGATCAAAATATAAATGCATGTTATAACAACAATATACAGAACTGTAAGCTGCCAAACTTACTCAAGCTGGAAATATTCATTGAAAGATTTGCATTTGCTTTTAATACATAATAATTTAATGTTTCCTGGAAACTTATTGTATATCAGCATTGCAGAATAATAAGCACCCTTTTGAAAGAGTTTTAATGAGTTAGCTGGTCCTTGAAAATCATTAATGTTAGTGCGCCACGTACACTGCAATAAATTAGTTCCCTAGCCCAAAAATCCCTGCATAATAATATACTGCGAGCACAGGATTAAAAATTTTCCATCATATTTTGTCTCGTTTTACATGTTTAGGGCTTATGAAAAACATCCATATTTTTCAACTAAAAATACAAAACCTATAGCTATGAATAACATATATGTGGATAGAATTTTTTACTGACTTCTAATATGGCATAACTTACTCGTTGACACACACTCAGAATGAGACAACTGGATTAAGCTGTCCCTGCAATACAACCTCTTATTTTACATCAAAATATGAAGTAAGAAAATGGTATTCTCTATGTTCAGGTCAGAGAAAGTTATGTGACTGCATCACATTGTGCATTATTTTCATGGATTTCATTCTTCAATATTTATTTACACCAATGATTCTATCGATAGCTTCTCTAATTTGTCAAAGTCCCGTATCATTTACTTCCAAAGCTACCTGTGAACACTGTTGTCATGAGAACTGTAGCCTACATGGAATTTGACTTGGATTTGATAATTCTGTGTGAAAAAGTATTTCATATCCTCAAAAACATTTGATTTTTGGCATTCAAAATCAAAATTCTGCAAAATCCTTTCTTAGTGTGCACTTACATTATGAAACGAAGGTACTGTCAAAATTCCATGTCTCTACGTATTATAGTTTAGGCTCTATGTTGATTCTCTGTCAGTCAGTCATCAAGTCAGTCAGGACAAAGCCTCTTATACAGGGTGGCGCACGAAATGTCATACCATTTATTTTACACATAACACATATTAATATTTTATAGCTTTATATAGAATACATAGAATTGACCATTAGGACATGGAATTTTGTCTTTAATGCAGAGTGTGTTCAATATGACCGCCGTTTTGCCTCACAATCTCTTGTAAACGAACCCTTACATTCGTCACCACTTTTCGACACAAGTCTTCAGATAACACATGGCACAACTCCATTACATGCCTTCTTAGCTGATTCCCAACTCTGCAGAAGCCCTTTAGACGGACTTCGAGTCAAAGCAACGCGAACCGCTTCAATATTTTCAGGTGTACAAACACTAGCCCGTCGTGACCGCTTTTTTCCAACACAAACTGATCAGTTAGTCTGTAAATTATCTGCTTGCTAGGAGCCCATCTTGTATTAAAGTGGGCACGAAAATATCTCTGAGTCAAAACTACACTCTTCGTTTCAGCAAAAAACAGAACAACTTTCACCTTATATTCACCATTCAAATGCCCGTTATGCGCCATTTTACAAACTAATGTTTGTGATGACACTTATCGGATTTTCCACGAACTTCGGCTTACACTAGCACTGTTAGAAACAGTGAAACTGCTATATTACAATATTTATGGGATAATTAAATGGTATGACATTTCGTGCACCACTCTGTATATTTAGAGATAACAGAGTTTATAGGTTATTCTCTCCTGTGAGAGTGAGGACTTATAATTTTTCAAATAGCGATTTACAAGATTCTCTTTTTTTCTTTTCACATATTATTCCTATTGCATGTTTTTGTTACCTAAATATATCCTCCCTTTAGGATGAGTTGCCCCAGAATATGATTCCATACCTCATAAAAATATGCAAAATATACCATGAGTAACACATCCTGTTACACATATTAAATTACTCAAATTTCTTAAAGCAAAACATGCTGAACTCAGTTTTGGACTTATCATTTCAGTGTGTGTCATACAGTCTAGATGATGATCAATTTGTAGTCCTAAGAATTTTATGTTGCTAATTTCTTCCATGATTTGTGTTTGATAATAAATTATAAGGTTTGAAATACATTTATGTTTTATTCTAAATTGTATAAATTGGATCTTTTCAATATTACGTGTTATTTTATCAGCTAGAAACCATGTAATTAATTCCTGAAAAGTCTTTGTAGCTATTCTTGATAAATGTTCTTGTGAATTTCCTGTTACAAGTACACTAGCATCATCTGCAAAAAGCAATACCTTTGATTCGTCACTTAAGCTATATGGCAAGTCACTGTTGAAAATTAAAAAGAGCAACCTGTATTGTATAATACTTTCAGAAAGAAAGAAAGAAAGAAAGAAAGGTCCTAGTATCAATCCCTGAGGTACTCAATTTTTAACAACTGCTAACTTAGATTCATTTCCATTTATTATTACTTTTTGAGCTCTGCCAAATAAGTATGATTTGAACCACTTTAGTGTTAATTTATCCAACCCATAATGATCCAATTTTTTAAGTAAAATTTCATGATTTATACAGTCAAACGCTTTAGCTAAGACATAGAAAATTCCCAGAGCATATTTCTTTTTATCTAACGCTTCCAATATTTCTGTAGTAAGTTGAAATGTAGAATTCTCAGTGGACATGCCACTTCTAAATCCCAAGTGAAATGATGTAAGAATGTTATTCAAATTAAGAGAGTGTATTATGCGGTTGTACATAACTTTCTCAAAAACTTTTGAAAATGAGGTTAAGAGCGATATAGGTCTACAATTTGATGGTAAGTTTTTGTCGCCCTTTTTTAAGAAGGGGCTTAACAGTAGCATGCATGTTCTAGTCTAACCGCACTATTAAATAGTGTTGAGTTTTTAAGCATTTATATGGATTTGATTAAATTAATTGTGAAAATATTGTGAAGTGTCAACATTCACTTAATAAACTTTAAAAACTTGACACTTTAATATAAGTAAATACTCACTTCTCTTCCTCAGCTAGGATGATGGCAAGGCCATCGAAACGTGCGTCCTGATTTAGTGAGTCTTTACTAACATTAAAGTGTGAAGTTGAATGTTTTAAAGTTTATTAAGTGAATTTATATTGATTCTAAATTGATCTGGGAAGAACACATAAAATATATTAGCACTAATAAGCTGTCTAGAGTAATTTTAGGTAGATTTCGAAGAAAAATCTACCTATTGCAATCGATACCATGTCATGACTTTCGAAAAATTCTTTCATATCTTTACATTTCATGCCTCCCTAAGTATAAAACCACCGCTTGTACAAAAAATAAAAAAATAAATTGTGATATATATAGGCCTATATATCTTTACACGCTAGCAGCCGTAATTTTGAAGATATTTGAACCAAATTTTATTATGTTATTTCTAGGACCAATAGTTCGGACAAGTTCGTTAATAAGCAAAATTGGCCCGAGGGGAGGGGTTAGAAATTTTGAAAAATTTATATCTCGGCCCCTATGAAGTATAGAGGGAAACTTTGTTTGAATAAATTAGAGTACTTTCTATGGAGTTCACAGTGACACCAACAATTCGGGGGTTTTGGGGGTACGAGTGGGGTGGTTGGTGGGGGGATGGAAATTCGAAATTTTTGAAACCATGTCTTGTGGGGTATTGTTGAAAAGCTCTTGACGAGTACTCTACAAATCAATAACTGGTTTTTCGATAGCTCTCATATAAGGCGAGATTTAGCACTTTGAAATCCACCTCAGCCTGTAGGCCTGCCTAAAAGGAATTTTTTCTGTTAAGGTGCCTTGTTATTTATGTGCCAGACAATTATTCCTTTTCGGCATGATAAAAAAACACTTTTATTATTACTGGTATAATAAATGCAGATAGCATTGGCATACATGCTTCATGTAGCAGTGCTACAACTCTTGCATAATTTTCAACTTATTGTAAAGAGAACGCTTTCAGAATGGTGGATAATAGCCATAGTATTTTCAACCTCAAAAATAAGTAGAAAAGAGAAGAACAGGTCGCCCTTAAGCCCCTCCCACTCAACTCACTATTTAAGCAATGAGAGACATCTAGGAGGCAATGGTGGAACTACTAGCAGTGTTGAAAATTGGGAAAAACTATTTTTTTCCCTCTCTTCTCCTCCTCCTCTTTCCTCCTTTCTCTCCTTCACCCTACCTATCTACTTGGGACCTATTCCTATCCTACAAATTTACGCACTTAAGGGGATTCGAACACGGGACCGCTAGCAGTCATTTTAACCACTACGCCATTGAGTGATCGTTGTGGCGTGAAGCGAGAATTCATCTAATTAAGTTTAGAAAGCTACATGAAATAGCAGAGATTGATAATTTTTTATAAATTGTAATTGTGAAATATCGTTTTTGTTTAAGGGAAGTTTTAAATGGTACAAGGGTCGTTTTGGTTTTATTAATCAACTCGTTTTGTGGGTGGCATCCATTCAATTCTAAAACTCCCAATTCCAAATCAACCTATACCATCACGTGGTGGGTCCTGAGTAATGCTAAAGAGGCTCTGGTGATGATATGGTACAAGGGTTATTTTCGTATTGTAGTAATTAGTGCATATGCTTTGCTAGAAGGGTTATTTTTGTATTGCAGTAATTAGTGCATATGCTTTGGTATGGCACGAAAAGGTTGGTGGCTAGGGGGACAGGATAAGCAGGCTGTCACCAACGCACGGCTGGAGTGGGCAGAGCTTAAGAGGAGACCTGTTCTTCTCTTTTGCCGAAATAAAATATAAAATACAATAATGAATTTAAGAAAAGGGACAAAATAGGATTGTCTATAAAAAGGGACATAAGCATCCCTGCAAGGTTTTGTTGGGACAACGGGACCAGAGTCTAAAAAAAAAGGACAACTCCGTTAAAAAAGGGATGTCTGGTCACCCTATTATACTCATTCAATGTTTATTTTAATTATAGTTTACAGTATTTAGAACAGGGCCGTAGCTAGGCGGTGGCGAGATGGGCCCCCGCCAAGGGCGCAGGTATAAAGAGGGTGCAAAATTAACCATGAAAAGTACCACCTTTTTTAGGCAATTCATCAAGCAATAAAAATTTTAGATTTTATGAATTAACTATTTGTTAAGTAGTTCAATCGTCTGAAAAGAGGATTTTAGTACCTTGAAAGTCCAACACTTAATTCCATTTTCAAATTAAGGTTTATGTTTTATTTGATAATAACAGTGTTTTTATATTGCCTGTGATACTAAATAAAAAATTTTGATCATCTGGTGATAAATGTTGTGCATATTTATGTTTTTAAGGTTTTTATGGTTAATAATATTACTTATGTGTATGTTAATAATGACTTTGTATCTTATTTAATATGTGACTTTGTCTATTGTTCTTTGAACCCAATGACAATAAAATTTGATTTGATTTGATTTGATTTTGATTAAAATAATAAGCAATGTTACAGAAACTTAAAAAAAATTGTTCAGACCCTCCAGTATTGGAGGGCGCAGATTTGTCAGACTCGCCAAGGGTGCAGAAGGACCTTGCTACGGCCCTGATTAGAACACACAATATTGTGTTAAATGAAGTTTAACCGATGCATACATCGGTGATTCTTTTTAACATCAGCACATTAACAGTAAAACTAGCCTACTTTTGAGATTAAATTCCATGGAGAGATGCAAAAATGCGGATAATCTTACAGTTACTTATTTGAACATATTATATAGCAGTAAATGAAATTTAGAATTTATGGTGTACTGCTCTTTTAATATGATATGTTGTTCATAGATAGTACAACCCTTACAACTAGCTTTCTATTTGTCGCAGAGTTTCTCGTTTCACAACACATAAGCATGCATATAACTTAAAAACATACAAATATTATCCTCTTTTCCATTGTGCTCACCTGGCTTAAACTCCGAATAGGTCACTCACAAACACTTGACATAAAGCATTATAAGGCATTTTATTTCTGCAGCACCACCGATTGAATAACTTCAAAGAACGGTTCGAGAAAGGTGAAATCTTATTCCGTAAACGTAATTAAAGGTACAATAAAATATGAAGTCCCGATTTCTACTTGCCGCCTTACCGCAAAGCACTCGTTTCGAAACTTCCGCCTGGCGCCAAGATGGAGAGAAGGTTACCAACAAACAAAACGAAATATTGTTAAATATTTAACGATGTGAAACCTCGTATTATTTATGAAGGCATAAACTTGTGTATGTAATTAATGATATAGTTAAAAGGATCTCAGCTTCTCCAATTGATCATAATTTTATAGGAGTCGGTTTACGAATAGGTTGCAGCTTGGCTGCAAAGTTCATAGGTAAATATTTATTTATTAGAGAGAAATTAAGTTCCACAGTCAACCGGAAATAGTTGAAACAAGTGCGGTTCAAAGAGCGTCAATCGGTAGTGGGTGTTATTTGGTAGGATTTACGTATTCCGAGAAGAACGTGGTTAACAAATTTAAATGATTAGCTTTTCAATTATTGTGTTTCTGAATTCAAATTAAGATTGATATAAACAATGAAGACACCAAAAACAAAAGAAGCTGGGGCTCCCGAAACTGGTAAGTTATTACTATAACGTTTTATGTATCGTCTGTGTTCATAACCTCTCAAGATACGTGCCTAGTTTCTCACACAAAATAAAACACCATGCCGGACGGAAAAGAAAATAGTTAACGTAAAGATTAGCTCATAGGTATCAAATCATTTTTCCAGTTATTTTCCCATCTTTTAGACAACTGTATCCTATAGACATCATTATGAATTTAAGGGTTAGTATAATTCTTAATTTACTTTTATTTAACTGCAGGTTCAACAAAAAAGGGTAGAACTTCAGAAATTTCACCAAATATGCATAAAACTGGCGTGACAACTCGATCACAAGCATATCTTATTGAAACCATTAAACCTTTGCCAAAGAAAAGAAAGCAGACAGAAAACTCCGATTCAGATACTACCCACCATGAGTTTGAAGATTCAAAAGTAAAATCACCTCTTATCGGGGGAAAGTTAAAAAAGTCCCCACAGAGTAAGAAGTGCAGTCAAGACGATAAATCTGTGACTACGCCCATTAGTAGTAAAAGAAAGGTTGTAGGCAATGAGGACGCAAATGAAAATAAAGAATCTTCCATACCTTGCAGGAGATCTAGAAGATATTCAGTTAGTGAAAATGAAAATTCAATGGAACCTACACCTACCAGAAGATCAAGAAGGTTATCAGGTAATGATAGCTTTATTGATAAGGACGAGAAGTCTACAACAGTTAGAAGATCTAGAAGGCTTTCAGGTAGCAAAGTAGTAAATGCAAACATTAAACAAACAAATATTAAAACAAAAGAATCACAATTGAACTTTCTAGAAACTGTTAAAAAGCCAGATAACTCGGAATCAGTATGTAGTGATGATATGAAAATAGAAAGTGAAAAGTCTGATGAAGATAGCAGTCAGATAGAATTAGTGTCCCCTAAATCATTAAGACTAAGCAAAAATAAAATAAGAAAGTCAACAGTTCTTCCAAGAATTGCAGAAGATGAACATTCTCCTATGAATATGGATATTCAGCCAAAAAATAACACAGATTATTCACCAAAAACACCAAAACCTGTCAGAAAATCTAGAAGACTTTCTGGTGGTGATATTATATTAGCTGATAATGAAACTAATAGCTTTAAAAAGTTTACCAGGTCAAAGAAAACTGACCTAAAAAGTGATGGTGTTAATAATTTACTGGTAGCAACTGAAACAGAACCTTTGAACCGAAGGAGGTCAAGAAGATTATCTGGGGGTGATAATTTATTAGGAGCTGCTGCGAGTCCTAAGAGAAAGAGTCCAAAAAAAGGTAAAAATGCTGAATCAGAAGACCGAAATAAAGAAAGAAGAATGCCGATGTTGGATAGCATAGTAGAGTATGATCAGAAGGAGATAGTAGATGATGATCCTATGCCAACAGAAAAACATACCTTAGGAAGTGAAAATGATAGTTCTAAAGAAAGTATTACCAGTATTAATTATAAAACAAAAGATGATAATAGTGATAATGAAAGATCTAGTGGCCTAGTCAAAGGATCTGCCTCTCCAAGAAAATCAATTCAGCTATCAGACAGCGATCAATTGCCCCTAGATTCTATCAGCCCTAAGAAAAAGGGACTCGAGAAAACTGCCTCTCCTGTATCAGAGGGACAAAGGGAAATACAAATTTTATTGGAAAAAGAAGATCATTCTGATCATCCCAAACCATCAAGTAAAGATGCTAAGGAAAGTAAAGAAGAAGTATTGAATAGAAGTACTAAGATGCTTACCAGTGGTTCGCCTAAGAAGACTAGCCCTGTAAAAGAAAAGAATAAATCAGAAATTTTATCACTGGAGGAGGATGATGGTGATGGTGATGGTGTAAATGAGACTAGTTCTTTCAGAATAGAAAAATCTGTCAAAAAGCTTAGTTCACCAAACAAGACGAAGAAAGGAAAGAGGGAAGTGCAAAAATCAGTATTGCCAGAGGAAGATTCTTCATTGCAAAATGAACATGATGACAAAGGTGATGACATCAAGGAAGATAATATTATTCTCATGGACATTAATGACAGTGATAGTGATAGAACTAATACCTCTATTATAGGAACATTTGATATAAGCCCTAAGGCATTATGCAGGGTGAGTCCCAAGAAAAATAAAAAAGAAAAGAACAAAGTAGAAAATTTACCAATATCACAGAAAAATTATGAGCAGTCTGAATCTGAATTTGTAAATGCTAAAACATTTACCGTAGAACTAACAGATTCATCCGAAAGTGAATCTCTTTTGAGTAAAAATGAAGCAAAGCAAGATGTGGTACCGGTAGTAGAAAATATAAATTCAGATTCTGGTAGTACAGTGGTCTTGGATAGTTCATTTAGGACTCCAAAGAAAAAAGATGATACTGGTGATAAATCCAGTTCTCGTAAGAAAAGAAATAAAATGGAAATTGATATTCATAAACAGCAAACCCTGTCATCTAAACCCTCAAACCTTAAAACTATCATCAGAGAGGAAAGAACATCTTCATGTGATACCGTAGTATTACCAGATAATAACAAGCAGCCTACAACAGTATACAGAGGTCATGTAAAGCACAATGAAAGAATTGCAAGTTCAGCGAAACAAGATGTGGTGGTAGAAAGTAGAAATTCAGATTCTAGTAGTACAGTGATCTTGGATCATTCATTTACAACTCCAAAGAAAAAAGATAATACTGGTAATAAATCCAGTTCTCTTAAGAAGAAAAATAAAATGGAAACTGATGTTCAGAAACAGAAGCACTTATCATCTAAACATTTAAACGTTAATACTATTATCAGCAAGGAAGGATCATCTTCATGTGAGACCGTGGTAGTACCAGATAGTCACAAGCAGCCCAAGTTTTCTCCGGTATTCAAAAGTCAATTAAAGCAAAATGAAAGAAGTGAGAGTTCAGATTCTGATTCTGATGCAGAATCAAGAAAAGCTATTATGGAGTCTGCACAGAAGAGGATAATCCAAAATTTGAGCACATCTGAATCTGAGTCTAGAAAATTTGTGCGACCACTTGCTAAATTTCATGAAGAACCTTCTGATTCTGACAGCGCTCCTGAACAGATGTCTTTTAATGCTGGCCGTCAACAAACAATGGAGTCCTTGAAAAATGCTGTAGAGAGTATCAATAAGGAAAAACAACAAAAGAAAGAGAAGAGGAAGCAGAGGTTGGAGAAATTCAGGCAACAGAAAGAGGAAAAGGTAAGATTTATGGTCTATACCAGTATGTTATTGGGGTAGAGCACTGTATCCTTAGCCATACAGTTTTCCTTCCTTCCTGAAAACGTAATTTAATGTATCATACTTACTTTTGTTGAAGGAATTGATTCAGGGGTGAAATTAGTAACTTAATTTTTAGAACTTTTATGTTGTATTTTTACCCATTGCAATCAGTTCATTTTTATTACGCATAAAACACGGCAGCCGTATTATGGTTCTGAGTGAAGTAGGATGAGCAACTGTGTAGTAGGATGACCAACTGATCTTCTTGGAATAAGGTAAGTAGTGGCAGGTAGATTCTATTTTAGTGACAGTTAGCTTAGGTTTGTTTAGGTTAGGTTGTTTTGGTTAGGTTAGGTTAGGAAGAGTGATATTAGTTTTGTAGGGCATAGCAAATTCACGCGTTTTGGAAATGTGCCATTATTATATCTCCAGTGAGGTTTGTCGTGTTGGTTAACCTGTTTACCCACATAAGATGGCCGTCAGTTATATGTTGTTATCATTATTATAGCCTACATCATCATTATTATTATTATTATTATTATTATCATGAATAAGAGAATTACAGGATATATTCTTACATATGAACCAATTTTGCACCTAGGGACACATTTTTAAAGTTGTTCCTTTTAATGAAAATTAAAACTGTAGGCCTATGGCTAAGGAAATAGGACTGGACCCTGTTTTTGTTCCTTAGTAATATCATAATGAATAGAGGAGAAAGTGTGATGACTGAGGTAGTTCACTGGTTCCGCCGCTAGGTAGCAGTTACTCTGCTTGAGATTCGCGGGAGCAAGATTACTACGGGCGGTATAGGAAAAATTGCAAACATTCTTAAACAAAATAATACATTAATCTATTTCAAAATGACTCACCTTATGCAAATTGAATTGTTAGATACTTTTGACAATTTTCGGGCTGCTTTACACGCCTTGGAAGATCTCATCTCCATAAATAAACACGGCCGTGTGTAACAGTAATTTCTCAGATTGCAAGAAGCTTGACCGTAACATTTCGTTCCACATCTTTCCAAAAATCGAAGATGTTCACAAGCAATGAACAATTATATAATATAGGTATGAAACAGCTAAGGGATGATTTGATCTAATATTTTGTTGCCTAGAAAATAGGGTAGATGGTATGTTAGTATAATTTGATGAGAATTTGTTAAAGAATGTACATTTGTATTAGGGTAGAAAACAGCTAAGGGATATTTTATAAATTAATATTAATATTACATTGTATAGAATATTACTGAGTATTAATTTGTATTAATATTGTATTAATAGTAATATTATTTATATTAATATTAATTTTCTCCTGGCTGTATGGGGTAAGTTATGTAGGTGAAACACAGTCAAAAGTGTAGATCTGTGTACAAATTATGTGAACAGAGATAATATAAACTAAGGGATGGTTTGTGAATTGCAGGGCACGGAAAATTTCATAAGCAGCACTACAAAAATAGGGCGCGTGATCTTTAAAATTGGCGTTTCAACATCCGATAAAGACGCACATACGCAAAAATTGTTTTGCAACGCATTCTACATATATCACACAATATTTCAAATCATTTTCCCTGATTTTTTCATAAAAAAATTAAATCCTCTTGCCTTAACTACAGCCCGCTATTTGCTCAAACCCTCGACCATTCGCCGTTCGCTGTAACTGATGTACGTCTTATGTTGTTAAACTACATTATTAAAAAAAGGAACAAGATATGAAACTAATAAGACATTTGCTACGTTAGTTATACATAAAAATTACTAACATAAGTGAACAGAAAATATGATAAATAAATAATCCAATAAATGCATAAATAAAAGTAGTGCAGACTTACTTAGTTAGAAAAAAGCTTCATTCACTCCTTTTCCTCAGCGGGTCAATCTTGCAGTATGGGTACAAGTAGTTCAAATCTCGGGGCCGGCGGGCGTGTCATTTGTGGTGGACAAAGCCGTGACCTTTGGGGGTTTTTCTCGGGGATCCTCCCGTTTCCCCCTTCATTCATTCCACCAACACTCTCCACTTCAACTTCCTTTCCCCCCTCATTATCATCCCGTTCCCCTTTACTGGTTTTCGGGCCAGCTCCTGCTGCAGACTTTGCTGCGGGCCTCCCCCGTCCTGCCCCGTTGCTTGTGGTCAAGAGTTGCTGGTGGTGTCCCGTACCTTTGGGGCTCTCAGAGGGACCCTGGGTTAGTGGCGCACGTCATGGTGTGCCGTGCCTATGGGGCTCTTGTAGGAGGGACCCTGGGTACGGTGCACGTGGAGTGGTACCTGGTCTTAGCTGGATGTAGGGGAGCTCCGTGGGGGCTGGTGGTGGAGTCTGTTGACAGGGGGGCCTTAGGGCATGCACATCATTCCTTTCCTAGGGGGTGTACAATGGGCCCGCCTATGAGGCCTACGTGCGCGAGCCCGTCAGGGCTCAGCCCCTGAGCCGATAAGATAAGATAAGATAAGATGGGTACAAGTAGTCAGTTAATATAGTATTATTATTGAGACCACGAATAAATTATGTAAATTTGTTGACGTTAATGCTGGTATTTTATGGAAAAGATGCTTGCTAATACCTCAATACCATTCTGATAGCTTTAGCTTTAGAGTAATTACTATTACTCGTTAACCATTATAGATATATAGGTGGTACTCAATTTATAATAAGATCCAAATATTTCACTAAACATTACACCCTTAATCTCTTTCTGGACACAAAAATAAAATAATAAATGTCGCATAGTCAAATTTGCTTCACCCTCAACATTTCACGATCGTCCCACATCATTCAGAGAGCTGAGCGCCCGAAATAATTACCACTCAATTACTCGTAAACCATTCAAGATATAAAGGTGGTACTGAATTTAAAATAAAGTTGAAATATTTCCCTAAAACTTTCTCGCTTGAAGTTTTTACGGGACACAAAAATGAAAAAAATTGTCGCATAGTCAAATTCAGTTTCACCCTCCATGAATTTTTTGTAATTGGTGATGTTTATATAATTAAATAAAAACATTTGTGTCCGCATTTTTTAAGTCTCTGTTTGAACCATCAGAAGGACTGTTGTGTGTAGATTATTTCTGCACAAATTTCACAGAAATAGGACCAAAGGTTAATTAAAGATTGCGAGTTTAATCATAAGATGCCAAACTATCATGATGCTGCATTGAGAAGTTGAAACGCAAACGAAGGTGCTGCCAGTGTTTCGGTGGACCGCCGCTCTCCCTATACCCACCATTGTATTAGCGGCGAAGTCATCACACTTTCTCATTCTATTCATTATGGTAATATTATTAATTTAAAAGGCATGAAGCAATGGCTGCCAGAGCTTCTTTGAGTACCAGTACAAACTAAAATTAACTCAGATTTTTATGATATTTCTTTCCAGCTTGAAATGATTTCATTAAAGCTTTTTACTTGTTTTATGTATTTGTGTTTAATAATTGAGGTGCTGATCAACAATCATAATACCGGTATCTTGAAAACTACTGTGCATTTTATTGAAAACAGCTGCCCTATGGTATGAAATTTTTTACATACAAAAATTTAGTGGCAAGTGGGATGGATCTGTGCAGCTTTCATCGAATTATCATTGTTTCCTAAGGAATTCGAGAGTGTCTACATTTTTTTACCATTTTATATCAGTTTAAAACAATCGTAATGCCCTACATGGATCCATGTAAGTCCATTTAGTTCTTTGGATGTTATCATTATCAGTACAGCCTCGATTTCATTGACTTTGCATAGTCAAGCTATGTCTTCTGTTTGAGGCAAGAGATAGGCTTACCTTTCCCAGTTGGATTAAAAAATCTTAGAAAATTTGGCTTTTAGCCTAAATTTAACTTCTGTGAGATTAAAAAAATTGTCATCCAGATATTGCAAGACTCATCACAGATTTTATATTTCCACATAGGCCTATATCTGAAGCAATAATAATAATTAGGATCAGGGTTGATAAAAAACATGTTTTTTTTAAAAAGAACAAAAAAAAACGTTTTTTTTGTTTAAAACATGTTTTTTTTGTTTAAAACATTTTATATGTGAACAACAATGTTGGTTGTTTTAAACGTGTTTTTTTTAACGTTTTTTAAGTTTACAACAATGTTGTTTGTTTAAAAAAAAGTTTAAATTGTTCATTTTGTTTAAATCAACCATTTTAATGTATAGGGCCTATTATATACATATACATATATATATATATATATGTAGCCTATATATATATATAAACAGTTGAAATGTTTAAAACACTTTAAACAATTTGTTTTAAACATTTTTTAGCATATGTTTATAACACTTTTTAATTGGGTGTTAAATTTAATTATGTAGAGAATTTACATTTTGTCAATCCAATGACACCCTGTGCTAAGATGTTCAAGATTTACGAGTCGTAGACTTAATAGTATTTGAAAATACATTTTATACCAGTAGTATTTGTTCATGATTTAATAGTTCATTATTAATAAAAAATAATACAAACTACTGTTTAATTACTGCCTTTACTGCTCAACTGATGATTGACTTTCACCATGCTTTACGTGGTCTTAGCCGCCTTACATTATCAAACTTACAAGGAATATCCTACTACAGTGTTGCCAAATTGACACATTCAATATTTAATATTAATAATCTCTTTCTTTAAAAAGGAAGACCACAAAATAGATGGTAGGATGCAGTCAGAAAAAATTGAAATCAATTACTCAAAATCAAAAACTGGAAGCTGGCGACAGAGGATAGAGAAGTCTGGAGGAAAAGGATACAAAAGACACCACCTGGTATTCTGGCCCTAGTTTTTTGTTTGTTTTCTGTTTACAACACTAACAGGGTGTCACTGACTTGACAAAATGTAAATTGTCTTCATAATTAAATATAACACACAATTAAAAAATGATTTAAACATATGCTAAAAAAAAACATGTTTAAAACAGATTGTTTAAAACGTTTTAAACAAACTTAAAAAAAACACAAGCCCTTGTTTTAAACATGTTTTAAACACTTGTTTTAAACGTTTTGTTTTAAACATTTCAACCCTGATTAGGATAGGCCTATTTCATTTTCAGGTATTGTCAAAACATAAAATTTAAAGTTGATTGTATAGGCCTATAGTTTTTTAATAAGTTTACGAGGTGCAGTCCAAAATTAACACATAAAAAAGTCTCAAAATTATATAAGCTTTTTGCACAAAAAAATCTGAATCACAAATTTTATTTTTCTATATAGTCTCCTTCTTTATCTTAACACTTTTGCCAACGCTCAACCCAGTTTTCAAAGCATGTTTTGTAGGAGTCTTTGGATATATGTTTTAAAGACTGGTACACTGCTGATCCTAGGCTTGATCTTGAAGAAATTCCTCGGAGAGTGTTTTTCGGGGTGTCGAACAGCCAGAAATCACTTGGAGCAAGGTTGGGTGAATAGGGAGGTTTTCTGAGTGTCTCAATTCCATTTTCCAGCAGGAATTCAGTGACAATCCGAGCCTTGTGTGGTAGAGCATTGTCTTGGTGGAGGATGAACTTTCCCCCCAGTTCGGGCCGATTTTCCGCAATTGCAGGCAACAGTCGGTTCTTCAAAATGTCTCGGTAGCATTCTCCAGTTATTGTCATGCCCTTAGGAAGTGCATATGATGCAATAACACCCTTACAGTCCCAGAAAATTGAATACAGAATTTTCTTTGCAGACGCGCCAGCTTTGAATTTTTTGGGGGGTGGCGATTCTGAATGCTTGAATTGTTTGGACTGCCTCTTTGTTTCGGAATTGAAGAGAGAGATCCATGTCCCGTCCATAGTGACCACTGTGTCCAAAAAGTGTGGATCTGAGCGGTGCCTTGTCAACATTTCTTCCGAACAGGTCATCCGGATTTCTTTTTTGTTTTCATCAAGCATTCTTGGCACCCAACGAGCACTCACTTTTGTCATTTTCAGGTCATCTTTAATGATCCTCACTACTGAACCATGAGTAAGGCCTGTCTTAGCACTAATTTCCTCTATGATCAATCGGCGATCACTCAGAATGAGGTTATTGACAGGTTCTGTGTTGGCAGCAAATCGGCGCTGGACACTCTTCCTGTTTTGAACTTTTCCATCCCCCTATTCATGTTGCTATAGTCCAGTGCTTCATCCCCACAAAC
Organism: Ectobius pallidus; assembly: GCA_964059195.1. Lineage (NCBI taxonomy): Eukaryota > Metazoa > Arthropoda > Insecta > Blattodea > Ectobiidae > Ectobius > Ectobius pallidus. Next base: position 83,089,012 of record CAXKWD010000008.1, read on the forward strand.
TGAGACAAATTCACGGTGAATATTGACACAGTTCTCACCTTTACCACAAAAAATTTAATGATGGCACGCTGTTCTTCTCGTGAAAACTTCATAATAATCAGTATACATAAAGCCACTTACGGAAACCGCCACTGAACCTTCACCCTTCGCACTTGGAGTTGGACTTATGCTCCACACGTAGCCCAAGGTTGTTGCCTTCTTCCCCCACCATCGTGTCTACCGCAGCAGCAATCGTACAGTCACAACAAAAATGTATGCGTTACTTTTGGACTGGACTGCATTCTGGATCTGTGTGGTTAGCCTCATTGGAGTACAGATGGTTTATTAATAAGTCTAATTAAGTTACTTATGTAGCCATAATTGAAGTTAAGAGTGCAATTCAGGAAGGTCTGTGCTGTATCAGGTCTGTCCGATTGGCGGCCCTTGACATCCAGTGCGTGAGAACCATTAGAAAATTTATATTTAATAATACTATGTGAAATTGGAAATTGCTCTATTGTTTAGCAATTCATTATGATATTTTTAAGTGTGAAAGTGCTTTCAAATATTTAATACATAGGGTTAACTTACCAGTGGCATATACAAGAGTTTCCTGCTCTTAGCCCTCGGTAAATGTTGCCCATCCTAGGTGCCAGTGTTCTGTGGATGCCAGAACCAAATTTTATTTCTAGTCTGGCCCTATTTTATGTTATTGCTTAAATGGTTAAAAAGTTCTTGATAGTGGATTTCAAAGTTTTAATTTTTAATTTTTATTTTTATTTTTATTTTTACATGACAGTAGTCAGCCCACTTTCTCCTTCTATTAAGTACCCTCCCTTCTAAGAGACCAATCTTTTTGAAAGTATCAGTACCGGTAGTTGTTTCATCCAGGTTTCACTATGTTTATTTATTTCCAGCTAGTAGAATTTTTTTAAAAAGAAAAAATTGGTTTTTGTACTGTTGTTGAAGAGATGACAATTTTGATCTATGTTTTGTTTGTTCCCAGCTAATACGTTTAAAAGAAAAAAGAGCAAGTCAGGAAGATGCCTCCTGTAGTAGTTCTGAGGAGTCAGGATATGAAGATGAACATGGACATTCAGTTAATAAAAGTAAGTTAAATAATTATGTACCTTTACCGGTAGCCAGTATTCAATATTCTGTAGATGTGAATAGGTATATTAAGGGATTCATTGTTAATCCTATTAAGACTAGCCTACGATTCCTTTGGTGTGATATGCTGCATGCTGCGGCACACAGATGGCAAAGCTGTCGAGCGTGGTTTTAATAGAGTCTGTTTTCACTATTGCAGCATGCCATGCACAACATATCATAAGTTTTATTGTAACTTTTAAAACTGTTGTAATTTGTTCTACTTTAAATAGCCTATTCCCCTCCTCTTGTAAGGGTGTTAGTTAAATATAGTTGGCGTGCAAATGTTTTAGACAGTGGGGTGGGTAGGTATTGCCCACTCCAGTAAACAAGCAAGTCTGTCTCACTGTAGCACATTACTTGCACCTACTTAAGAGCGAGACAGACACACTTGTTTACTTTATTACCGGTTCTAGAGTGAACAATACCTACCCATCCTACTGTCTAAAACATTTGTGGGTTGAGTGTATGTAGATAATTTTTAGTGTTCTGAACCCAAGTGTTCAGTTACAGATGTGGCAGAACATCAAAACCTGGGGGAAAGAAAGAAACAAACAAACAAACAAAAAATTACCAAATTATCGATAGGGCATTTGTACTGGTACCTTAACTTCTTGTATTAAGACCATATTTTATCTGAATTTTTTTCCCCTTCCAAATATCGTCTGATATTAAATTTATTTTCATGGATTTTTTTAGGGGGGAAATTGGTATAACTTTTATTTTATTTTAATTGAAAAAATATTTTCTTCCAAAGATCGTCTGAACTGGCTATCTCATCCACAAGTTTCGAAGACTAGTTACATCTTTGTAACCGTTGTGTGAATTGCATAAGGAGGGAAGTATGGGATATATATGTGACAGCTAGATAGTTACTCTGAATGTGAAGTGAGAAAAACTGCAAGTAAATACAATATTTTGGAACATTAAATAAGTTCAGCTTTATCACGTTGAATAAACTGCCATATTAATCAAAATGAAAACTCTATAGGAGTAGGCTTAAAGGTGATTATAACTCTATATCTGTTTTAAATAGGGCAGATGGATATGATGTGTTTATTGACTTGCACATAATATGTACAGTGAGTCTCAGGCAGATGGGTGCCGCCGCGCCGCGCGTTGGGTTCCCCGCAGATGACGCTCCTATCCCCGGTATGCGGCAAAGGAATTCCCCGGCAGTTGACTGACTTGTCCGTGCGTGACAATGAAAATAAATGAAATAAGTTTGAAAATAACGAAAATAGGCACCTACCTTATTACAGGAGATGCTGGAAGTGTCCTCCTCCTACATCCACACATTTTTGGCATCGTGATAGGAAATTCCGATTAATACGCATTAATTGTTCTTCCGTTATTATTGAGTTTATCTCTATCCTAATGTTTTCTTTTAGTTGTGACAACTACCGAATAACACTTTCACGTCTGTACAACACGAGAACAATGCTCAACTGCAGGCTATGCAGGAATTGTTTACTTATCTGCGGGGCCACAGCTTGCCGCGATGCGGGTAGTGTTGAGTCATCACAAGAGAAACACGGCGCACGCGGCAAGCGGCACCAATCTGTCTGAGACTCACTGTACAACAACTTCCTGCATTGGCAGGTTGCTGCTGTGGACAAAGTAAACAAATCAATATATTAGAAGTTAACATTTAACATAGATTACATATAAGTTAACTTAATGTAGTTTAAAGATAGAAATAAAAAAAAAACTTATCTTTACAAGGTTTAAATTACTGTAGGTTAAATAGATGATACCTCAAGATTTTTAACGAACCGCGTATTGTCATAACAACTAGCGATTTGATATCTGATTTTGGCAGGTCAAATTCATTCCAAAATTTCATAAAGAATGAGGGTATAGTTCCACGAGCACCCACCATGAAGCCAATTACCTCTCTAGAGTCGAGATGATACTTTTGCTTGTAAAATAGGATGGTAGGTTCATATATCAGTTGTTTCTTAGTGTTAACCTCTTTGGGCTGGTGAGTATGATGTTCAAAACGAATGGTCAGATCGATTATGAAGCCTATTTTACTGTTTGAATGAAATGCGATCATTTTCTGTTCTGCATGTGCTGCCATTTGTTGACATCCCATGCACTTCTTCAAACACTTCCATTCCCTTTATACGAAGTTCTTCTGCAATGAAGGCTCCTGTACAGTAGAACATCAGTAATCCATTCGTTATCCAAACGATCTCCTTATATGTATTTTTATTTACTTACAACAGTTACCTACTTAATATCATAACATTTTTGCTATATGAATATTCAGAATGTTTTGGAGTCTGGCATGTCCATCTTATACCACAAACTAATAAACACAGAAGTTAGTTTACTGTGATACAAAATTGGTATATGTAACTGTTACTTTAATTTACTGCTGATGGTAAGCTTAAAATATATTTAAATAATTTGAGAACATCCATGTATAGTCAAATTTCATATAATATACAATATACAATTTAACCTAAAACAAATGAATTAGGTAAATATCGATTTTTACCATTAGTTAACCAATTGACTAACTAGTCAGTGTTATTATACCATATTTATTTTAATTACAACAATATTGTGATTAAATAGACAGTGTATGCATTATTTATTAACCACAGGATGTTGATGATGATTTGTGGCAGTTCCTATAAGTAATGGATGTTGTCTATTGTAGCATCAGTGTATCAGTCACTTTCTGGTTGTGCAGACAAGACAGATACGTGCATTTCGGCATCAATTATTATGCCATCTTCAGTCCTTAATATTGTAGATTGATGTACTTAGACATCCAGCATTGTCTAGTACTTGTATGGTACCATACTCAATCACAATATTGTTGTAATTAACATAAATGATTTAACAACACAATTGGTAAACTAATGATACAAATTGACATTTACCTACTGTCTGCAAGAAATAATTTCCACTTGTCCCTAAATTGCCACCTCAATCATCCTTTTTTTTTTTTTTTTTTAATTATTTGATTAAACTCAGAATTTCACGTAGGGCTACTCTAGCTTAGTGTTGACAAGTGATTAAGTTGAGTCATTTTTTTATTAAATTTTAATAATGCTTTGCTTTAAGTGAAATATGTTCTTTGCAACACAACAAAGTGCTGTTATTTAGATGTAGAAGTTTTTTTTCTGTTACTTCTCAACTTTCAACATAAGTATCTAAATATCTAATAAAACTTGTGTTGAGCAATTTGCCTTTAAGACTGTCAGTTCAGAAGATACCCTGTTGATTCATAAAGTCTTTGGTAATTATAGAAAACTCTCATTCAGCCACAGTTTAGTGTAACAATAGCGAAGCTGTAATGAAAGGCAAATGCATCCTTTTGATAGATGGGTGTGACACTAGCGCTCCAGTGACCAGCAAAAGACAACTAGCAAACAGCCACTTTCAGGCCGGAAAATGCGAGTATATGGTTGTATTTCTTTTTATTTGTGAAAATTCTTTGACGAGATTGTTACTGTAAAGGCGTACTTCTGAATTCATTGAGTCATAGATTTGACGGGAATAAAATCTAGTTGCAGTTTCAAGATCGATGACAATCCAGTAAAGTATCAAACCATATTTATACTGAAAATTCTGAAAAATAGGCAAACTATTTTAATAAGCATGTATATGGTCAGGAATTAGGAGGAAAAAAGTAAAATTAAACTTACAGGTTTCAAATCTGTTGTGTGCAATATCTTAGGCCGGGCACACACGTTACGATATACATGTCAGGTAAACCTGCACAGGTAAACCGGAAAGGTATACTTGTGCAGGCTAGAGCACACACATGCTACGGTAAACCGGAAGATTTTTACTCAGTCGAGAGATGGCGAGCAAACAAGAAAACGGCGCGATCGCTTTACGGCTTGTCATCCAAGTTGTCCTCGTCATCCAAGAAGTGTCTTGATCGCCAAGAAAAGCGAACAAATCTAAGTACCACAATTTTGAAGTGTGTACGTTGTGTGTTGAAGCTCCGGATTTCATGGACATGTCACGTTTCTTCTTCTCTTTACATACATTACTTCTTAAATTATTATTTTTTTTAAATTAAAGATTTCTTTGTTGCATCGGGTTCTAACTCCTTTAATTTAATCACAATTCTTTCATAGGCTGCATCTCTCTTTTCACGGTCGTGGTACTCTTTACTTTTTCTGACCTATATATTTCAATAAACTCTTCTATCACTTGGTTCCGTTTTCGGCTTGCATGATGATCACGAAATACAAAGACGGACCGACGCTCTCTACTCAAGGAACTAGCCACAAAACCTTAAAAACTGTACAGGCATGCTGGAGTGACACACACATGCTCAGGTCTGCACGCCTGCGCAGGTAGAAAGAATTGAATTTCGATTCTTCTCCGGTCGCCTGCGCAGGTCGCTACGCCTCACCGGTATATCGTAACGTGTGTGCCCGGCCTTACTCCATTAAACTTGTGGGTATTTCATATTCCAGGTTAGGATAACCCATTATGTTGTTATTTGCATTATTGTTGCTGCACTTAGGCTTGCAATTTAATTTCACAGATAACTGTTTTTGCTTATCCCTCAGAATCTAAAGAAAAATAAATCTGGAGAATTGTTTTGATTATTGTTGCAGTTTACAGCAAGCACTACATGCGTTTCCATAATATGTTTTAGACATTCTCAAACCCATAACATGGGAAATACATGTCAGTTGTTAAGACTGGTGCTTCCTCTTGCTCACCATTGTAACGCAGAAGTAATGGCGGTTGAAAAACCTAAGGGGAGCTTCACTACTGTTATAGTATACTGTGGTTCAACTTTGAACTGAAAAGAGTAGAATGGGCACTTTCAGTTGTGGTTAGTTAGTATTCTGATTTTTCCATGTCCCTGACTGTACATACCCATCAATCTAAACATTGTATATTGAAATTACAAAAACTTCTCATTGTTGTACACTGTACAATGAAATGTATAAAATTTCTAAAGAAAAGCATTTTTTTAAACTTACTGATTTTCACTTCTGTAGTTTTGTGGAAAAAGTGAACATTTTTCTTTTACTTTCTCTGCCCATACCATAGGTACTGTAGGTAGAGGAAGGATTGTTTTCGACCCCAATTCAAAGTTGAGTTTTTAACATAAATACATTTAAAGGTCCCCTGAATCCAAAAATTCTATTTTCAGAAACATGTCTGTGTGTGTGTCTTTGTGTCCATGAACAGCCTATCTCCAGAAAGGAAAATCGTATGAAATCAAAATGTTGTATTTGGGTTAGGTACCTTCTGAGGATGTGACGCGAAGATTGGCAACAACTTTCTCTTATTTTTAAGGGGGCTTCACACAAAGAAAATTTTTGCGGTTCTCGAAAAAAGCTCTAACGATTTTCTTTACATTGTGTACATGGGGTGCTTATTCCAAGAGCTAAAATTTTATTTAAAACATTTTTTGTAAAAATTCTCGGAGGGGTAATTTTAAGCCACCCACTGTTGATAGAAACTCTGTTTTGCCTGGTGAACAATAAAGCTTTGCATCAGATTGGAACAAGTGAATATGTGCTCTTTCATGGCCTCTTATTCTATATCAGAATGTGAAGTGAGAAAGTGTTTTGTTGGCCATGCTAAGAGCAAAGAAAGTTACTTGAGTGCATTAATCAGATTTTATTTGGCCAATCTATTCTATGGGGATGCAATGCGACATTCTCTTCATTTTTATAACCAATTTACGTGAAGAGAATGTCTACATAAAATATTATACTAAGAGGCTAACTTTATTTGGGTAGAGGAAGTTAATTTCACACGAGGTTTTTATGTATGAAATTCAGCCATTTAATTATCTAATTATGTTCTGTGATTTTCAGATATTCATTATTGTAGTTAGTCATTTGTTTATGTTGGCTAGTTAGGCTGATCATATTCTACACATTGTAAATTAGTGTTGTGATTTCAGTGATGTCTTCACTTAAATTATATGAAGGTATAAACTTGTGATATAAGTTTATTGGGTTTGTTTGAAAACAATTATTACTGAGTTTGTGTATTCTGTTTCTTATTTACTGTTTTGAAATTGTATTAGTCATTATCCAATAAATTTTATTTTTAAGTTTCGAAGCAAATTAAGTTGGAAAGTAAAATAAAACGATAGGAATGAATTCAGGATAACCTGTAACAGTTACTTCTGTTTCAAGTTACTATACGGCTCATGCAATACGAAGGAAAATGGTGTTTGCTAATCACTACCAACTCTTTGTGCAGTGATGCTGCATTTGTCGGAGGAAGAAAGAGAGTGTAGGTTTCCTGCGACTACTCAGGAGGCACATGATTGCTCAACAATCTTACTCATTATTCAAGACCTCATAGCTCAACAACGACTTGTCATTAAACTATGGTTTTTGTACATTTGGCTTCAAACACATTTCTTCTTTCTCATGGCATACTTGACATGTTTTACAAAGTAGTGCAACTTTTTTGTTAATTTGGTTTGAAAAATCTGTTTTTGTTTGTTTGTTATTTAAAATTAAGCATCCATAATATTTATTTTAAAATAAAACACAATGTGATTGATACCTTTGAGGCCCATTTTCTTGGCTCAGTTATGTTGGATTTTGGACTTAGTGAGGAAATAAAACTATTCGCTTCCTGCTAAGGAGATAAAGATTTTGCATTATCATCTGCACAGCAATCTAAATAGCCTATAGAGCCTAACTTACAAGTTCCATAGTCCTTCATGACTAAAGTAGGAATTCTGTCTAAGCAGATAAAATTGATTGGTACTATTGTTATGTTAAAGGTAATAAACACCAGAGGGTGAAGAGAGAGAAAGAAAATTTACATGATACCGCCAAAACAAAAGTGAAAAAAGTAACTTATTCAGAGGATGATGGTGGTGAACCAACAGATAGAAAGGAAAAGAAGAGAAAACAGGAGCAAATAAATGATGCTGAACCAAAAGAGAAAAAAGAGAAGAAAAGGAAACAAGAAGAAAAAGAAATTCCACATGTAAGATTGTAATTTTAATTATTGTATCTAAAATGAAGCCTAGAACTCACATTTTTATTTCAAATCAATCATTCCTTATAGGGGGCAGAGGTAGGGTTAGCTAGAAGTCATGTAGAAATCCATGAATGAAAATGGATTATTCTGATTCGTTATGCCATACTTTTTTAGCATAATGTGGCAGTGGGAGGATTAGGGTTTTGGTAACTTAACCTATAAACTAGATGCATAATGCAATATAACAGAATAACAGCTGACATTCATTACCTTAGCCGCAACAAACTATCAAATATGGTGCAATAAAATGTTGAAACAAAGTAAAAAAATAACACAAACCACTACCAAATATCAATACTTCACAGTCGTACACAGATTTATAGCTAACTCAGCCTCTTCCCCATGTACTCTAGAAAATAATAGGCTTATCTGTGATGGAATATTGATTTTCATATAGTTAACTTCCACAGTTCAGTCTCATTGAAAGTTATTAACTTTACTTTCTGTGAGAATTTTCTTACAAATAATTGAGGAGCGTTTTTTCAAAAGCTGATATCTACATGGATTTCTCAGTGCAAGAGGTGACTAAGTGCCATCAAGAAAAGTGCTAATATTTGTGTGTATTGACCAGCAAAGATCGTATTTTATCTACGCCAAACATGACTAGCAGCCATTACTGTGTCTGTAACTCATACAGCAAGGCTGTTTGTCATGTTTGGCTTAGATAGAATACGATCTTTGCTGGTCAATACACACAAATATTAGCACTTTTTTTTATGGCACTTAGTCACCTCTTGCACTGAGAAATCCATGTAGATATCGGCTTTTTAAAAAACGCTCCTCAATTGTGCACTATGTTTTGCTGCATAATGCTGCAATTGATAGAAGTACTAATGTAGGCTATTTACAAACCATTCTTTTTTGCAGTTTATGTGCAAATGTAACATTTTTTAATATGCCTAATGCCTAATTATATTAATTTAATGAAACCATTTTTTGTATAGAATTTAGGGAATCTGCGGATGTTACCATCTGATGTCCTTGAAAGCTTACCTGATGAAATTCCACATAAGTTTCCAAAGCTTGATAAGGAAGTATCAAAGGAAAAAAGACGGCACAAGCTGGATAAATTAAAAGGAAAAAGTCAAGGTGAGTTAATCATAGTCTGTTATTGACAAACTTGTATTTTATAAGTACCAGAGTCTGTTATTGACAAACTTGTATTTTATAAGTACCAGAGTGGTACTTATAAGATTGTGTGGGGGACAGGTAAATGTCTGTCCGTGTGTCTGTACGCACGATAACTCAAATGTGCTTTATTGGATTTTCATGAAACCTGGTATATGCATTTATAACATCCATGGGAAGAAGCCTATTACTATTGGACAAAATCGGTTAACGAGCCAATCCATGTGAAAGTGGACAAAAGCGGTTACATCTTTTTTTTACATGACATAGACATGTTATGTATCAAAGTAAAGGGAAAAGACTGTAGAATTTGAAAATAGATTCATAATTCTATAAAATTAAAGGTATCTATATAATAATAGCTGCTGAAATGTGTATTTTTTTTGTTGACTGAAATTTATAATTTAACATGTTGGCTAAGACTGCATTATACTCATGGAATCAATAGATTTGCTGCAATTTTTAATTTCACCCACAAAAGCACAAATAAGTGAAGATTTTGTCTCATAAAACAAATTTTTAAGATGAGTTTCAGTGAAGATATTCATCAAATCAATTTTCAAGGTACCCTTGTCACACCCGTCACTAAAAACATGTAATAGTTTGGGTAGAAAGCCAAGTAATCATTGTATAAAATGGAAACTTGGTAAAAGTTAAGATATTTCAATACAGAAGACACACCTAAAATATAATTTTGAAATGGCTACTATTTTGGCTTAATTTTGATGTGACGGGTGTGATACATGTTGTGTGACTGGTGTGACATATGTTGTGTGACGGGTGTGACATTTATGGAAAATACCTTTTGTAGCTTTTGTATAGTGATTATTTCACGCAGATGTTGAATAAATCATATGTTTTCATTATTACTATCTTTTAAATGGCTCTTGGACTTCTTGGACCTCCGTGGTTCAAAACAGAACTTCATAGTTTGCAAGACATAGAAACTACGATCTACCAGCTTTGGCTATGGATGACATGGATGATCGGTGGAAATGTCACAAATGTTTTAATGTTGGTAAAGAAGTGAGGTAAAGATCTATTGATCCCTATAGAGGCTATGAAGGATTTTAGGATTCAAACGTTCAACCTCCAACAATTTTAGACTTTTAGCACATGAAGGTGGTAAGGTTGTCAGTCTTATGCACTGGCTGCCTTTATCCCAGAATTGCTTCTGGTACCCATTTCTGTTAGAAGATGAGTCGACCTCAGGACCATAGTGCCAGCAGAGGAATTAGGCCAATTGAAAAATCTCAAAAACCTCATCAGGAATTGAACCTGTGCCCTTCAGGTTTGTAGCACAGTGCCTCAACCAGCAGCATATCATTGTACCCCAATAAAGAAGTGAGAAGTGATAGCCTAATTAATTTTCTGCCTAATTTCTGTACTGGTAAAGGTGTATCTTAGAACTGCTAAGAAATTCAGACAGACAATACCTCTAACAGCTGATGAAATGAATAGGCCTACATGGATGAAGGAGAATAGATAGAAAAACAATCAGTCAATCTCAATATAGCTACACAATATTATTTTTGTATGAGAGACCACAAAAATGTCCTGACATGAATCACCAGATCCACCTCATTTCAGTAAAAGTTTGTGAAGCGCTTAGGCTCCCAAGTAGTCCAGGATTTTAGAGTAGTGGACAACAAAAACTGCCTAACTAGTACCGGAAGAACATTTCACTTCACAACTTTACACAAGCCTGTTTAAAATATGGACAAAGTGGAAAAAAGACTAACAAGGAAATTCTTTTTTATGCCGAGATCATGTGTTGGGATTCCCCAGGATTGGTATATTATCACAAAAAATTTTCATGAAATTCATGCAAAATGGTACAGAGACAGAAGGTGCAAAGCGTAATAAAACCTGTCTGAATGTCTCTATGGATTGGCTCTTATTAAGAAGGTAGCACCACCATTTCCAATCAACAGCAAAGGCCAATTTCAGTTTCAGTAGCTATACTTGAAGACAGTAGCTATACTGTTCACTATCACTAGATTATGCCAATGTAATTTTACTACCTAGTGATCTTGAATGTTCCTAATACTTGTGATTTAAAGTGTATAAGTTATTGATTTTTAGTTATTATTTGATGTATTATAATTGCCACTTACTATAATTAATGTTACAGTATTACAAAAGTACATTACTTTCAAATTAAAATCTAGTTTTAAGTCTCGGTTATAAGTTGATGTTGTCATATCCGACATGCCACACCCGTCATGTCACACCCGTCACACTGATAAAGTAAATTTTCAATAACTATATAAATATTTTTGTAAAATCTAATTATGCATTTCAGTATGTTTATCAGTCCTCTTACTTGAAAAAATAAAACAAATATAGTGAAGCTAATCAATTCACAGAATTTTCAATTAAACCTACATAAGAAAAAACCTTTGTCCAAATATGGTCACACCCGTCACATGCACAATATATTTTCCAGCTCAAGCATACAGCCTTGAAAAAAGCATTAGATCATATTTTGTACTTCCAATGGGTTGGTATGTTAACACAAAAAACTTTGATGACATTCCTGCAATATGGTTCAGAGGTAGAAAGAAATAAGTGTAATGAAATCTGTCCAAATGTCACACCCGTCACCATGGATTGGCTCTTAACGGCACCAGAGTAGAGCCCAATTTAGTGTCTATTTTATGGAAATATATTAGAAAAAATTTATCAAATGCAAATCAGTTCTCATGACAACATATTGTTTTACAGTGTTCATATACGGCTTTGGAAGTTGCAATACAGTTAGCTATGACAAATAATACTACCCACATATTCCCATATATATGTTTATCACACTAGACCTTTGTTCTTCTGTAAGCCCTGCTTAATGAATCGATCTGGAGCTTAACTTGGAAATCAATTTAAAAGTACCTATTTTCTGCGTATCATAATTGCAATTATCACTGATTAAACAAAAGCATTTTGGCATTTTGTTAAATCAGTTTACCTGATTTTATTTATTGTAGAATTTTCTGTCACTATAGGCCTAAATAATGTTGTATCAGCCAATAACAGGAGTGCCCATTATTCATGGAGATGTTAATGTAGTATTAGGAAGTTGTAGGTTTAATTACCAGTTAGAATTACAGATTTTTTCCCTTACAACCTTCTCTTAATTTATCTTTCATTATTTGTTTTAAAGGAGACAACCATTGACGATTTTCTCATACAAAATGATCATTAAGAATAATTTAAAGTACAGGACAGTATATGTAGATTGAAATGTCAATAATAATACTGAACCACATGTTACAAGATCTTTCTATAATTTTAAAGTTCCGGAATTACATGAAAATGGAATTCCTTCTATTAAGAGACCACTCCTCCGAATTACAAAAGGGTCTTCTGCTTTGGGAAGCTTTTTTACACAATATCAGATTGATTATTGGAGATTAATAAAAAAAGTAAACATTGTGGATTAATTACTTCAAATTGAGAAAATTTAATAAGTTCATTAGTCCTTTTCCACTGATTAATACTGTAATCTAAAAACTCAGACGATAAAAAACTTTACTTACAGTGGATAAAATTAAATCATCTAAAACAACGTTTCAGCCACATCCGTCTGGCCTTCCTCAGGTTACTACCTCAGCCTGAACTGCCAAGGGGGGACGAGACTGTAGAAAACCCATGCTGCCCTCTGGCCGTGTCATCACAAAACAAAGTACTCCTCCCATGTTCTCGAATCCATTCCTCAGGAATGTTGTAGTCGACCTCTTCTTTGTCACCTGTCGGTGGCGCGGGAAATTTGAACTCACAATTTTTACTTTTCTTTTTCTTTAGCCTTCTTAACAAATCCATCCACTCATCACCTAGGTCTCCTTCATATCTATTTAGACTAGGCCCTTGGTTATTGATAATATTCCACGCCTCACAAATCTTTCTCTTCTCCAAACCATATTCCACCCTCACAATCTCCAAATCACCAATACCATGCTTTTTATCGGCCATGTGTTGACTAAGTCCCGTATTTGTCCTCCCATACCTAACATCTCTTCTATGCTCCTTAAGTCTTGTATGAAATGTCCTTCCCGTCTCCCCGATGTATACCCCTTCACAGTCCTTACAAGAGATTGAGTACACCCCCGCACACTCCATTTTATCTTTCTTTTCCTTCCCAATTCTTTTAAAATCCGAAAATATTCCTTCAATAGTTCTATCTACACTGTATGCAGGAACAAGGTCATATTTTCGGAAAACTTTACCAAAACGCTCCCCCACGGTCGGGTTGTAAACCATACCTACATATTTAGTGTCATTGTTCTTACTCTTATTCTTCTTTAGACCCTTTCGACTTTTCACCTCGTTCCATATATTCTCAATCTTCCTTTCACAATAACCATTCCTTTTTGCCAAGCTGAATATTTTTTCTTTCTCACTACTCAAATCTCCCGAATTATTACACAAAGCAAAGGCTCTGCCCACAAAGTTACGCCACACGTTGTCTTTAACCCTTTGGTGATGCGATGAACTGTTATGAATATATAAATCTCCCTTTCCCGGTTTTCTATACACACCTAACCTAACTTTCGGATGGTCAAGGGTAATCTTCAGGTCTAAATAGTTCAAAGTATCATTGTTAGGTTTTTCAATGGTGAACTTAATTCTATCATGACAAGCATTGAAATCTTGTACCAATTTCTCAGAAATATCGTTCCTAACCAAAACGAATACATCGTCCACATACCTCATATATAATACAATATTGTCCAAATTCCTATCTATGATAGTCCTTTCCATAAAATACAATACCACGTCAGAAATAAAACCAGAAACTGGATTCCCCATAGCCAAACCCTCATTTTGTTTAAATATGGTTCCATTAAATTGAAAAACGTTATAATCAGTGCATACCCTGTACCACCTACAATATTCGTTTGCCACCACACTATCAATTCCCATGTGGGAATTGATAGTGTGGTGGCAAACGAATATTGTAGGTGGTACAGGGTATGCACTGATTATAACGTTTTTCAATTTAATGGAACCATATTTAAACAAAATGAGGGTTTGGCTATGGGGAATCCAGTTTCTGGTTTTATTTCTGACGTGGTATTGTATTTTATGGAAAGGACTATCATAGATAGGAATTTGGACAATATTGTATTATATATGAGGTATGTGGACGATGTATTCGTTTTGGTTAGGAACGATATTTCTGAGAAATTGGTACAAGATTTCAATGCTTGTCATGATAGAATTAAGTTCACCATTGAAAAACCTAACAATGATACTTTGAACTATTTAGACCTGAAGATTACCCTTGACCATCCGAAAGTTAGGTTAGGTGTGTATAGAAAACCGGGAAAGGGAGATTTATATATTCATAACAGTTCATCGCATCACCAAAGGGTTAAAGACAACGTGTGGCGTAACTTTGTGGGCAGAGCCTTTGCTTTGTGTAATAATTCGGGAGATTTGAGTAGTGAGAAAGAAAAAATATTCAGCTTGGCAAAAAGGAATGGTTATTGTGAAAGGAAGATTGAGAATATATGGAACGAGGTGAAAAGTCGAAAGGGTCTAAAGAAGAATAAGAGTAAGAACAATGACACTAAATATGTAGGTATGGTTTACAACCCGACCGTGGGGGAGCGTTTTGGTAAAGTTTTCCGAAAATATGACCTTGTTCCTGCATACAGTGTAGATAGAACTATTGAAGGAATATTTTCGGATTTTAAAAGAATTGGGAAGGAAAAGAAAGATAAAATGGAGTGTGCGGGGGTGTACTCAATCTCTTGTAAGGACTGTGAAGGGGTATACATCGGGGAGACGGGAAGGACATTTCATACAAGACTTAAGGAGCATAGAAGAGATGTTAGGTATGGGAGGACAAATACGGGACTTAGTCAACACATGGCCGATAAAAAGCATGGTATTGGTGATTTGGAGATTGTGAGGGTGGAATATGGTTTGGAGAAGAGAAAGATTTGTGAGGCGTGGAATATTATCAATAACCAAGGGCCTAGTCTAAATAGATATGAAGGAGACCTAGGTGATGAGTGGATGGATTTGTTAAGAAGGCTAAAGAAAAAGAAAAGTAAAAATTGTGAGTTCAAATTTCCCGCGCCACCGACAGGTGACAAAGAAGAGGTCGACTACAACATTCCTGAGGAATGGATTCGAGAACATGGGAGGAGTACTTTGTTTTGTGATGACACGGCCAGAGGGCAGCATGGGTTTTCTACAGTCTCGTCCCCCCTTGGCAGTTCAGGCTGAGGTAGTAACCTGAGGAAGGCCAGACGGATGTGGCTGAAACGTTGTTTTAGATGATTTAATTTTATCCACTGTAAGTAAAGTTTTTTATCGTCTGAGTTTTGAGAAAATTTGTAGTTGAATGCTATTTTCCAAGCCAACATAATTTTATTTTATTAAGTTGTTCGTATTAACTTATTTTCAGATTTTAGAAGCCGAAGCGATATTGACTACATTCCTCTCAATAGTGGAAGTAGTACACAGTTTGGAGTTATGCCTCTTGACACTTTCTCACGGGCATCTAAATCATTAGCAGAGCAAGCTGCTGAATGGAAACATAATATGCTCTATGGTTCTCGTATCCAAAGAGGCCCAGGTAAGAAATAGATATACACTTTTTGCTAAGCTTGCACCCACTAGTTCCTATAAAGCAATTTATTTATAGGCTACATGCTTAATTACTAGGACTCATATGAAGTGTTCTTCTTAGGATAGAAATCCAAATTAATTGTGGTCTGTTTACAAGCAGTGATTGGTTTCAGCTTGATTCTGTGAAGAGTAGTAGTCAGATCCCTTCACTAATGGTGGTGTTAATTTAAAATAAAATAAAAAATATAAAAAAAAACCTAAATTCATGTACGCGTAATCACAATTCTTGGATACAATTGATATGTAATATTATTAAGCCAATGTCCCATTATCCAACTTTTTGGTTTTATGAAGTATCATTTCAGTTATTCCTGGCTGTCCACACGAGAATTAGCTTTGGTCCAATATACAATCAGCTGTTCGCCTGAAACAAAAATTGATCGCTACTATAATCAACATGGCAGTCGATATGTATAACTGGCCGCAATTTCTGCTGAATCTTTTCATACTTCAGAGCACCCCAAAGTTTATGCCATTGTTAATAATGGTGACTGAGAGTATAGTTGTAAATTGAGCATGACGCATGTTACCTGTGTGACCATCACTACTGCATCAAGAGAAATACACCTCATTGGTACCTATCTCCTGTATGGACTCAAACCAGACGACATGATTTCAACGTTACTGAAAGCAGGACAGGTGCTGCATGGAGGATTGCTTGTTGCTATTGATGCAAATAATACCTCTCACCTCTGGAGCCCATGTGCCGCTAATGAGAGAGGAAGGAAAGTAGAGGACTTGCTGATAGATGTTGGATGGGGTGTCTTCAATTTTTGAAAAAGCATATGGTGCTTCGTACATTGATGCTACCTTTGTATCAAGCACAGTAATGACTCAGAAGATTGAGTGGAATATACTTCATGATACAACATCTAGCTCCCACAAAGTAATCATTGGTTATCGTCAAGCAGTTGTTAAGAACATAGCAAATTGCACAAATCCACTGTTTATTTAAAAATCCTATGTTTGTAATTAAAGTGGGAAATTTAAATTATGTGATTTGGTTATATACTGTTCTTACTGAGGGATACCAGTAGGCAAGAACATCAATATTTATCATCAATCTCCCAAATGAGTCAAATTCATCTGAAAATTTTATTTGGTTACCTTAGAGCAGTTTCTTGAGAATGAAAAGAAGGGCATCAAATGCTGCAGGGATGTCAGGATGCATTTAGAGTTCTTTTCAGATGTATGTACATATTTTAAATTCCTCTTAAATCCCATAATATATTATATTATTGGGAGGGAGGCTTCTCAATCTAACGGTAAACTTATAACATGGAACAACTTATAACTGAACAAAATGGAATTTGAAAGGGAATACCAGAACATCTTACACACAGCTAAAACCAATGGTTTCACCAAAGACATAGTAGACAAAAAAGTATCAAAATTCAGAAAACAAAAATTAATTAGGGATTCTACCACACTCAGCTCAGATAAAGAAAGACCCAAATATAAGAAAATTACATATCACCCATGTGCAGACAGGAAACTGAAAAAAGTATTCAAAGAACATAACATCACTTTAGCATCTGTAAATCGATTCAGTATAAAAAATATGTTGAAATCCACTCACATTGATAATTCTCCTGACAAACAAAAATCTGGAATATATCAACTCAACTGCAAGGACTGTGATTTAAAATACATTGGTCAAACAAAAAGGAATCTGGAAATTAGAACAAAGGAACATTACAGGAACATAAAATATGGACAAATTGATAAATCAACAATAGCAGCCCACGTTTGGGAAACAGGACATGAAATTAATATGGAACCGGAACTAAAGAAATGGACACAAGGACAAAGGCAACTGACAGTTTGGGAAAGAATACATATACATAAGAACAGGAACAAACTCATGAATTTTGAAATTCCCGGGGAAGAGGACCTCATTAGTAAGTTCATTGGTGGCCCGCGAGAGGACGCTCATGTTGATCAACAAACAAAGGAGCATATAGATGGAATCTAGCTGAGGATGTTTAGGGATGCCTAAACGAAACTGCAGTCCAGGTTAGTGGCAATTTTTAGTGAAGTCAGTGTAATATCCATCTCATTATTAATTTTAATTAATAAATAAGTTACTTCACTGTATAAACTTCCTGATTATTAAGATAAGTTATAACATGTGTTTGGTATCCCTTCACACTTTAATTAATTAATAATAATAATAATAATAATAATAATAATAATAATAATTATAATATTTATAATATTTATATAGCCATTAAATAGCAATAAATACAGTTTCGTACAATAAGCTATGTCGATGTAATATGATTACATAAATAAACACATACAATGAACACTAGACATGCATGCAGATGATTATAAAAAATTTGTATCAATAAAACCAATTTCAAAAACTCCATCAATAGTATAAAAAGCCTTAAGAGTTAACCTTCATGCAATATCCTTTTAAAACGTAACAAACTTATACTCCTAGCTTTAGTAGGTAAAAGATTAAAAAGCTGAATACCAAAGCTCTGCCAACTATTTAAGCTTTCAATGTACGACAATACATTGCATTGAGATCTCCATTGGATCTCATACTATAGGAGTGATCATCAAACCATAGAGAATACGTATTTTGTCTTTCTTTAATATATACAAGGCAAAAATATCTGGAAAAGTTAAAATATTATTTTCAATAAACAGAAGTTTACAGTGATCATAACTGGCTTTTCGACTTATAATACGTACAGCTGCTTTCTGAAGTATAAAGAGTTTGATTGTATTTGAGGAATGCCCCCATAAATGTACTCCATACAATAAGTGACATTGAAAGAGTGAATGGTATACATTCTTCAGAACATTTATATTTGCAGTATTTACTAGTATACGAAGGACATACAGGACCCTTGACAATTTATTGCAGATGTTGGTTATGTGATTATTCCAAACGAGTTTAGGATCTAGCACGAATCCAAGCAATTTTATGGCAGAATTAGTATTGGTATTTTGTAAACCAAAAACTAATTTTTGAGTTTTATCATTGTTCAGCTTAAATTTATTCTTAATAAACCACATTTCAGCAGATTCCATGATACTTTTCATATTTTGTTCATGTGTCATTAGATGCACTAACTGTTAAAAAAGATGTACAGTCGGTCAAATAAAAAACGTCGGGCGGTATTTGATTAAGTATCACGAACGAGCATATGCGCATGTACAGGAAGACTTAAGGTTAGGTTCACACACGCCTCTTGTCTATCCATGTATTTTCTTGATTATTTAGTCAGTTTTGTTCCAAAACAAACATGTATAGAAGGCTGTGGCTATATGCCTCAAATCCGCCATATTCTTGGTTGCAAATTTTTATAATATTAATAATTAATAGATTCGCGAGGAATATGTTTATTCAAGGAGCATTTTTTTAAGATTTTATTTTATAATACCGGTACTTCTAGTGCAAAATCAATAACTTACGCTCAACTTCTGCAACCAATCTTAGCATCGAAATATGCGTCCGGCCAGATCAACGTTTGCTATGAAAACTTCCGGTCGCATTATAGTAAAGTTCCCACCTCTTAGCTGCTCTTTCATAAATATGGAACCTTCTTGCTGCTTCAGAGACCGAAAAATGCAGGTCAATTACAGCCCTAACTACACTTTCTCTCACGTTAGCATTTGTATGTGGCGATGACACAAAGCAAAATGAATTATGACAATGCATTAAGTTGAATTACGTGTGTTGCGCTTTCCGCGTTGTTCATTTTTTCCCTCCTTGTTCAAAATTTTCCCTCCTGTCGCATGGCCTCATATGTTCCGAAAATGACCTGTATTTTGTATTTTTTATAGGAAACTTGTGAACTAATGCGTCAAAACTTTAATTTTAACAGCATACGAGTCCCGACGTTTTTTATTTGACCGACTGTATCATCTACATACAAAACAGAAGAAACTGAATGTTTACAGCTAGATCATTTGTCATCACAATAAAAAGAAATGGTCCCAGGGCAGAACCCTGAGGTACACCACTAGTCACAGCAATAAAATCAGATTTAGTATTATTGAGGGAAACACATTGTTTTCTACAATTCATAAAATTCATACAATTCTACATAACAGATTGAGAGGTATTCTTCATACACCATAATGTCGGAGTTTCTTAATTAAAAGTTCATGCAATACACAATCAAACGCTTTACTTAAATCCAGAGACAAAAGCGAAGCAAATCATTTGTTTCCAAGAGAATAAATTACCTCACTGATTATAGTAATTTCTTTGCTACTTTGAACTAGATAAGACCAAAAAGGAAGATTCTTGATCTACAGTTATCAATTTACAGTTTTCACCATTCTTTTGTAGAATGGTACTCTTTCTGGCATCTTTCCTTTCGCAGAATTTATCTGCAAACACACCACACCAAAATAACATATTTTCAAAAATAAATGTTCCAATTTTAAACTTTAAATACACTAAATTCGAACATCACACGAATTCAGGTAATAACTTTTTAAACCAATTTGGTGATTTACAGTTTAACTTGAAATGAACTTCCATTTTTTAAAGAATTTGCTCTTGTTTGCTTGCTCCATCAGGACCAAATACACCTAATATTTTGTAGACTTGTGTGCCCCTATAAAATATAATTGCATTAATTTTAAAATTTAAGTTGCCTATTTATTTGTCATAAACATTAAATTAATTAAATAAATTTCAAATTTAACCCGACTATGTAGTACATACACTATATAACTGTGCTCCTTTACTGAATTTATGACTTAAATATGACGTTAAATTCAAAATATGACCAAGTCCACAAAAATGACCAAATATGACTACTGTATATGTAAAATAAAAACGTTTCGATTAGGATAACAAGCATGCAATTCGTGTTTAATTTTTGTTCGTGGCGAGAACGGAGGTCAGGATAAAAATATGACATGTCATAAACATCCGAACCCTAATGATAAGTATTTTGAAGTGAAACTATTACTTCAAATTGGTAGCTTAGCCCTGCAGATGGTAGCAGGTTGTAGTGTCCTTCTCAGGGAACATCTTTGTTCCCAGCCATCTCTTGTTATCTGTCAACCACCTTTAGAAATTCTGAAAGGCAGATTTATCAGTAGAGAGTGGAGAACAAGTTACTGACCAGAATAATTAACTTGCCTTATTTTGCATAAACATACTGCCATTTCATTTGTTAGTTCAGCACATGAAGAATGCATGGTTAAAGTACAGTGCCGAGCATATGGTTTCTGTTTTGACTAAGTTAAGTGGAATCTCTATTCTGTCTCTTTCTTTGCTCCCTGTTTTCCCTTTTTCCATGCTTTACGAGACTGAACTTTCTGTGATTAATCTTGAAACAAAACTAGTGGCAAAGAAAAGAAAAAGAATGGTGCTGTTTTTATTACATAAACATAATGCAGTACAATTTATTTCAGTGTTACTGTGTTGCATGTTATGGTTTATGTTTCAAAATTAAATAAATTCTTCTGTCATGTAAGTAGGCCTACGTTGTTTTTAGTTTTTTGGATGCAGTTCTTTTAAGATAACTCTTGGTGTAACAGTAACCCTCATATCACAATGTGCAAGTATCATTATAAGGACGTTTCACTGTAAAACAAAATTTTCAATGTTTTTTCAAGGTCAGGTCATCTTAAAGCAAAATAAATAGCAATTATGTAGATGATGCACTACAAGATAGTGGAATAAACTGTGCCATCCACTAACAGATGGAACAAGACTGAACGTATAAGTGGGTCATCTTTCTGATACAATAGGAGCTATGTGATAGTCTCTAATAGTTATGACTCTTGTAGTTAAAATTGCATTAAATAAACAAGAAGTCATCATCATCCTATCATGTATTAGGCCTAGGGGCCCGTTACGGTCTCAATCCATCGTTTAAGGGGTCTGCCCAATGATCTCTTGCCTGATGGTTGGTAATTTAGAATTTGACGGGGTATTCTTGTTCGGCTCATTCTTCTTACGTGGGATATCCAGTTGTTTCTATATTTTTGTATATAGTCCATGATTGGCTCTGCTTGTAATTCTTTCATAATGTCATAGTTTCTTTTGTGATCCGTTCTTGAGTAGCCTGCAGTGCGCCTCATAAATTTCATTTCTGACGTAGTTAGGTAAACAAGAAGTAAAAAATAAAAATTAAATATTTCAAACGAACTGTTGGCACTTAGGTTAGTATGGTTTTTCACTGTGTTGAGTGTAAATATGACTACAGTAGAACTCCAATCATCCAAACTCCTACCCAGTGATGGGAAGTAATTGAGTAAAAGTAATCGGATTACAGTAACAATTCCTTTTTTGGTCCCATTTACTTGTAATCAATACTTTAAAAAAAATGTAATATCTACTTGTAATTTACTTCTGGAAAAAAAATTGTAATTGTTACAATTTAGTAGTCGTTAGTATTACAGTAGTATCATTCTCGCTTACTATATCGTCATCACTACTGTTTTTGCAACTAATATCCAAATTAGAGTTAATATTAACAAAAAGTTACTCAATGTTTCTGAAAATATTCTCATTGATGTGTTTTTTTGTTTGTTCATTAATAATTTGGGCTTGTGCTAAAAACAAACCAAAAACAAGGAATTTTTAGGTACTGCCATTTTGTAAAGTAATTGTAATTTTATTGATTACTTTTTGAAAAAGTAATTTGTAATTGTAATTAAGTAAAATATCTCTCAGGTAATTGTAATTCAGCCCAATTACTTTCTTTTTGTCCTTTTCCCATCACTGCTCCTACCATCCAGATTGCCAATTATCCAGATAGCTTTGAGACTGTATTTGAATGGTTTTTGCAAAAGTGGGCATTGGGAAACTGTATTTCAAGGTCGATTACTTGCAAAAAGGCAAACTTTAAACTGACAGAATCAATATTTTGTTAGCAAAACAACTGACTGACTGATATGTTCAAGATGCGACACTTTATGTAAGTACAGTACTGTACAATTTAGTTTTATAAATGAAACAATTTTTTTATGTTTTATCCAATTATCTGGACATCTGATTTTCTTTTCTGGATCGGGTCTGGTCTCAATTAATCCAGATAAATGGAGTTTGATTGTATTTAGAAATATGTCTTTGGTACCTTTGGAAATTACTAATTTTTTTATTTTTATTTTCAGCAAATGCTCATTTTATTTATCAACAAAAGCTGAAGGCTTCTGGGAAGGATAGACTTGTAAGATAGAAGATAACAGCATTGATGTAAATAAATGAGGTACTGCATATTCGTGCTGTACAGTTGTACAAAGCTGCATATCAAGTCTGTGGATATGTCTACGTATGATGTGTTGCTTCACAGGGGAAAAAAAACTACTTGTAAGTGAACAGAACCTGAAATACAAAGGTCTTAACATTCCCAGCTTTTTTTTTTAGTAATCAGTCTTCCTGGAATACATTGGAAAATAGATACAAAAATATAGGGTTGCAGGTTTTTCTTACTTCTGTCTTTGCAAAAAGATGCTTTGAAGTTTTCATTCTTTAAAATAGAAAACACTGACATATTCTTCTCAATGGTATCTAAGAAACTGGTATATTACCAAATTTTCTTCTGTAGTTCTTGTGCAAATGAACTGAACCAAGCACCTAATCTGTAATCTCTATGAATGAGAGATAACTTCAGCATGTTTTTTTTTTTTTTTTTTTTTTTTTTTTTTTTTTTTTTTTTTACTACTAATACTAATAAGTAAGGTAACTGGGTGTGACTACGAATCCCAATTTCATGAGATTTACATATCGATTTACAGAGAACTCTCGATAATCCGGACTAAAGTGGGCGGGGGTCTATCTGAGTTATGAAATGTTTGGCTTATGGAGAGTGAATTAGGAAATGATATTTATGTAATGAAATTTCATGTTTAAACTGCAATAACAAAACATATGAGGCAGAACATAATACTAACACTTACAATTGGAACAAAAAAGAATAACACATCAGTTCTATATTGAAATTTCTAGTCTGAAATACACAGTTACATTATTAATACAATATTATGATTGAAGTGCCACTGTGAGCATATTTTTGTGAGAAGATTTAGGCCGAAAGAAACTGTAAGTGTTCTTCTGTGTACACATTGTTTCTGTTACTTTTGAATAATTACTTCTTTTGCAATTCTGAAATGGCCGTAGAATGGCTGTGGATCTGGGTCTGGTTCGCCAAGAATCTGACCGAGTTATCCGAAGTCCGGCATACTGAGGTCTGAATTATCAAGAGTTCACTGTATAACTAAAAAAATTGATATTTTAAAATTGTGTTGGAAACCATTCGATAAATAATTTCTTTAGGTTTAAAACGGTATAAGGGATGTTCTGCCATCTACTGAACTAAAAGGAAAAAGAAATCAGTGGCTCAACCTGTCTGGTATCCATGGTGTTATGAGTGGATTTTTACTTTGCTCACATCTCACAGTCATGATAGATATTAGGCTAAGGGCTAGCAAGATAGGCTCTCCTTTGTATGTATGGCAATGCACAGAACATCTTGCTGTTTAATGACATGATATTGGTTGGCCGTTGCTCATTGGATTCTATTGCATCTAAGGTCTTTGAACCTTGAACTTCACAGAATTTAATTACAGCTCTACATATTAATTATCAAATTTATGTGTACTCAACTTTCTCACAGTAGTTGTTGGACGACTTGTTTTAATGTATGAGACATAATTGGTGCTGTAATTATATATGGTTTTAATTTGAATTATTTTGTTACCCAGTGTGCAGATGCTTTAGAAATTCCTATCTACTGTGCTAGACGATCACAAGCAATTTTTAGTACTACATTCCAAGGAAGTTCTCATCTCATCAAATTTTCATGGAGTAAACACTCAAGCTTGCCATACATTTTTTCAGTCATTAACAGACCCTGTTCTTTTAAACATATCCATTAGGTGTAATATTGTGTTTGTGCATGCAGCTGCCCTGTTCAGGAATTTAAGTCTAAATTTCCATCTTGTTTCCCTCACAAATTCTTAATAGCTTTTAATATTTACACATACTCAACACTTAATGGTGCAAGACAGCTGCACTTTTTTTTACGATAATTTTTTTACACTAATTTCTAGAAGTAACAAAGAAATGAAGTACATGAAATATAGTATATTATTTCGCAGTAAATATTATACATTTTGTTTTAAGTGGATTGGCACTTATGTCTGCAGAGAGGTGACTCCGAAATGTTAGGGACTCGGCAAAAGGAATATTTTTCCAAATTAGGGATTCCAGATACTAGTCTATTATTGTGTAATGTGCCAAATTGCTTGTCCTAACTCCAAAGTGATGGCAGTCTGAAATTTGAGGTATCTAGTGCCGAAAGTTGCTTCCTGTGGTTTGATCATGTGGAGAATAATTGCTCGTGTGCATATCCATAGTTGGATGTTGATACACTAAACAAAATGATGTTTTGCTGTATCATCTTTCCTCATTGGTCACAAAGGGCAGTTGGTTTGATCCTCATATGATGTAAAGTTCAGCTGTGGAGTATACATAATGAATAATCTGGTATCAAAAACGTTTGTGTTGTTTTGGTAGTTGCATATTAAGGAGATTTATCCAACTGCATTTCAAATGAAATTGTGCATCATAAACAATCAGAAGCGGAAGTTGGCTCGGTAAATATCGCTTTTTGATAAGATTGGGCAATAACCGAGATACTGGACTATTAACTGGCACTCTGACTTAGCTACTACAATTGAGGTGCCCAAATCGAAAGACTTCAAAAATCTTGTGGGTTTTCCATGTGATAATCCAGGATCATCTAGAGAGAAATTGGTAGTTATAGAGGTTGTCTTTCTGGGTTAGGTATTGCCAGTTTTGTTTGAAGAAGAGACGGTCTGAATTTAATTGCAGGTCTGTTGTCTGTAAACCATCTATCGAATACTGAATCACGTTGTACTGAGCTAAGCAAACTGCACACTTAACAAATCTGCTAATACTGGAAATGTCTGTGGATTGCACCAAGCTGCAAGGATCCAATATCTTGTCATTACTTAGTAAGAAGCAGTGTACTTTGCACATGGATTGAAGCACTTCTCAAATTACTATCACATTTTTCTTTGGCTTGACCAATTCTGGAAGTTGATTAGTCAGCTCCTAACTCATCACGCCGAAAAATTCGTACTTTTTAAATATAAATTCTTCATTTGACCTGACATCCTAAATAACCATATCACTTTTGCAGCGTAAGTTTCGATGTGTAAACATCTTTAAAATCGGTCTTTTAGGGTATCACTTGCTATAGTCGCAAGTAACATTATCTCTGGCTGTAGAAGATCACTTGCTAAAACTCATGTATCATTACATGTAACGAAAGCGTTACATCGGTCTGTAGGGGATCACTTGCTAAAACCACATGTAACGTGTCTTCATGTTTGACATGTAGGGTCCAGAAATGGTGTGAAGACATTAGGGCAGCAAAACAGAAGGATGCCAATCCTCATCCATTCCCTTTGACCATGGTACCTTTAGATACCCATTTTGGTGTTTCCTTCCCTCCTAACTCATGGAGGTGACTCACATGGTCCAAGTGTACTGATCAAACAATATCTGACTTGTGAAATCATGCTGTATTTACTACAGTGCGCCCGAGAACATTCTCCACAGTTGCTTTTTGCTGGAGAGAGGGCTAGCTGCAGCAGTTACGTTGGCAACACAAACTTTTATAAAAACAAACCACCAGCTGTGTATGCAGGCAGGCAGAGGTCATTGTCACTTTATCAATGGAAGCATTTCTAGCACCTGCTATGATTGGCTGTGGTGAGTACCAACTTAACTGCTGCAGCTAGCTGCCTCTCCAACAAGTAGCTGCTGCGAAGAATATTCTCGGGCGCACTGTAATTCAAGAAAATGTTTTGGAAGTACACATGGAAAATTTTAAGAAGAAAGTTTTGAAGCATTTGAAAGCAAGTGGCATTAAGTAAAGAAGTATCATTTGAAACTGGGCAAACTGTACATTACTAGAATTCCTGTTCTTGATGGAATTATAGCAAACTTTTAATAGTGAAAGTCGTAAAATAATTATATGATGACCATACCCTCTATGGATTTGAAGACCCATAATACATTACTGTTTTGCCTTTATTTTTACATCTATTTTCCAGTTGTTCTTCACAACGAAGTCTGCATTAAGTCTTGTTAGTAAGCTAAGAACATCACTTTCAATAGAGAATTAGATTTTAACTCTTCCTGATTCTTTAGGAAGAAAAGTAGAAAGTAAGTTACTATTATGGATAGACTTCCAGTCAATTGTTTATTTAAGAATCATGTTATATTATGTTGTACTTTGGCTAGCTTTAGTCTTCCATTTTAGTAATCACCTAAGGATTTCTAACATCTCAAATGAGTTTAACCTCGAATGGTAATTTTCATTTTCATACCTGTGCCCTTAAATACAATCAAGCTTCTGTAAAAGTATATGTTTCCCTTTTAAATATTATTGTACCATGTACAAAAATGATTGTATTACTCCCAATAAAATGGAAGAAAAAGTAGATATCTTATGCTTAGATTTGCAATCTGTTGAAAACAGCAATAGAAACCTTTATAGAAACTTTATAAACTTGCTTTATAGAATCCTGAAATTCAAGATGTTTAGGCTACTGTAAATACAAATTCATGTCCAGTATGTAATAAATCGGTGTACGACTATTATAGCCAACTTATTCAGACACTGACTAGTTTTCGGTATATGAAATTATGTTTAATGTGCTTTCAACTGCATCATCAGCACTCAGCTCCCCTATTGCCAACTTTGCAGTTGGGAAGACATTGGTTATACAGTGTGTGTGACTTGATTTGGGTTTGTTTGTTAGTGTTTTATTGTATGGTGTGTCTATATAATAATAATAATAATAATAATAATAATAATAATAATGTTTATTAGCCTATGTCCATACAGGTGAGGCATCGTCAATATACATAATAACAGTTCTTATAAGACAAAGTCAGCAGTAAGGAATTCGTGTACAGAGTAAAATGGTCTCCTTATTAGCCATGCATATACATAATTTTTAAAACTATTTATGGGTAAGCAACGGACGCTTAAAGGCAGTTTGTTGAATAAATTAATTCCATTATAAAAACAAGTGTTATAAGAACTATTTAAACGACACTTCGGTAGATTTAAATCTGCCCTATGTCTTGTATTATAATTATGCATTTCTATATCAGTATAACTCTCTAGATTATTCTTGACAAATAAGATACAATAAAATACATATAAGTTAAAAACTGTCATAATATTCATTTCAGTAAAAAGAGGTCTACAGCTTTCTCTCTGACTTTTGTTTGCCATTATCCTCAGGGCCTTTTTTTGGAGAAGTAAAATCGAATTTGTTTCCCTGGAATGACCCCAGAGATATATTCCATAAACAATATGGCTTTGTAAAAGAGCAAAATACACAGTCCTTAAAACTTCAAGTGAAATGCAATTCTTAATTCTTCTTAGAACAAAAATACCTCTCGCCATTTTCTTACAAATATTTTCAACATGGGGCTTCCAAGTAAGCTTAGAGTCTAGGTGAAAACCAAGTAATTTAATATTGTCGCAGTTATTAGGTATCGTGCTTGTAAGACCAAAAGAGTATTTCTGAGTCTTTGAATCATTTAGAGCAAACCCATTTCTACCAAACCAGTCCTTTGCAGCTTTGAGGCCATCCATTTCCATATGTTTCATCTGATCTAAGCTTTTATCAGAAGATATAAGAGTGGCATCATCTGCATATAACACGATATCCACTGGTATATTATAAGACAGATCATTTACTGCAACGAGAAAAAGTAATGGTGCCAGTATAGATCCCTGTGGAACTCCACAGTTTATGGATCGAATATCAGAACTTTGGTCGTTTATACTAACAAACTGTTTCCTGTCATATAGAAAGGACTTAATTAAGTTCAACTCAGCGTTATTAACCCCATAGTACTGTAACTTTTTAATTATCAGTTTATGATCTATGGTGTCAAAGGCCTTAGTTAGATCACAGGCTGTTAGTGATAGTTGATCCTTATTTTCAAAAGCTGTGATGATCTTTCTGACTACATATTCAGTAGCTAACACCGTGGACTTTCCTTCCAAAAACCCATACTGTTTGGGTGATATTATGCCTCTTAGATATTCCAATAACTGTTTATGCATGAGAGATTCAAAGATCTTGGACAGAATTGGTACCAAGCTTACTGGTCTATAATAAATCAGGGGAGGCCTTAACTTTGGGAGCCGCAAATTTATGAAGCTATTCAAAGTGAACCATATTGTTTTTACTATACTCATAAACATTATTCTTTGATTACACTACAAGAAATAAAATTTTACTTTTGAGAGGTGCTTTTTTGAGTGTTCATTTTTGCTGTTAGTTGTTAGAAATCTGACTGATAATTGGTAAGTGCAGTTCGCATGAGTTCACTTAAAATATGTTCATGGATATTTAGATTTAATGAAGTAAGCATTCAGTATAGAGATTCACACACATACGTAGTCCCAAATATCAAGATAAGTCTCTTAGCACACTCTTTTGTTAGTAGGTATTTTTCTTCTGGAACTTTCTTCCAAAATTCTATGGCAGAAACACCACTTCGTTTCAGCCATTTTAGTCCTTTGTCCTCTTGCAGTTCTAGTAGCTCCAACTCTACTCCAACTGTATCCTTTGTAATTTGTGGTGAAACAGGACAGCAGTCGCCCACAACATCAACAGAAAAAGGATTTTCCAGGAATGGAAATGAAGGTTAAAGTGTTCTCAAATCATTAAATCTGCCATTGATTTCTTTAGCAAGACCAGACATTTTACACAAATAATCTTCTGTTTCCACCTGAAAGTCACGAAGGCTTTAAGTAATTTTCTTCAAACATTTGAAATGAGCGAATGTTTTAATCTCAAGGTCTTTCTGAAAGAGTCTTCATTTTCTATGAAAGTTAAATACACTCTGCGCTAAATCAGAAATAAGTATTTCACTTCCTCATAATATGTTTTCATTAAATTATATTAATTACATACTTTTTAAAATCTGTAATCATACTTACTCTTAGCTTGGTTTCAAGAGCCACACGAGATCTACTCAAGAGCTGCATGCGGCTCGCTAGCCTCGTGGCCACCCCTGGTATAGGCTATATCATATGGCTATAATTTGTTCAAAGTGTTACCTTTGGGGCTAATGTTTATAATTTCGTTACCTGTATTGATATCTGCATTTTTCATGTCCAATGTCCACAGTTGCGCTGATGTTTAATACTAATTGTGAATTTTTCTAAAGCATACTATCTATTGGGTAATTGATTAGATTGCTGAATCCAGTGCAGTGAAAAAAGTATACATACACTTAATTATAGATGCTCTACCAGCTGAGTAGTGAGCTCAATTCACAGCACCAGATGGAATTTCTCTTTTATGACTGATTATCCTTAATGAATTACCTCACTGAAAGACATTTACTTCATATACAGTATTGCGAGGCACACTGATTTAATGGGTTTCTGGGATGTTGAGGCTCCAAGATTTTGAGACATTCGGCACTTGAAGGTGAAGGTTATCAGCCTTTACACACCGGCCGCCCTTACCCCCAGGATTGCTCCTGGTACTCTTTTCTGTTAGAGATTAAGTTGATCCCAGACCATAGTGTCACCAGAAGGATTAGGTCAGTGGAAAAATCCTACTGACATCATTGGGGATTCAACCCACACTGTCCAGTTTGTAGCACTATGCCTCAAAACCAAGGGCAGAAATGTGATTTTAGGCATTTATAGTTCTTTAGGTTCATTTAGGCAATTATTGATCTTCGCGGTTCATTTAATGTTTTCGGTCCTGTAGGATTTCATTATACAGGTCCTCTGTACATGACGTGCAAAGATCTCTTAAGTAGCAAATGTCTGGGTCATAGTAAACATTATAGGAATGGAACTATAAATCCTTTCCCTACTCATTGTACATATAACACTAACATTCTAGGCGAGCAGATACAAATGAAATCACACACCCTTTAGCATATGATCAGAGCATGTGTAAATATCTTTCTATCTGGAGTGCTGGCAATGTGTGCATCATCTGTTAATGATGACTGCTGAATATTGTTGCGAGCACTCCAAAGCTAATTTCATTTACCAGAAACCAAGTAGGGAGAGTGTAAGTTAACTTAAATTATTTGAACATTGATTTAAATACAAGCTTAATGTACACTGGCCAACTTTCCTTTGTCTTCATTGATATGTAATGTATATTGATATCCATCGCATTTTGTTAACAGTTAAGTATTATGATAATCATGCAATTAAATTGAATTTGTGCTTTTCTACTAGATTGCCATATGTTTACTATTGTTTTGTTCCCTAATTAGAGTAGAGACAGAAAATTTTCATAGTTTGATTGCAAAAGTCACATCTTGTGCCATATTGATATTTGCTTATGTTTAAATTGACATCATTGAATGGGTTGGTTGAGGTGTTTGTGTTGAGCACTCTATTTTGGAAGGTTCGTGGGTTCAGATCCCATGACTAGCCAGAATGAATGCATGTCTTTTGGGGCTTTTCCTTACTCTCAAAGGCCATTGCTGGATTTCAATGTACTGTATGTCTCTCCCAGATAACAAACATACGACCAAAATTAAAGCAACATTCTTAAATAAATGCAACACAAAAGAACATTAATTTACGGTATTTAACTTATTAGTATCTGCCTTATAAATCCCAAAAAAAGGAAAAGTAACATAATTTCTAAGCACAGGACCTTGGAAAGAAAAGGAAAAATCACATTTTTGTCCATTCAGACGATCATTCGTGTTACAAAGAAACACAGTAAAGTGTTTACTTCAGTTTAATATGGTATGTGACACTCTGCAGCAATGCAGGTGTGACAATGTTTTCAGACCAAAATTTTGTTCCTTCTTGAGTTTTTTTCGATTCTGTAGTGATGTTAATCTTAATGATTTATATAGAGCATAAAACTTTTACACTGGAACTCACTACTGTACCTGTTGGAGTGCTTTCAACCGCGTGGAGCGGCCATCTTCAGCAACTGACTCCCATGATGCTATCGTTGTGGTTGGGAAGACATTTTTGGATGACTGTGGAGCTGGAACTGTTGGAGTGCTTTCAACCGCGTGGAGCGGCCATCTTCAGCAACTGACTCCCATGATGCTATCGTTGTGGTTGGGAAGACATTTTTGGATGACTGTGGAGCTGGTGAGAGATACGGTATCTGCCATGATGCAAAGCTCTGATGATACAGTTCTGCACGCGCTCTACGACATAGTCATCCAAAAATGTCTTCCCAACCACAACGATAGCATCATGGAAGTCAGTTGCTGAAGATGGCCGCTCCACGCGGTTGAAAGCGCTCCAACAGGTAACAAAATACCACAGTAGTGAGTTCCAGTGTAAAAGCTTTATGCTCTATATAAATCATTTCAATGTTCCTTGTTCTCTTCAGATGCAAATTCTTCGTGAATCAAGTTGAACTCTGAATGTGGACACATCAGCCAAGAGTGTTGTTCTGTGTTGCATTGATTTGTGTATGAGTTGCTTTGATTTGAGTATGAGCATATGTACAAAAATGGAAATAAACCTGAATGGCTAATGGTTGAGTGACTTCTGAACAGCACCCATCTTAAATTGGCATGAATTATGTTAATCAGAACAGTTTATTACTTAATTATAATTATTTTTATTTTAAATTCTTTTCTAAAATTGTCACTGATATTGATTGCAGATTTGGTTGAATTGAAACAACCTTCCATATTATTATATTTGATAAATTAAGTAAATACCAGCAAGAGTGATCATCTTTTTCATTCTTGAAGATGAATGGATCAGTTTATCACTAACAAAACCAACAGTTTTACTTCCAACTCTTGTTGCGTACAGACATGTTTTTGAGAAATTTGAAATAATCAGTTTATTATTTTGCTAGGTTGATTCAATAAGAAACCCCATAATAAACCTTTTTATAACTTTCGTACACTGGTTTTTCTTGCAGTTAACCCCTGTTGATAGTAATCCCCCTCTTCATTTAGGAAATAAAAACAAGATCCCCAGCAAGTTTTGAGGATTATCCTGTATTTATATAGAGTAGGGGTTTATGTTTATAATTTTGAATAATTAGAAGATACTAGCAATGATAACCATGTAAATCTTTTATATGTATAGTATAAAAAGTTTTTAAGGTGAGCATTTTTTATGTTTGAGCTGTTACAGAATATTAATTCTGAACTTTTTAGCTTGCCTCAAGTTTAAACCCAAAGCTACTCAATATAATGATTTTTACTTTTCACTGTATACTTAATACATGTTATAGATAAATCTCAAATTGAAATCAGCCCATTTTGAGTATTATCTGATAGGTGCTTATTGTTTCTGTTTTATTTTATTTTATGAGAAACTGTTTAATAAAGAAGCTTGTTTCTATAGAAAGCTGAATAAAGTAATGCACTTATATTTGTTGTATACTGTGTATATGGTTATTCTGCTGGGTGTTCAAAGATAAAGGAGCCAATAAAGATTTGGAGTAACTTAATTCCTTTTTATGATTCACAGAAATGAAAGATATAGAGTAACTAACCAAGTTTTTTGCAGCATCGGTAGACTTCATTATTTGCATCAACTTTAGTTATGTCAGAGGATCAAACTACTTTCATAACTTCTGTCTAGGAGTTCCGTACCTTCTATAATCCTATGATGCAAATCACCCAGATCATTCACTTTGCAACTGCTGTTCAAACTTTAACATAATCCCACAGGAGAAAACCATAAAAATTAAATCAGGAGAATGCAATAAACTCAAATGAGCCATCCGCTACTGCTCCACCTTGCTGGAGGAAGTCTTAATATTAGCTTCCATATACAGTACTAGCTTAAAAGGCCCGGCGTCGCCCGTATTTTGTAATTCAAAATTAACTTATGAAGGACTTTCAGTTTTCAAATTCTAGGTCCTTATATACGTATTGAAAATTTGAAATGAAGAAGGACGACTTATCACACACATACTATTCTTGCAGAAAACGCTTGATATAGCTTTTTATGGCTCATAGAGGATGTAGAATTTTGTATTCCATCGCTTCTACACACCATGTCTGGTAGGGGTTAAAATAAGAAGAAAACAGAAATTCCGGTAACATAAAAATGTATTGTCTTTGCAGAATATATTTCTCACTCTCATGTTATCATACAACCATTTTGGGGATGAAATTAAAACGAAATTAAATACCACTTTCATACTTCCCTCCCCAAAAACCTGCGATATATTAATATACATTTCATCTTCAATATTTAATTACAGCATTGAATTATATCAATAGCTTCTCTAATTTGTCAAACTCCCATTTCATTCATTTCCAAACCTACCTGATACCAATGCCAACAATACTCTGTTGTCATGTGAGCGGTGATTTGGATTTGATAATTCTGTGTAAAAAGGGATTAAGTATTCTCAGAAACATTTGATTCTTGGCATTTAAAATAAAAAATTTTCAAAATCCTCTCTTAGTGAGCACCTACATTATAAAACGAAGGTAATGTCAAAATTCAAAGTCTCTATCTATTATAGTTTAGGCTCTACGTTGATTCTCTGTCAGTCAGGACAAAGCCTTTTACAGTATATATATATATATATTATATATAGAGAGATAGAGATATCCCTTACTTTTATTAGTCCTTAAAAATCCTTAACTCATGGATTTCAGTTTAAGTCCTGTAGCAGGATCCTAGCAATTGGGAGAAGTTTTGTCTTGTTGGAGTCTGTGGAAAACAAAATTCTTTGAGCACCTGGTATCCAGTTATATCTGATCAGGAAGTTGAGGTGAGGTGACCCTACCCTTCTGGCTCTCACATCTCCTTAGTCAGTTCCTGAGACCAAACTAGGTGAGAAACTTGTAACACAAGGGCATGCATTACAATATACTGATCTTGAAGAAAACTTCAGCTACTTGTATCTTTTGACATATTACTTCTGTCAGTCATATTAAGCAATGAAGTTATTCCAAATCTAAGCTGATAGTTTTCTGCTTTGGATTTAAGTCAGTGGTTCCAAAACTTACTGTGACTCCATAAACTCACTGTCTGTTAGGCTGCGAACAAGGCGGATGCCAAAGATCATTCTCTCCTGAAGATTTTAATGTCCCCTGCTGAAATACTGATTTTTGCTGAAACAGTAATTCACAATTTTGAACAAGTCCTATTGCAACGGAGCGGTATTTTTTTCAACAGAGAGTTAGCAACTTATTGTTTCTCTTCAGTTAGTGTCTGTTACCTAGGGGGAGGTTTTTTTTTTGTTTGTTTTTTAATCATCTACTAGTTAATATATAGTTTAGATTCGTAGCCTTCCATGGCTGGAGATGTAACTATCTCGACTGTCTGAGTGAAGCCGCATGAATTGTTGGTGAGCCAATGTTTTTATAGCCATATTGCTGTCTTTTCACGGCTTTTCGGCGTTTGAAAAGACAGCTCTGTGGCTGTGGATATGCTGGCTCACCAACAATTGATGCAGAGTCATACAGCCAAGATAGTTAAAATGTACTTGTATATGTAATTAATCTTGTTTTAGTATAGTTTTAGTACTTCTTTTTTTGCAGTATTATGTGTTGGAACTTGGATATAGTTCTTAACAAGCCAACTTGCAAAAATGAATACTGATTTTTTTTTAAATTTTAATGTCCCCCTCTGGAGAAAACATTCAATTTGCACCCTACTTTCTTTCTTTACCTGGCCTGACCCTACTTTCAGAAATGTGATTCACACAACATTCAAGGAACAGTAATTACATTTTGAAAAGAAATTAGAGCTATTGATTTTAATTCCAACGAAGTTTAACAACAACTTTACATTAAGGTAATTAAACATTGCAATATATAATAGCATTGTCTTGAAGGTTCAGAAAATCCTTAATGCCGGTTGTCGACCAAGAGCTGAGCTAAGTTAATTTAGCTTAGCTCACATACAGTGCGGGATTTCATATGTAGTTCTGCCGACAAATCTACATATAAAATCTGGCACAACTATATATGAAATCCCTCACTGTATGTGAGCTAAGCTAAACTAACTTAGCTTAGCTCTTGGTCGACAACCGGCATAAGTGTTGGATGTTTGTGATACCGGTTTTCCTATCTGTGGTTTAATATTACTTAACTGCACCTATCCCTTATTGTATGTTTTTTATTCAGAGTGTATATATCTGACAGAGTATCCCATACATCATATCCTTGAAGTATCTCATGAAAAAGATAAGGGGTTGTGTCCATAGGCGTACCGAGGGGGGGTTTTGGGGGTTTGAACCCCTCCCCCCATTGATTAAAAAAAGGAAAAATGTATAATTTTTTTAAGTCTGCCCATAAATTACTTAATACAAGTATAAAGCGTGGGAAGCTTAAAACTAGTTATTTTGCGCTATAATTTTTTAAATTTTCCGGGGGAGGACCCCCGGAAGCTTAAAATTCGTTATTTTGCATCTTAATTTTTAAAATTTTCCGGGGCAACCCCCGGAAGCTTAAAACTCGTTATTTTGCGTATTAATTTTTTAAATTTTCCGGGGGAGGACCCCCCAGACCCCGCGGATGTTATAACCCCCCCATATGGTCGGCCTGGTTACGCCTATGGTTGTGTCAGGTGTCTGTGGATGGGTTAAGACTATCTTTTCTAATCCATGGTAATGTTCCATCTTGCATCGTATGAAACTGGGTTATCAGCATGACACCACTGCTTCATATCCACACACACAAAACCAGTAGCATATTTTATGACAGCAGGGTAAGACCAGACAAGTCATGTATTAAAAGTCCAGTTACTCACCTCCTATTGAATGTCATGCTCCGTCAATCCTTTTGGTTCATTTTATGCCTTTTTATACAGTTATACAAGGGTTAAGAACAGAGACCAAAATACAAATTTGACAGGAGCTGTAGATCGGTGGAGTCTATATTAATAAAAGGTAGTGTCTGTCCTCCGTCTGTCTGTCTGTCCGCGATGCCCAGCGAAATCTACTTAACGCAGAGATCTGAAATTTTATACATAGGCGGACTGAAGGGTCGGAAAATGCACCTCGAAGCCGGAATTTTAATTTTCGCTTTCGTTCGTGAGTTATGAGTGAAAAATGAGCAAAAAACGTGCATTTTTTGCGTTCTCGAAGCATCAGTTTCAGTAATCAATTTCAATATCAAATCACTTACAGTTTGCTTTGGCTATTTTTGTCATCATACCTCATACCTTGGAAATAAAAGCAACGCGATCGTTTGATTTTGTTAGTCCATCCTAGACGATTCATTTGTTTAGAGTGTCTAGGCCCACAGACATATGACATTTTCAACCTACACGGAAGAAGGATAATCAACCTTAAATATGGTCAAACATTGTTCAATTTGAACGAAACTCACTATACAGGGGTTTTCTGGGCCAAGGATCTCGAATCTGAGGTCGCTTTTACCAGGCGACGCTATCTAATCGTGGTATGTAGTCCACGTGATTTAAGTGTTAATAAATATAATGATTTAACTATTATGCTCTTAATTTTTAATTTTTGAAATAATTATCGCAGGTGAAGCCGCGGGCACATGCTAGTCCATAATAAAGTGCAAATCTTTCTGTGTACACTTCGCTATCTCACATCTGCCTTCTTGCCATCTTGTATCTGTGGAAGGAACTACTTTACTGTGAACACCACTTGTCGAACTTATATTTTATTAGAGACATGGTCTCTGTTCTTAACTGCCAATTAAATGCCTTCATCAGGAATGAAGAATGAAATATTATTGAAATATTGTATATATATATATATATATACAGTATCTACTCTTATACAATTCAACGGCCCTAAATAGCGTGCTTGCTTGCTCGCTCGCCCGCTTCGTGAGACATCGGGTATACTCAGCAATGTTCGTCTCTTGCAGTGTAAACTTTCATGATGACTACAAAACTAGGAAAACCGTTTCTTTATTATATAAGACCTAAGTGAAATGAACACAATTCTAATTTTATTTTTACTTACAATTTTCATAGCTCTGAACCACGAACATTTTTAATAATCTACCAGTGTAAATTTCTTAAAAATCCTGGAGTCAATGAATAATGGCGGGCAAAGCCTTGGGCACCAGCAGTAAAATATTGATGGTTTAACTCTTGAAATATCGCTGATAATAATAATCCAAACAAACCATTCCTTCCCTTGAAACATTATATAATTTCTGAAAATTACACTGAATTGATCAAATAAAATTCACATCATATTCATGTCAATAAACAGTTGAGAAACAATACCTATTATGTGTTCACAGGTTCCTTTGGAACTGCATAATCGATTCTGATATAGTTTTCCCAGGGGGCGCTTTCTAATCGTAGAATGTACTCTGAAGCCGGAATTTTAGCTGTTTCATTAATTATTAAAGGCTTAGTTTATGAATGATTCGCGTGCAAGTGTTAATAAATATAATTATTATACTCTTAATTTTTAATTTTTAAATGAATTATCGTGGGCGAAGCCACGGGCACCTCCTAGTATATACCTAGGTATACAGTCAAGCCTCAATATCTTGAATCACTAGAGGTTCAAGTTGTAGAGATCACGAATATTGCTGCAGTCCTAAAAACTACTATATTTAAGTAGTCTTACGCTTTATTAAATGAAAAAATAAATATTTCTTAATCTGATTAATGACAGTGTAATTAAAATTATGACAAAGTATTGTATTGTTTATAAAGGAGCCACATTTTTATGACTTCAGGAACTCTGTCATTTTCTTCTGCTTGACTTTTTTTTTTCCTCGGGCTTCTTCCACAAACTTTTCGAATATGTTCAATGACGTAAACACTCTCTTACAGATGGTTGTACATTTATAAACATTCTGGAATGTTTAATTCATTGATGGTTGAACATTCGTAGCGTTTACATCTTTGTCTTCCTCCCCATCATCAGAATCTTCATGATGCTTTATTGCATCTGATGGGTCCTCCGCAACAATAACCTCGGAATCCACCACCAGAAACATCTTGTAGTTTGCTAGCATTTGAAGTGCTCCTGGAAGGTAGACCACACTTCGGGCTCTGGTGTAGTTGTAGCTCTTTTGCTTTTCTATTAGAGCTATTATACTGGTTAACACTAAGCTACTATTGAATCTTCAAGATTTTTCTTTCTTTCTCCCTAGCATTTTTAGACAATAAAACACCCTCATCTGAAACCGTATCTGTGGAGAGTGTGTTGTTGACAGACAGTAAAAATTGCTAAGGTCAGTGCACCTATTTTCTCGTTTTCCATTCGTTGAAACACTTGCTCAGTACCTGACCAGCTAACAACATTCTTAGTGGGGGGATCCCTTGTAAAAATTAAAAGATCTAGGAAGCTTGCTCTAGACTTCGCACTGTATTCATTATCATACCTTTCTGATATTATTAAGC
Organism: Ectobius pallidus; assembly: GCA_964059195.1. Lineage (NCBI taxonomy): Eukaryota > Metazoa > Arthropoda > Insecta > Blattodea > Ectobiidae > Ectobius > Ectobius pallidus. Next base: position 83,128,248 of record CAXKWD010000008.1, read on the forward strand.
CCTTTTCAAGTTATAGAATTCGTTTAAGTATTAAAGATATAATTTAAGATTCGAGATTGAAAAATTCGAGTTGTAGAAATTTGACTTAAAGAGACCAATACATAGGATAATTATAGGAATTTTGTTTGGGAAATATAAATTACTTTCAAAATTTGAGTAATAGAGCTTGACTTATTGAGGTTTGACTGTATATATGGATATATACATATATGTATGTTTATTATAGAAGATTTTTTTTTAAGCATTGTTTTTATTAGTTGTTCAGTTCTTAGCTATCCATAGGTTCTATTGGTGAACTTATAAAATTACATGCATTTTCTGTATAAGTTTCGAACAAAATGCATTACCTTACTAAGCATTTACACCAGAGTTTGCTCGCCAAGCATTAGATTTTCCATTTATAGGCAAATTGCTCATAAGCTATCTGAAAGATGTAATTTATCATTTTCTTTTGAAAATGTTTCAAATATGTGATCTCATATTTTTAACTGTGTTTTTTTTTACTGTTCCTCTATTTTTAACCCATTCGTCTACCTGGAAATCTGAGATGGATTTTCTAAAAGCACTGAAATAGTAAAAAATGAAAAAGGCTGGTAAATAAACCACAGTTTGAATAAAAATTGCACTTTAGTTCAAAACAACAAGAAAAATAAAATGTAAACAGGTAGGTTAATTAGTGAAGGAAATATGTACGAATGCCCTGAAGTAGTTGGAGTTACTGGTTTAGTTCTTCTGTATTTTGCGTTTTAGAATATAACCAAATTCCGCATCTGCCATACTGAACTCTTGAATAATTCTTGCCTGAAAACAGAGAGAATGAAATGTTGGTTTTAGTTTCTACTCATTCTAGTAGGTAGTATTGCATCAAGAAAATATGAAAAACATAATGTTAAGAAGGAGAATGAGAAGAAACAGGAGACAAATCAGGCAATGGATTCATTATTAGGTTACATAAGATTAAAATTATTTTAACAAGAACATTGTTTTAAAAGAATTAAAAGTTTGATAGGATGTTGGTAGCATTGGATTTCTTGGACCCAAACTTTCATTTGTTTCTAATCTTGGAGGGAAGTTTAGTTGTGTGATGGCAGATCTAATAGCAAGTTGTGAGTTGTCATATGTAAGATAAACAATTTATTGGAAGATATTAACAACATATTAGGTAAGTAAACACGTTGTTTAAATTACAATAATTTTTTGTATGATCCATTTAATCAAGACTTCAAAAGATATAATACCTTGCAACCCAAGTTAGCAGAAACATTGAAAAGTTGTCATTAAGGCTGTCAAGTGTCAGGTTAGGAATAGTGATATTAGTGTTAGTGACATGTAGAGCTAGGTTGTCTACAGTTAGGGTAGGAACAGTGATATAAGTGTTGATTGCCATCAAGTTTACAATCCCAGCCTTGTTTCTGGATCATGTGACTCAGGTGCAACTCACTGACAGTCTTAATTCTCACCTTCCAACAGCCATTTTCCGTGAAGAGCCTGTCATTTATAGGTTAAAAAAGGGACATCTTCATGGGTCATTCTCCAAAAAAGGGCAGATTTCAATGTTAGATTTTTTTTTAAATAGGCTATTTTTTTGTACCATGTAATTTTTTTTTATGTAATGTTTCCTTCTGCAGAGTAGGCCTACTACTGAGGTACTAGTCCTACTTACCGAGTGGTATTTTGCATTAACTTAAATTAACAAGGTTAGAAAATAGCGCATTCACGGAGGTGAGAAAATAGTAAGAAATAGTAATTATATAGAAATTATGCGAGAATTAGATTAAATTTACTGTGTTAAATGTTATCATGAAAAAGAACAATATTTATTACCATACAAATGGATTAACACACAACTTTTTACTTATTTTTAGTAGTAGTAGTAGTAAGTATTCTGCCTTCCGGCAGGTTTTCAAACTTAGTACGCGAATTTTGTTTTCCAAAACTGTCTATCCTCTGCTTCCTCCTTCAGCATCCAATATTTCCGCTTTTCCCTTAAATCGTCCAACAGCTGAATTCTTCTTCTTCCAAGTCTAGTTGTACCCTCCAATCTTCCTTCTACGACATCATGTAATAAGCAGTTCCTTCTGAGAATGTGCCCAACCCAGTTTGCTTTCCTCTGACGAATTGTGTGTATGATTGACTTCTTCTCACCCACTCTACTCAGAACCTCTTCGTTTGTCACCATGTCCATCCACTTTTTATTTTCTATCTGTCTCCAGCACCACATTTCAAAACTTTCTAAATATTTCTTCTCTAATTTCCTCAAAGTCCATGTCTCTGATCCATACAAAGCAATACTCCAAATATAACACTTCACCAGGTTTTTACGTAGCTCTAGGTTCAGACTACTAGTTAGCAGAGTTCTCTTCTTCATAAATGCTTTCTTGGCCATGGCAATTCTTGATCTTATCTCCTTGGTGCAATAGGCATCTTTCGTCAGTACACTTCCTAAGTATTTGAACTGGTTCACGTTCTCTAATTCTTGATTTCCCATGATAATTTGAAGCGGCTCTTCTCTCTTCGATATCCTCATCACCTTCGATTTACCTATGTTGATTTCCATTCCATACTTTCTTCCTGTTTCCACCAGCCTGTCAATCATTCCTTGCAATATTTCTTGTTTCTTTGCCAGAATCACCAGGTCGTCCGCATATTTGATGGTGTTAATAGCGTATCCTCCTATCACAAAATCCCTAACTCCTTCTAAGGCTTCTTTTGCTAGCCAGTCTCCATAAAGGTTGAACAAGATGGGTGACATACAACATCCTTGACGCACACCTCTTCCTGTTTCTACACTGTTGGTCACTCCATGTTCTAGACGCACTTTCACTTTTTGTCCCAGGTACAAATTGCGGATTAGCCTCCTGTCCTTCCAGTCAATGCCTATTTTTTTGAGTATGTCCATTAACTTTTCCCAGTTCACTCGGTCAAAAGCTTTTTGCCAATCAATAAAGCAGACACACACTTCTTCGTTGACCGCTAAAACTCTCTCTGATATAATCCTTAGGATTCCAATTGCATCTCTAGTTCCTTTTCCTTTCCGGAAACCAAATTGGTCTTCTCCTATTACGTCTTCTATTCTTCTTTCCAGTCTTCTAGTTAGTATCCGTGCCACAATTTTTCCTACGTGAGATAGCAAGCTGATAGTTCTGTGATCACTACATATCTTGGCACATTTCTTCTTCTTTAGTGCAATCATAGTTACCTCTAGGAAATCTTGAGGCCATTCTCCAGTGTCATAAATTCGGTTGATAAGTTTGGTAAGTTTCCTCATCCCATTTTCTCCTAATTCCTTCAGTAGGTCCACTGGTATGTCATCGTCTCCTGTGGCCTTTCTATTCTTCATTTCTTTTATGGCCTTTTCTACTTCATTCTTCAATATGCTAGGTCCTATATTATCTTTATCCACTAGTTCTTCTGTTTCCATCTCGATGTCTTGTGGTCGATTTTGCTTGTCGTAAAGCTTTTCTATGTAATTTTCCCATATTGTAAGAACTTTTCCAGGGTTTGTAATTAAATTTCCATGAATGTCTTCTATTCCAAAAGTCCGTATTCCTTTATTTTCTTTAGATTCTAACTCCATCGCTTTCTGATACATTAAATCATATCTTCCTTTTCGTCGAAGCTCCATAATTTCATCACAGCTTTCTTTAAGGTAATTTTCTTTTGCTCTGTCTGTCTCTCTTCTTAGTTCATTATTCAATCTCTTATATTCCACAGCATTAGTATTTTTGTATTTCCTTCTTTCTTCCATCTTCTTTAACATCTCTTGTGTTACCCACGGTTTCCTATTTATTCTGTCTATTTTTCCAACTTTGTTCTTCAACGTGTCCAACAAAACATTTTTTACACTTTCCCACTCACTTTCTACAGATTCACCAACATTTTTTATTTCATTTTTATCTATGTTAAAATAGATTATCAACTTCAAATCAAAACTTTAAATAAAAAAATATGTAGATGTACATGTAGATGTAGATGTAGATATCTCATCCTGTAGATCCTGTGTTGAGCGGGGCTCAACTGTCATAAACTATTAGGCTATACCAGTATCGTCTTTAAACAAAAATAATAAATGCAGACAGTTAAATTTGCCATCAATTACAACTTCAATTACACATCCATGGATAGGACTCAAGATTAACAGTAACGGAGGTGAGAGTAACGAATGTGAGATTTTTCTCTAATTTGTCAAACAGCTTGAGAACATTTGAGGTTATGAAATCTCAGTTCTAGAGTTTAACTTTGCATTCCCTATTATTATAATTTATAGCAAAAGTAAAAATAAAAACATAGGCCTACAACTTTACTGTTGTAGGATTCGGAGGTGAAAAAGTCCAATTACCAACTCTGCATTTAGCCCTTTGACACAAACAAAACACCACAGATAAACACGCTTACAGCTTGGCTTTATATAAATGATAAGAAAACTGCCAAAAGTCCAAGGAAGATAGAAAGACTACAGTGCCATCTCTGTGGAAATAATTGAACGTTTATATTGTTTCACGGAGGTAAGGTCTCACTTGGAGACAGGCATGTTTAGTGCAAAAAATTGTCTTTACAAAATGATATATTTGCTTTTCAGTTCTTAATAACTCATTTTTTGAGCCATTTGTTCTTGTTATAACACTAAAATGGAATACAAATTAAAGTCTGTTGAATTATGAAAGAATGAAAATGACAAGTCAGGCATGGGCACATGACACGGAGGTGAGATCTCACATACTGTGCCCTAAAATGCAGAAAATTATAACTTTTGTTTAAAAAGTTGGGACTATGGGATCAAATAGACCTTACTTCAATCTAACTTATCATAATAATTGATAATCCATAAATATTTATTTTACACCAGAAAATCAATTGCGACATAAATTTACCCATTATCATTTTCTCATTATTTCGGACACTTTCAAAAAAAAAAAAAACTAAATTACTACCGATGGTGGTGGTGGTGGTAGTAGTTGTAAACTTCATTGTTTACACAGTTCAGTGTTTACAGTGATAAGAAGGTACAAGTTAACAAAGTATTTACAAACTTTAAGAAGTAATAGCATACATACATTACACACACACACATACATACATATACATCCATCCGTACATACATACACTCAAGCTCAATATAAATTTTCGACTTAGTAGAAACAGTTATCTAAAAGGAACAATTTTAGAGTTCTTTTAAATGAAATTTCTGATTTCTGTGCCATAATATAAGCTGGGAGAAAATTGAATATTTTGGAGCATAAGTAGTAAGGAGATGATTCGAAGAGTTGAGAATTGTGTTTAGCAAGTCTTATACTGCTTTTGTTCTGTGTGTTAGAGGAATGATAATCAGAATTCATTTTGAAAAGGTTTCTGTGTAAATAGGCAAAAGGTGCAGTTTGAAAAATTATAATACAAGATAGAGGGAGTATCTTATGCTCTTTGAATAACAGTTAACAGGAATCCAAGGGTTTAGCTTTAAAATTGTGCGCATTATTCACTTTTGAAGGACAAAAACTCTGCTTATCAGAAATCGGTTAGCTGCCCCCAAGCAATAGTGTTATATTGTATTCTTGAATATATATAACTGTAATAACAGGAGACAAGCGTATTTTTTTGCTAAAAGATGCTAACTTAACGAAGAGATAAACAGAACTAGATAAATATTTGCATAGATTGTCAATCCTCTGATAGAAAAACTCTCATCTGTTATGGAAGTCAGTAGCCTATGCATACCACATGCCCCTGATCCTTCAATTTACTACATAATTAAGAAAAATGAAGGTTGATGGTGCACCAGGCAGGCAATACGTTCAATGTTTCATCCAAAAATTGTATGTTAAATGCATTGTTTCTGCAGGTATCTGCAGAAGCAATTAAAGTTATGTCTTAAGTCTTTGTATTTGTAATCGAACTTGCATCTCTAAATTGTTAAATAACTTAATTGAATTAAATTTGTGTCGCTCTAAGGTAAGTTAAATATTTTGCACTGTAATATGGTCGGATCAGCATGCTCAAAGCAAGCATGGCCTCCCTTGGCATCACCCCTGATGTTGTGTCATAAAGTTGCAGATGAAATGTGACTTACTGGCAGAGGAAAAGAATATTTACTTACAGAAATATGTGGACTAACGTCTTCAAGCTGACCAGCTAATCTGTTTATCACTCTTTTTTGCTCATCTATCTTCATTTCTCTCCACATTCGACCAATTTCACTGTAATTGTCTTCATCTCCTAGATCATACCTACAATAGATAATGATTAGCCTGTATCTTGATTTTTCCCCCTCAGTGAAAGAAAAAAAAAAATATATTGCATATATATATATATATATTTGTAACAGGGGAAGGGGTTTCAACTCTTACTGTGAAATTCTGTTGAAAATAATACAACATTAGTTGTTACATCTCTGAACAACATTGTAATAATCATTCAATGTGCAAGTACCTCAGTTTATAAGAAGAAATCTTTGTAAATGCATACACATGTTGGATTTGTCTCATGATAATTAAGAAATAATCTTAACAGTTTTCCATTATTATATTCTTCCCCAAACATAGGATGAGATATTCCGTGTATATAATGAAACTAATCTTATTGTAGTATGTCCATATACTTTTTATTTGCATTAATCAGTTTTACCTGTTTCTTTATAGTATATTCAATTCTATGGAGAAGAACTGTTCCGGGTATAATTGGTAATAACGACTACGGTATTTTATTTATTTATTATTTATTTAATACTTTAATACTAATTGGCCCCCTTCCTGGATTCCTGTCAGAGGCCTCTATTTGCACTACAATTTGCAATTTACTAATTTATAATTACTTAGGTTATCTAAACTATTTATAACTTAATCTAAAGAATATGTATAAAGAAAGAGAGAGAGAGAAAAAAAGTTTAACAATTTAAGAAGAAAAACAAAACATCGATAGTACTTGTCGAATCCAGGGTTTTTGTGGATTTGTGATGATGAATGGGAGGTTGCGCCTAAGCATACCACACCTTTCACAGATGCAGTACACTCCCAGTCTTCACCGTCGTCTCAGTTATCACTGGAATCCTTAGTGTGGAAGCCAGACTTCAGGCATTGGCGTTGACCAGTAGGTCATCCTGGCACCACGAAGTCATATCCGGGTGTTTTTTTGTCTTTTATTTGTGATTTGCAGTGGCGCCGACTCCATGGGGCCTGGAGGGCCCGAGCCCCCTCAAAAATTCGTTTGGGGGGGCCCTGCCCCCCCAATAATTTAAGAAAATTATTAGTTATATTATGCTTTGTAAAATCACAAAATTATGTTGGTATTTTTTATTTTCCTTGTTTGACGATAGTTACCTTTTAAAATATAGTGCCTTTTTTTTTACTCGTGGCCGGGCGGTCGGCTGGAGGTAGCTGCGAGCCCACAGTGCTTCTCACCGTTCCTGGCTCCCGCCTTTCTCCCCGTCAGTGCATGTGCGGTCGTTGCTAGCGGAGGTTCTTGTTTTGTTCTTTGTGGTTAAATTGTGATAGTTCTGTTATAATGCCAAGAAGTGTGTATACTTTAGCACACCGCATATTCATGTATGATTCCTATGTGCAAACAGAGTTCTGTAGAGAAGTGACACGGCTATTTGTAGACAGATTCCCTGGTATCCCTGTGCCTCACAGAGAGACAGTTCGTAAACTTGTAAACAGATTCAGAGAAACGGGTTCTGTTCTTGATAACAAATAAAAAAAAAAAAAAAAAAAAAAATCGCCGTGTGCTTACAGAAAAAAACTCGATGAGATAGGACAAAAGTTAGAACGTAGCCCAAGAAAATCTCTGAGTAGGTTATCACAGGAAACGGGGGTTTCACAATTCTCAGCTTGGAAAGCCACTAAACTTATGAAATTAAAACCATATAAGATAACCATAGTTCAGGAACTGCAACCACGTGATACTGTGAGTAGAGTAAATTTCTGCAATTGGGTGTTGGGTAAAGTTAATGATGGCTCTATGGACCCAAAGTTAATTTTTTTTTCACAGATGAAGCATGGTTTCATTTACATGGTCATGTATCGACACAAAACAACAGATACTGGAGTGCAGAAAAACCCGATATTGTACACGAAATGCCATTGCATGACCAGAAAATTGGTGTTTGGTGTGCTGTGTGTGTGCACTGACGGGGAGAAAGGCGGGAGCCAAGAACGGCGAGAAGCACTGTGGGCTCGCAGCTACCTCCAGCCGACCGCCCGGCCACGAGTAAAAAAAAAAGGCACTGTACATTCAGTAATGAGTTAAAACAAATAATTATTACAGTAGTAAGCAGGTTAACTGAAAACGAGTGGTGTGAATCATGATAGTGTTAGTGTAAGGTCTGGCGGGCCAGCGCTGCGGCCGCGGCGACATCAAAAGGACTGGAGCAGAAGTGCCTGGAACCCTCCACCTCGCGTCGCCTTGACGCTTCGAGACATTACGACGCCGTGGCTATATAAAGCCCACCCTGCTGGAGCAGTCATTCAGTGTGGATAGTTTCGTTCAGTGCATGCTGCAGACGTGTTTAGCGTTCCGACTTTAGTGTTTAGTGGACTCTTTTATATGACTATATTTTATTCGTTTACTTTAGTCTCTTAGTGTATTGTGAATTAAGTTTGCAATGGATAAATTTGTTACCAAAAAGGTGCGCTTGGAAGTTGATGATACTGCAAGTCAACCTCCGACAATAATTGTGTCGTCAATTGCTTCATCGTCTTCAGGCGAGAACTGTTCACTGCCAAAACCTGGACAATCCGGTAAGGGAAGATAATTTCAGAAGTCTTGGTTGATCAAATATACATGGCTAGAATATGAAGCATCTACCAAAAAAGATTTTTGCAAAACCTGCAAAGAGGCAGATGCTAAAAATCTATTACAATTTTCTTCAAAAAAAGAAGATGCATTTATTTCCGTAGGGTTTTCTAACTGGAAAAAGGCTTTGGAAAAATTCCGTCTTCATGAAAATACGTTTACGCATAAAGAAGGTGTTCTGAAACTAAATGCCATCACTAACCGAAGTGTGGCCTCCCAATTGAATGAACAGTTAGGTAGTGATATGAAGAAAGGCCGTTTAGCTCTTGAGACAATTTTTACTACCGTGCAATTTCTATGCCGACAAGGCCTAGCAATTAGAGGGCACGAAGATGTAAACTCAAATTTTTTTCAATTGTTGGAACTCCGAAAGAATGACGTACCTGAGTTAAAAGATTGGTTAGGGCGTTCGGGGTATAAGTGGACGTCCCACGATATTCAAAACGAGATCATTGATCTACTAGGAAAGTCTGTGTTGAGAAAAGTATTGGCTTCAATCAAGAAGACTGAACATTTTTCTATTATGGTTGACGAAACAAGTGATTCTTCGATTCACGAACAAGTGTCATTTTGTATTTGTACTGTCAATGATTCCTTAATTATCAACGAAGACTTTATTGGCTTATACGAGACCCCCAACACTGAATCACAAACTCTGTTTAGTATTTTAAAAGACGTATTTGCTCGTCTTGATTTGTCAATGGATAACTTAAGAGGACAGTGCTATGATGGTGCCTCGAATATGAGAGGTAAGTTCAAAGGACTAAAAAAGTTAGTTTTGGATATACAACCAAAAGCACGTTATGTGCACTGCACTGCTCACAGTTTAAACTTGGCAGTTGTAGACAGTCTCCGCCATCTTACGTCTATGAGGGATATTATGGCCTTAGCCAAGGACTTAATAAACACCGTAAGGGAATCCAACAAAAGGATGGGACTTTTCAGAAGCATACGCTGAGAGAGCACCAACGACCAAGCTGGTCTACGACCCCTTTGCCCGACTCGATGGACTATGCGAGCTTCTAGTATCTTGAGAATATTGAAAAACTTTGAAGAACTTCTAGAGTTTTTTGAAACATTTTCTGCAGAGGACAAAACAGAGGCAGGTTACAAATGTGCAGGCTACCTTGAGTCAATGTTACAATTCAAAACTTATTTCTTTTTACGTCTTTATTGCCATGCAATGAACCCAGTAGAGGATGTCAATGAAAAAATTCAATGCCCTCATCTAAGTGTTGCTGATCTGGAAAAAATATATGAGGGCTTGATTTATATATTGAATGGAAGGCGTGATAGTTTTGAACACTTTTGGGAATTGTGTTTAAAAGAAAAACCTTCACAAGTTGATGATCCTTCGCTTCCTCGGAATCGACGTATACCAAAGAAGTATGAAAACAACGAAGCCAGCTCACCGCACACTTTCAAAACCCCAAAGGAATACTACAAAGCTATTTACATTGAAGTTTGTGAAACGGTGCAATCTTGCATTACTGAGCGGTTTGCATCAACTGGACTCACACAGGTCATTGCAGTTGAACAAGAGTGCTTGCTTTTAGTAAACAGAGGTGAAACACATTTTGAAAAATCAACTGAGTTTTTCAAAAATGACCTAGACATTGAGAGACTGCGCTTACACTTGAATATGTTATCCGATATCGCTAATAAAAAACAACTGGTCTTAAAAAAAATGCGTGATGTGAGAAAGTACATTACACAAGAGCCTGCAGTTGGAGAAATGTTATGTGAAGTAGTGAAGTGCATTAAGCTTCTCCAAGTAGTTCCAATCACGACAGCAACAGCAGAACGGTCATTTAGCGCCCTTAGACGTCTGAAGTCATATCTCCGATCAACAATGGGACAGAAGCGATTGAACAACTTGGCTGTTCTTCAAGCCCACCGAGATGTTTTGGATGAATTGGATATCCGACCAGTCATCAACGACTTCATATTCAGTAATCCAGTCAGACGGTCGACATTTGCACCTTTCTAAAGACACTCTAGCCCTAATAATGGTATTTAGAGCAATATTAAAAATCTTTATAAAATAGAGAATTAAATACATACAGAATGTTAAATTTTCAGTTTTGAAATATTAGTACTAGTTTAGTACTGTATTTCTATATTACTATAGTACTGTATTAGTTATTTTCAAATACTTAAATATTTTTAGGGTGTAAGACCCAATTAAAGCCCGTTATTTACATACTTATACTGTATTAACTTTATTAACTGTATTAAAGCATTAACTTTGAGATATTGTTTTTATTTAATGAACCCTCAGCCTTATTCAAAGTAAGCTTAAATTAGCTATTTCACTTATTAATCAAAGTGCTATTACTGTGCGACAGCAATATTTTATGTTTTATTCTTTTAATGATAGTTTAGGATTTATTTAAATATAATTTCAGTCTTTTCAGAGCTATATATTCACTGCTCTGTAATAGTCTATAAGCATAATTATTACTGTAAATTAAATTAGCTTTTTACGAAAATACCGTGCGTGTTTATGTTTTGTTTCTTTTTTCAAAGCCAAAAAGTGTTTCAGGCTTGTCGAGTTTCCCGGAGTGTGGAGTTATAGAGAGTCGAGTTTTCGGGGTTCTAATGTTGATCATATGACTCTAAAATACTTAAAAAAAACTTTAAAACTCACTAATTTTCATCTAGAATTTAGAAAATTTCCCGGGGCAGGACCCCGGTATGGGCCTCCCCAATATTTTTTATAAGTCGGCGCCCCTGGTGATTTGTCTTACGTCATGTGTCCTTGTGTGTCTTATATCCTACGTCTTATTGCCTTTGGCTGTGTCTGCTATTTATAAAGTCTTCTTTTGCTTTCTGGGATACTCTATTTGCTGCTTCATCCAACAACTTCCACGAATAGAAGTCTCTTATTATGTTCCCTATTTACCTACTTTGAAGTAGTCTCTGAAAGGGCTCCCTCAATGGAGCAGTGTTTTGACATTCCCAAACCACATTCTCAGGAGTATCTATTTCCCCACACGAGCATGCGTTAGAATCGGCAATACCCTTTTCCTTTAAGTAAACTATATAGGGTCCATGGCCCGTCAGATAGTGGATCAAACCTTGGGATGGTTGTAGGTGCCACAGTTCTAGTCTTTTGTGTACGTACGTTCATGAAAATATTGCAAGTCCTATGTCCTGTGTTCCTTTCTTCCCATCTGGTTTGGCACATATCCAGTATCACATTCTTGACATCCTTTGGTAATAACGAGTAAGTAACTGTCACATCTATTATAATATATTCTTCATTCTCCGAATTACAAAGCATTTTGATTGGCTCACGGACAGCTAATCAGCAGCTGAGCTCCAATAACTAATGTAAACAAGTCAAGTTCAGATATATCAGTTTCTGTAAATAGAAATAATAGTCTTTCTTGAGTTTTGTCCATTCTGTAGCGATAATCTTAATGATTTATGTATAGCGTAGAGCTTTATCACTGGTACTCACTACTAAATACCGCAATTTAGTAGTGAGTACCAGTGATAAAGCTCTACGCTATACATAAATCACAGAAATAATAGGCAAAATTACTTATTAAAGAGCATGCTTTCATTTCCAGAAGTTCTATCCAGCTGGTACTTTACATAAATCTTATTATTTTTCCATTTTACAGCATACAAACACAATATTAATTTTATAATGTTACAATAATATTGCATGGCGCACAATAAACAGTACTAAACATAATGTATCACTTTGTCTCTCGCTTATCTAGGCACTGAATAATTAAATGCAGCTGCTGTTGATATAATATTCTACATTCTATTGAAATTACGGCTACCAATATCTACATTATATTTTAATGTGAGTATTTTTCAGTCATAATGCTCCTGTGCAAGCAATGGGACAGATTGATTTCAGATTGGACCTTAATAAATTCATAACCTATACAGCTGCTTTAAACCTGAAACAAACATGTCAACGAATCGTAGGCCTAATCATTGTGTATTGTTTACATATTGTATAATTTCTTATATCAGTCTATAATGAGTATGAATTAAGATTAAGAACAGTGGCGCCAACTTATGGGCCCATGGGGCTTAAGCCCACCAAATAATTTGCTGTGTCTCATTGCCATAACTATTTATTACTAATACTAAAAATCGTGTTTCGTTGTTGAATAGCTCTAAAGCGAAAAATCAGGCTATTGTTGGCATACATTTTAAGGGCTTTTGTTACAATTTGAAATTTGAAATTGTTCCTATGTTCATTAATTTACTTACGGCTTACTCTGTCTATGCAATTTTCTAAGATACTACCGAAATATATTTTACGCTTTAAAAGAAGAGACTTTTTACGTTCAGGGAGAAAAAAACTTAATCAGATTGATGTTTTAAGTATACATAAGGAGAGGCCGGAAAAGTTCGATTTAGAATTTAGATGATACTTGTGATTAAGAAAAATGACAGGAAGGATATTAATTGACAAAATAAAGAATTGTGATATAAGCCAGGAGAGTGGAGTAAAAGATATCAGCGACTGGAAAAGAAAAAAGGTCAAAGTGAAACAAACAAATAGAAAGAATGAATTAAGAAATATACATGAACTCTGCCATTAAAGAATGGAGATTAAAACCACATGGTAGCATACCACTTAACAGATTATATAAATTGGACATCCTATTGTTCGCAGATGACATTGTGTTTATAGCGAACTCAGAAGATGACCTTCAACGTTCAGTTCACTCATTCCATCAAATTGCAAAAAATTACAATATGGAAATCTCAACAGAAAAATCTAAAGTCATGGCCTTTATTGGGAAAGATCCAGTTCGCAGTAAAATTGTCATTAACAATAAAACATTAGAACAAACCAATACATTTAATTACCTTGGATATCAACTCTCATATGAAGAAGAAAAAGATTTCAGTCAAAAAATTATCAAATTCAACAGAGTAACAGGAATAATTAATAACATTTTCAAACCTAACATAGTACAGAAACACACACGTACTAGAATCTACAAAACATTAGCCAGACCGATATTGTGTTACGGCAGTGAGGCCTGGACAATACGTAGTAGGGATACACAGAGACTAACGACGTCAGAAATGAAATTTATGAGGCGCACTGCAGGCTACTCAAGAACGGATCACAAAAGAAACTATGATATTATGAAAGAATTACAAGCAGAACCAATCATGGACTATATACAAAAATATAGAAAGAACTGGATATCCCACGTAAGAAGAATGAGCCGAACAAGAATACCCCGTCAAATTCTAAAATTACCAACCATCAGGCAAGAGATCATTGGGCAGACCCCTTAAACGATGGATTGAGACCGTAACGGGCCCCTAGGCCTAATACATGATAGGATGATGATGATGATGATGAATTAAGAAAGATTCGTTAAATCAGCAAAGGACAATGAACCAGAGGGAAGAACGAAATAAGGGGCCGATGTATGAAAATTTTAAAATCTTTGAGCCCACCCAATATTTTTCAAAACTTGGCCCCTCTGATTAAGAATCAAACTTTAGACCTTTGTTCTTCCGCAAGCCCTGCTTAATGAATCGATCTGGAGCTTAACTCAGAGGTCATTTACAAAAATAACTTATTTTCTGCATATTGTAATATCACTGCCAGTATTCTGGCACTTGGTTACTGATTTTATTTTTATTTAGTGCATGCATTCTCGGGTATTTTTCGTAATTAAATAAGCATAGTTAAAAAAATTAGTAAAACTTCAAAACACAGAACAGTTTAAAATTAAAGAATTAGTCGCATGTTGTTTGTAGAATGCAATGTTACCTTCCCTTGCAAATATTGCATTCTTCGCACTAAGTTACCACATTATCGTAAGATGTCAATATTTAATTAAAAGATTCATGAGTGACTGTTTTCATGACTTTTAGTGCTTTTTTACCTGTATCTGAATTATAGTTAAGTCCAGTATTTTATGGAAATGATGTCATCTATCATTTCTGGAAGATGCATACAAAAATTTTGAAACAGTATTTTTTGTATAATATTAAGTCTTTTAAATTGTTTTACTCTTATTTGTACCACCACCAACCTGGTGTGTTCAACAATAAAGTAAAAATTAAAAATAAAGTGATGTAATCCTCGTAATTTATGTAAAAATAATGTCAGTTTTAATAAATATAATGTTTCAATTAAATTTTCTGTTAAATAAATGATTTAAAAAAAATGTTGCAATTAAATTAATAAACACGAGCAAAGCCATGGGCACCTGCTAGTGTATATATATATATATGTATAATATTATCTTTATTATAATTAGAGGTACTATACATACAAAGCAAAGAGATATCACAAACCTGTCAATATATCCTGAAACAGGTCCTGCACTCATAAACTTGTCTGTGTATTCATCCGGTTTCCCAAAAGTGTTTGGAAAATAATTTGGTCCATCATCAGAAGTAAAATTTGTTCTCAGAGGACAGTTCACTGGAATTTTCCAAAAATCTGGCCCCAGTCGATGTTTTTGAGCGTCAGGATATGCAAACATCCGCGCCTGAATATTTGAAAACAATTTCAGAAAATTACTTTTTGTGTTGATTATTAAAATATAAATATTCACTTCTTTTAGTTTGCTGCAGAGTTTACAAAGATCTCAAAGGATTATGGACTTAGAAGTTTGGTAGAAATTCCAAACAAACAAAAGAAAGAAAAAAAAAGTCTACTCTGTAATATTACGTTGTGTGGACTAAATAAATAAATAAATAAAATTAAATACAAATGCTACATCGAAACATTTCTATATCATTATTACTTTTTTGGCTTATTCTGAACCCCAGTAATTTTCAAATATTTGATTACTTGTTTTCACAGAATTTTTATATGAAGCTTAATATAATGTTTTTGGACAGAGCATGATGAAGGGAAGATTTTTTAACAGTTTTATTAGGAATTAAAAATATCACTAGCATATTAAAGATGATAGATAGTTATTTTCAACTAAAATTGGCTTAATAGTTACAAAGTCTGTAGCTCGTTATATTAAGGACATGGAACAATAACCTTGGGATGACAAATGATTTCTTTTTACTGGTTTAGCTAAAAATATACTTTTGATTGCTTCTTAAAGTGGATTTGTAAAAGTGAAAAACTAGAACTAGTGAATAATTAGTGATTAGGTTGAAACTTTCTGTACACCTTCCAACAGCAAATAAAAGTTTCCTATGTTTTTATTTTATACTACATGAAAATTCTCGAAAAATTCTCATAAAAATGTAATTTTCTCCAAACATGTTTTTCATACGAAGTCAAGGTTAGTCTTATTTCACAGGTTAAAACTCATGCTTTTATTCTATCAAATCAGTTTTTGTTCATATAAGTATTCTCCATGCATTTTGCAATAATTTTTACAAAATTAATTATTCTTTAAATGTTATTGGTAAAGAAATAGCAATTTTAAAATAGTAAAATGTTCTGTGTTTAATTGTCATTAAGATTGCAAAATTCCAGGAAACGAAAGCACCGTAACAAATGACAATAAAAAATTACTTAATCAATGTGTGCTTACTGTAGTTCTCAAGGTGTGCTAATAAAGAAGGTGGCGTATGGGCAGAAAAACACTGAATGCAACATCTGTTGCAATTGTCTTATCTTTTATGAGAGAGGACCGAGCGCTGCGTAGTTTGTTCCTGGGAGATAACTTGCTTTGGTGTTTTTGTCTGTTATCATCACGTGGTATTAAAACATTTGATACACACTAGCCAAGGTTATTTGAAACAAACAGGAGAAGGTATTCTTTTTGGTTTGATTTGTTCTGAGGTTTACAATCTTTGTACCAAGGTTTACAATCATTCTGGCAGCGAAAAAGTAATTCTTTACTTGAAGATATGTTACATATTTTTATGAAAATTTCACAGCTATGGTGTATTGGCAGTGACTAATATAACACAACTCAGATATGTTCAGTGCGTTAACTCTTTCAAAACAAACAACTCTAGGTAGAAAAAAGGACAGTTAAGGCATATGACTTCCAGATTGCTTAAAAATTTAATATGCAGCATATACTGGTAGAGCGGAAGAGAAGGCCAAATGGCTTTAGCTCTGCCAGAATAAATAAACAGAATAATAATAATAAATAAATAATACTTTTTTGTTGTGTTTTAAGCTAATTTGTTGAGTTTTGTTTTACAAATTGTGCTTCAAATGAATATTTACATCCTGCTTTAGCTGACTTTATTCCATATAATATTAATATATTGACACTGTACACCAATCATGGGCAAACCCCTATCCATTGACACGCAACCCGCAAACTTGGTCAACTTACACATAGTTCGAAAAGAACAGGTAGATGGAGACACAAACAGACAATAAGTGCAGTGGCGGTTGCTCGTTCTTAGGGAAACACTAATTTCACTTTATAATATACACTACAATATACAATTATACAAATAATACAAACAATTTTGTATTTTTAATTATTCTTTTACGTGTGCAATTATTTCATCATACAAAGGCTTAGAATGTGCCATAACGCCTTTCCAATCAGAACTGTGTCGCAACCCATCACTGCTTGCAAAGAGATATGATTCATGCACGGGAATAATCCACCACGTACACTGAATGTCCGCAAAGCCATCTTGTGTTTTATGCGGGAAGGTCGAGAACCACAAGTGGTTCGCAAACGAGTAAATGCCCATGTATACTGTACACTGTACACTGTACGAGTGTGTATCTGTACAACGCAGTGTCTTTTTGCAGCAACACTCCTATTGATTATCCAGCATCCGGTTGGCTGAGTTAATTTATTGCAAACACATTTATGTATATGCCATTATGGAATTTTGCATACATGTCATATAGAAATAAGGAAATTAGGAAATACATCACACAGTACAGTTTGTAGGGTGCTGAATGAACATTGGAATTTACAATGTTGCATAAATAATTTCATGATAGTGAATCTGTGCTATTACCTTGTTCTTGGAATTTTAGAAAATTATTTCTTCCCAGACATATTGTCTTCAAATTAGGTATAGTATTCGTGTATGTGGCCTGTGCACACAAAAATACGGTGTATGTATGTAGGACAGACATATATAAATAAAAATAAATCTTTGAAGCTTTCTTTGAAATGTTTTGGTTCTGATACATCATGGGTCGACCTTTGTAAAGTTAGTGTAAAAATAATGAATAGATGTATTAGCACTTTAATATCCAGCATAACCTGCAATACTGCTATAGTATATTGTGATACAAGTGCCGTAAGCGGAGTGCCGGATCGAGGAAAGAGTTTCAATTTTCCGAGATCCGTTATGCTATTTTTTGCACGATGATTATTTATATCAATTTAATTATATTAATTGAGATATTACCTGAAAATATTATGTATATACATTATTGAAGATAGATGTTTATTTCAGAAAGTGATTCGCATTTGTTGTTGTTTATGGGAACCGAATGTTTGTCCTGGGGGGGGGCCTTGTCCATAAAGGCTTGTATTATGATGTGTGGCATAAGTAAATTCTTACCGCATGGAAACTCTTACCGCACATAGCAACAAGATTGCGTGCGGGAATGTCAACTTACGATCCACGGCAACAATATTCGTAAGTAGGCCCTACCACTAATTAGTTAAGTCGTGCAAAAAATATTTTTCCAAGGTATGGCCAAGTTCAAGTAGTACAGAGTAATCAACTATATGCTTTTGGACAGATCTGTCTCTTTCTTTATTTTCCTGTTCTGATACCCAGACAAAAATATACAAGGACATAAATATACCGCCCTAATTTTCTTGGCCATACCTTAAAATTTCAATGATTTGTAGGCTGTTGTAATATTTGATTATCTGAAATAGGCCTACTTACCTGTAAAACTCTGTCAGGACTTGGTTCAATGCCAGGAATCATATTTCCTATGTTGAATGCAAGTTTCTCCACTTGTTCAAAGTAATTCTCGGGATTTCTGTTCAGAACAAGTACTCCCACAGGTGTGAGGGGAACCATCTTTGTAGTCCATTCCTTAAAATATAATACAGTTGAGAATTATTTGGCCTCCCATAAATACTTACTTGTAAAACTCTGTCAGGACTCGGCTCAATGCCAGGAATCATATTGAATGCAAGTTTTTCCACTTGTTCAACATAATTATTAGGGTTTCTGTTCAAAACAAGTACCGTACTCTTACAGGTGTGAGAGGAAACTTCTTTATAGTCCATTTCTTATAATATAATTGAGAATTAAGATGATCTTTAATAAAAGTATGTAATTAATTAGATAAATAGAGACCTGTGTTTTAATAAATGAATAAATAAATTTAAATTTTGTACCGCTATTTATAGTATAATTATGTACAGTACCTAGCTTACAAACCTTCGTAACATCGAACACATTCCAGAGATAACTCTTGGCTTGGGTAGGAGTAATAATTTGCAGATAAACATTCCAGGATGGAAACTGATTCAGTGCTATGCTGTTGTACAAAGTCCTCTGACAATGATCTGGATCACTCCCTCTTAGTTCGGCTGCATGTTCATCAGTCAGAGATTGGAATCCTTGATTTGGCTGTGAACATAATCTTTTAATATCACAATAACTTACTATGAGGGTCATACAAAAAGTTATGAGCAATCTATTGTTATGAAGCTAACTTTTTATTTTTTAGAAAAACCATGCTCATTATTTTAATGTATAATGTTTGGTCATAACGGTCTTTTTTGGATTATATTATCTATTTTTAGGGTTATATTGTCTTGCATATTTTTTTTTTTGTCTGTTATAAACAACCAGACCCTAATAATAATATTGTATTCGGTGCTGTATAAATGAGTCGCTTAGTTCCAAAACTCAACATGTTCACAAATTTAAAAAAATGAGATAATGCAAGTTCCACAATGTTGGCAGTGTAACTCTGGATTATTACTTCTATTGTACATCAGCTTATATCTCTTACTTCTAGTTAGCCTATTTTTTTTCATAATTTTTATTCCAGTATTAATGTCGTTAATAGTTTTTCCCCATTTTTCATGACTTTTATTAACATGGACATGTTGAGTTTTGGAACTAACCGACTCAAATAGCCTCAAACTTTTAGAGTTTTGTAAAAAAAATGTAGCCTACAATATATAGTACCCTGAAAACAAATTTTGCATAGAAATAATTTCCTGCTCTGTTGACAAGTTTGAGTGCATGAATACTGTAGCCTTCCATATGCTCATAGCAATTTGGCAGCCCTCGATCTTGAAATATTTTAATTGCAGCAGCTAATCCTTCTGGTCGAAGAGAAAGGAAATCCCACAGTGTTTCCACATCCTGTAATGTTAAAAGATAAATACATAATTAAAATTACAGTAGGCTAAATATAATTTCCATTTTGTAAGGAACCTTTAAAACAGGACTTCCATAACCTCCAGATGTCCATAAGTATATCATGGAGAAGAAGAAGAAATACAAGAACAAGAAGATGGAGTAGGAGGAGAAACCAGTGCGTTAGACCCAAAATTTGCCCAGGGTATACTCCAAAGTTTCAGGGAAATTTTAGTGGAAGCCATATATTTTAACTGGATTTTTGAACTGCATAGAAGGAATTAATATTATTAAAGTTATTTAATTTATACAAAAGGAATGCAAAATATTTCACTAATTTCAAAATGAGGCAGAAGCAATGAGTTTACCTTAATAATTTGGCACAAAATAGGCATACGAGCATTGATTTCAAAAGGTGAAATACATTTTATCAATCACATTTCTATACAAGGGCCTCTAATAAAAATTAGTTTTAAAACTAAACCATTTTGATTCGAAGATAAAATTATCATGATTTGTTGAATAGACTTCAATAGATGCTGGCTGTGAAAGCCTAAATACTTACATCATGATTTGTTTCTCACTATATAATAAACAAATCTCTACAGAACTTCTTTTGCTGGGTCACCAGAACCTTTCTACACAGACTACTTTTGCATTGATCTCTTGAGTCAATGGCAGAATTGTCAAATACGCAAAGAAATAAGTAAGTACATAAATAAATAAAACACAGCCAAAGCAGAAGTTACATGCAATAAAACAGAAGATATACGCTAATGAATAAGGTTACACTGAAGGTGTACAGCGTATTCCTGCGCATAAGCTACCCTTAGGAGGAAGAGGAGTTGAAGGATGTGAAACTCTGAAACAATGCATCCTTTGAAGAGACAAGGCCTACCATGTAATATGGTTATCTCAGTTTGTTGGCTTTGCTGATAGTTAGCTGAGTTTGTGTAGATGTGGCCACAGTTTTATTTAAATTGTGTTTTTTAGCTTGGTTTGTTGATTAGTTCATTAGTGTATTAGCTCAGTCAAGACAGAACTGAATTAAATTAAGTAGGCCTACAATAAAAAGTAAAGTTCCCTGTAACAGGTTGTGAAGACCCTCTGGTTCCAGAAGTTTGAGGCTCCCAGATTTTTAGGCATTCAGCACATGAAGGTGTAAGAATGTCAGTCTTAATGCATTGGTCACTTTTACCCCAGGATTGTTCCTGCTACTAATTTCTGTTAAAGGCTGAGTCGACCCAGGCCATAGTGCCACCAGAAGGATTAGGCCAATTGAAAAATCAAGCAATATAATACCTTAGCAAAATATATAGAGTAGGTGACTTTTCTTACTGGAAGATTTGTAACAGGATTCCTTTTCTGTGAATGGACGAGTGAGCTAAATAGTATTCCATCACGAATAAAAAATATGGGCTGATCCAATCCTGGAATGTCAAAATTGCCAGCTTCTGTATAAAATTTAACAGCAAAGCCATGAGGACTTCTGAAAATAAAAAAATCTGTAAATATTGACGACTGTCTAAATATAGTGTATGACATGCAAGTTCAAAGCAATTTTATTCTGCTTGCAGGATTCCTATTCATTCCTACTCGCATAATAAAATCTCGCTTTTAACACTTGTATCATAAATAACCATATATATATATATATATATATATACACACACACACACACTCCGTACAATATGCAATTAAATAAAAATATATGAAACAACATTTAACTCTAATTTAAAATCCAATACCTAGAAAAAAATAAGAAAAAAACGCAAAGTGGGAAGAACAATATTGTATTCCTGCGGTGTAATTAAACAAAATATGGTTCCTTAAACTTCTTCTAATTACAGAATGAAATAAATTATAATCTATGGAATAAGATTATTATTTATGAAATAAGATTTTTTATTTACTTATTAAATTCTTTGTTATTCATATTTGCTGCTTCTGGATGTGACCAATCATGGAGTTATTATCATATCATAATCAGAATTATTATCATAACTTGTAGAATTTATGTGTATATTGAATATTAACTTATTGATCGTAATTAATTTATAATAATTATGTATGTAACCTGACAATGTCCAAAAGACTGGTTGTATCTCCATGGACAGCAGATAATAATATTTATTATTACAATTTATTATTACTATGATTAATTGATTATTTCATTATTATTATTATTATATGAGGAGTGTCGGTTCAAAACGTGTTAAGTCCACCTCCGATCATAATGTAGTTTTTTGTGGATTCGCATTCTCTGAGGTGTTCTGCACTATACTACATAACGTTTTTCTTTCAAATCGCAACCTTTCCCCGTTAAAATTGAGCCTGAAATATGGGGTTCGATGCAAAACGCGTTCAGTCCAGAACTTGGTTCGGTGCAAATTACGTTGAGTCCACATTTTAGATGTGATTACGTGTGAAACAAGTGGTAAGTTGAACTTTACGACATCTATTTTTTGCAGGTGTCCTTCAAATGAAAGTGGTATTCACCAGACACCGGAAAAGATGTCATTAGGGGTCAATAATAAAAAAAAGAGAAGCATGGATTTTCCATGATTTAAAATGCTTAAAAACCAGAAATTGTTTAAATTTTGACAATTTGGTACTTCGGCAATAGTTCACTTTGTATTAGTGTGATCAGATGTGATTGTAATTCTTAAATAAAATACTAACTTTCATCTTTTTAAATGGTTATTATTATAGTGTTGGGTCAAAACGCGTTAAGGTAGACGCACCAGTCTTTGACAGTGCTCCAGTCTTTGACACTTATGCTAATTTTTTTAAATATTAAGGAAAATTATTTTATTTTTTCCATTGTAAGTATATAAACTCAGTTCAGTTCATGTGTCATTAATGATGAGCATCTGAGGCTAAACTCTTTCTTGGTTTGATGGAAAAAAATTTGCGAGATTATTGCAGCACAAGTTCTTCAGATTTTCTCATTTTTGTTGCTACAACTCTTAAGGTGAGGCATTACTTTGTGTGTTAATAACAACAATTTTATATTGCTATTGATAAATAATATTATGTAGGGCTGATCTATGATGATGAAAGAATAGATATATTATGTAAAACTTAACACTAACCTCAATCACTGATTTATAGTAGGGGTGTCAATTACTGGTACGTTAAATTATATGATGATCCAGTTTTAGACACCCCCTGTCAATGATTGGTACAATGATCAATATGTTGAATTGACATTATTTATTCATTAGTTGCATAAGCTGAAAATATTAGGGATTCCTATCTAGAAAATATTAACATAAGAACCCTTTTTACCAGTCTTTGACATGGGTGTCAATCACTGGAACACCCAACTGTCAATAATTGGAACACGTTTCAGGTATGACTTCTAAGAGGAAGTACACCTCTGAACAAATGGCTAAGGCCATAAAGGCTGTGGAGATGGCAAGCCTACAGCTACTGCTGCCAAAACATTTGATGTTCCTAGAGTTACATTGTATTAGAAATCGAGTGGTAAGAGCCCAAAAGTTTGGACCTTTCACTGTTTTGACCGAAAGCATATATGTTAAGTCCTCATCCTACTACTTAGTGCTCATCACAGTCTAATTTGGCTGCACCCATGATACTGTTCTCAACATTAAGTGTACCCTTTTTAAATTCTCATCCTACACCACCAACCAAAGGTGCTGACTTGTGCAATATTTTTGGGGAGCAAGAACTGCATTTTACTAGTTAGCCTATACATAGGCCTTATATGATAACAATTTAAAAGTTGGAGGAGGAGCAGAAAGTACCTTGTCCCCCCCAAAATCGGTGTCTAAGCCTTCAATGCATTCTTCTACTGTATTTTGACTATTCCCATAGCACCAGTGATAACAATTTAATAAAAGTTTGATATTGGTCAGAAAATACCTTGTCCTCCCAAAGTCGGTGCCTATGCCTTCAACACGTTCTATTTTGACTGTTCCCATAACACCACCTGGTATGCCTATATTTACAACACAGCCTGCCCTGATGTCAAATGTACCTTCACAATTAAAAAGGATATTATTTTGGCCTGAGCCTACATCCACTAAAGATGGAAGAATAAGGAGAAAATTTCTTCTGTAGCAACATCTGAGGTTTGAAAAACTAAAACTAAACTAAACTCCGTGAAGGGGCTCGGCCTATCACCCAACCACTGCAACATCTACCATAGGCAGATGGCAGGATTGGGGGCATGTGGTCAGCATGCCGACACCCATGGCCGTTAATGGTGGTTTGCATGACCAGAGCCGCTACTTCTCTATCAACTAGCTCCTCAATTTGAATCACGAGGCTCCAGTTCTCTTTCCCACTGGAGCAAGACCAAAGTATGAATTTTCTAAGCCCGTAGATATTTTTGAAGTTTTTTATAACTTATCTCATTGTAGAGGTAACCACCTAATTTCAGAAATCAGCCTAGCTTCTTATTTTCATGTTTGTATGACCATAAGAAGAAATAATGTATGTGCAAGATTTTATACTTTTGTTTATGTTAAAAACCCTTACAGTTTGCACCTTGAATGAGAAATCTGTTCTGTTAAAAGTTGTAAAATCATTCACCAGTATCATTATAATGAACAAAATTAAAGGTTAAATGATTTTGTTAATTAATATTATCATTATATCATCGTCTTCTAAGTTTAATAGATTATAAAGTGACCGAACATAAATGTCAATGACTGGTACATGGACACCGTCAAAGACTGGTACATGCTAAAATCTTGAGTGTCAAAGACTGGTACAGCAAACATGTGTTAGAAAAAAAATTATAACTTATTTAATATAGGTTATGAATAATTAAGACTACCATACAGTACTCTTAAAACCTCAAACAATTAGTCATTACTGATCTTATTTAATTTAATGAGTTTGTTTAATAACAACATAGAAAATGAAGAAATTTCATCACTAAACTGTCAAAGACTGGTGCGTCTACCTTAAGTCCGTTACTTTCGAAACTTTAACTATCAATAAAAGATGTAAATGAAAAGAATGATTTGACACACTGCAAATTAATTACTGATTCTGATCAGAAAAAAATATTGCAAATTCGTTTGATAGTTTGGCCACAAAAATCATTATTTGTGGACTAAACGCATTTTGAATCAATACTCCTCATATAATGTTACACTCCGGGATTTTGGGATTGACCATCCAAAGCCTCATCTTTAAAGTCATAGGCCAATAAATCACAATACAAGAATTAAAACCTAAGTCACTCATCACATCAGAGTATTATTGGGAAAAAAATGTTTAAATTAAAAATTTAAGCTATTTTATAATGTGTAGTTTGTGTAGAACATATTTAAACAAAACCCTTAGAGCATTTTACGGGAAAATAGCGAAAAAATGAAAGCTCACTGACATAAAGTGGTAGTAAAAATAAGAGAAAGTCATAATGTTTTGTGGCACATTTTCGAGAAAAGAAAAATAAACGAATTATGAAATTTCGGTTCTATACCATTTTGTTTTCAAGCTTAGCTGTTCACACACTCTCCAGACATATTCCTGATATCGTCTCCTATCTGCCATAACCACGTATGTGCATTTTACCAGTTTTGAGAAAAATGCAATTGAAACTTAGAGCTTAAACAAAATTACATAATTAAAAAATAAGTGAATATTTGTATTGGAATATGTCTTATCAGCAGTTAGAAAGGTATGTTTACCATAATGTTCATTTAAATGTGAATACAACCCTTTCCATGCATTGGTTTTGTCACAACGTGTCTTTGGCAGAACACCAAAGTTAACAAATGCACTTTTATTTACACATAGAATAAAAGCTCAGCTGAAATTACTCTTTATTTTTTGTTAAAAAATTACTTCAAATTAATACAAAATTAAAAAACCAAAAGAGGATCACATGAAATTTATAGCAATAGTGAATAGTATAACTGTTTAGATTGCTTTTTTTAAATATAACTTTTCCTTACCTTACTGTATCTGCAGAATAATAAATTAAAACCAAACTAGCAGCTTATGTAGGTCTATGCTTTTTTCAAATATATAACTTTTCCTTACCTTACTGTATCTGCAGAACCCTTTTCTCCAAGAGTGGAGGAAAATCGAACTACCACGTCCGTTTTCTTCCCAACATAAGAAAATACTGATGCTTTTGTAAATTGTGTCACATCATGGGTTACCTCAAAATAACCAAATGCCCCTAGAAATTGAATGACAAAATACTGTTCAATATTCTATATTTTATTTCTTTTGGGATTGTATTATACTTAAAACTTTAATAAAAAATCTCTAAACTAACATTTTTAAGGGAAAATAAAAACGAATAAAAACTAGGAAAGTGTATGTGATACAGTGGGGGCACCAGAATTTTTTATGTAAGTGACCCAGCAGAATGTAAAGAGGGACATGGGAGTGTGTATTTGTAATCAAATTAAATGTAATGTATTTAAGTTTGTGTTACGCTAACATGTGTTATATACTTTGCATTGTAATAAGGTTGGATAAGCAATTTATTAAAAAAAAAAATACCAAAAAACCTTACAACAAGAAATTTGGTTTCTGGGATTGTTTTGATTTAATTTTTTTCCCATGAACTATTCACTCAATTTTTTAGAATTTGAAGCGTCACTGGAATTAACAGCTGGCCTCCAATAACTGTATTTTATTCTTCGTCCTTCACTATCAGGATAACTTGTCTCTGGAATTCCTTACCCGAGGATATAAAAGCCAGTCAATCATTCAGAACATTGAAGATCAAGTTAGTTGACCATTTGACCACAAGACTACGTCGGAAGTCATATACATAATTATAGTGTTTAATTTTAAAAATATTATTTATCTTTTTGTATTATTTCAGTTGGCTATACTCATCAAATTCTTACAAAATCACTTGTAAATTACTTTACCTGATCCACTCGCATGCACTACTCTCTCTGGAATTCTTTCTCTTGTAAACCGTGTCATATCTTTCAAGAATTCACCATCGTAAAGCACCATTGGTCCATATCGCCCTACAGTCAAACTTGCTTTATTGTAGATGAGAGGTTGTCCTTGCATTCCCTGTACAAATAAATTTCAGTAAAGGTGCTTTTATTATTTAATTTTCCAAAATTAAAAAATAATTCAGAAATCTTGCAATATTCATTTTCTTATATTTGTTTATTACTTATTCATTTATTTTGCATGATGCAAAAATGAATGTAAATACAAGCCGAATAATTATTTTTGAATTTTGTGGTAAACAAAAATATGACTACAGATGCACTAGACAATACCAAATCAACATTATAATAATTTTATTTTATAACAAATTTATTTCATCCTTAGATCATGTGCATGATATCAGACAGGTATAATACATCATTTACAATAGGTACAAAATAGTGAATAAAATCAAGATAAATTATTATACATAAGTTAATTAAAGGTCACATGTTGAGAATAGTAGACACTAGAGGAGACTATTAACAGCCGTGGGTGTCGGCATGCTGACCACATGCCCCCCAATCCTGCCATCTGCCTATGGTAGATGATACAGCGGTTGGGTGGTAGGCCTTGTCCCTTCAGGGATGTAGCGCCACAGAGTTTAGTTTTTAGTTTAGAGGAGTCTAGGCAAACTAACAAATACAATAGGCTACCAATGTATGGGTCATTGAGATGTTCCGTAGGTATGATCACCTTTTCTTTTCTGCTGTCAACAGGGAGATACAAAATACAAATGTGGTTTTCAGAAGCATTTTTAAGCATTTTCAATAAGTTGATGTAAATGATAATGTAGGCATTATCCTTGGGCGTCAGCATGGGGGGCAGGCAAGGGGAGGCAGATATCTCCTCTGGAATGCTTTATGGCCTCGTTAATTATTTGGTAGACCTAGTCTTTGTCTCTGTCAATCTGTAGTTGTTACAAGGAGAATACAACATATAAATATTTTATACTGAGCTTAGCAAGTAGGGCAAGACCGGGTGACGCGCCGCACCCGGATAGTTGCCGCACCCCCTCTAACTTGGACATTTGACACTAGGTACCGCTAGTTGTCGTGATACCATCTCCAGTTCCCTCTCTAGAGTAATTGAATCGCGTAAGTTCATTGTTTGTGGTGCTTATTTCATTGTTGTAGCGACATTTATCAGGTAAGTGCACTAGTTTCACTGCGAATCTTTTTTGGACTCATTACTTTATTCTTTCCTGTTCTGTATTTGTTCCATTTTTTCTGCGTGTACTACTTTTAATAGACTATTTAGAGGTTGTAAAGATATTGTGAGTGAAGTTCGCCATAACAACAATAACAATAAGCTCTACAGATGAGTGCGGCACGTGTCCCTGAGTTTTGGGTCACATGCCGCATAGCTTTCAAGGGTGACACGCCGCACAATGTTTTGCAGTATAATTAAACACGAAAATTATTTTCTCTGCTCTTTTCGGCAATAAACATGCCAACACGGTATAGAGAAAGGGAGGGGTCTAAATAACGTGGCCTATGGAATGACAGTGACCTACAAGAAGTTGTTCGCGAATTAAGGCAGGGGAAATTTCTATTCGGGAAGCCGAACGTTGTTATCATATGCCAGAGAGGACTATTCGTAGGTGCATGGACAAAGGAAATTGGGAAAACCCTCACTTGGGCCTGAAGGAGTACTGGTACCGAAAATGAAAAGAGGCTAGTCACCCATATTCAGAGATTGTGTAGATAGGTTCTCTTTTGTTTTATACGTGCCTTTGATGTAAATTTAGACTGATATTATGAATGTGGCATATCTCCCATATGTGCGGCATAGCACCCTGTAATGCGGCATCTCTCCCGCTTTTCCTTTCAATTTAATAATTGTATTTACACATTTAATTAATATTTTATAAATATTTCCGTTGCTGAAATACAGGGAGGGAATATCATAGCTTGGAATCTCAAAAGAGTTTTCAAAATATTCAATCCTGTTTCGAGGTAGACGAATTTCCAGAAAAGTGTGGCGCGTCACCCTATCTTGCCCTATACAATTTGTATTTATAATACCAAGCTGGGTGGGTAGCATCTTGGACTAGCATTCGGGAGGTCCTGGGTTCAAATCCCAAGAACCGGCCAACCTGATTATGATTGTATTCATAATAATATTTCACTAAGACTGTTGCTCAGAAGAACATAATCTGTTAATTTAAAAACTTTGCAGCCTCATCAAATTCAGGTGGCATTCAAAACTAGGGATCGGGATACTATGAGAATATTAATGTGTTTAGTTATTTGAAATTGATTTTCAATTGATAAAATATTGATACCTGCCTCATAACTTGGATTTGGATTAACCTCATTGAAAATTTAACTCATGGTACAGTTATTTAATTTACTGATGTAATATTACTATTTTTGTTCACAATAGTAAATTAATTCTTAATATTGTAGAATACTGTATAGTCTAGCCTATTAAGTAAAGAATCATAGTGTTTGGAATTATGTTGAGTTTGCCCCCTCCCCCTTAATAAAATTCATGGCGATGCCCCTGGAAATTCCCCATCTAATGTAACTTAACCCTCAACCCAAAACATGTCTTAAGTATAATATGTAATTAGAAATGAGCAGTCTCTCAAGCCTCCTGCTACAATTTATGAAAATATATGCATTTTATACTTTTATTGAACATTTATTTTATACATGTATTAAATAAACAAACAACAATCTGCTAATTGGGCTTTGAGATTTGGCTGTTAGTGTAGGCATTCCTCCCTTCAAAACGTTGTGCCACAATTGTACTTGCTTTAACAGGATAGTTACATTCCCATTTGAAGTTATATTTTCCATAAAAATAATGCATTTAGTGTGAAGAATTATCTGTGGTTCTAAGTTAGTTTCACTCTCTATTTCAATTTCATCACTAATTACAAAATCAGGTTCAGCATACAAATCATCAAAAAAGTTATGGTTTTCACTGTCACCTTCCTTTTCATCCAGGTCACATAATCTGGAGGTTTATTTTAATTTTTGTATGTTCTGTAATGGTGCTAACAAATTTAGTGGTATACCAGGTGGAATCTATTAAGATCATTGATTAATATTGTACCACTTGAAATATGAAAATAATCAACATACCGGTAATGGTTTATTTTGTCAAACTAATATTTTGCACTGTATATCTATTTCACTTTATGAATGAGCATTTATTATGCCACATAAAGTACTAAATAGCAACTCAGTAGTTATATAATAATTAAATCTATGATTGAAGTTATAGGCTTATGGTAATATTGTTTTCCTTGTGTTTGGTGCATTAGCTACTTTTTTCTTAAATGAGCGACATGAATACACAGCTGTTTAGTGAAGCATGTGACCCGTGTTTGTTGCTTATTTCTATGGTTTAACTTTTTACTTTTTATTTTTACTTTCTTGTATGTACATAGTATAGAGAAAGTATTGTGACCATGACAAAATATCGAATTAAGATAACATGCGAAAACATGTTTCATGATGCTTAGAAACCAAAATTAAGTGTTTTTTGAAAAGATATCTGTCTGTGCATTTATCTGTGGACAAGTGTAGTGGGTAAACAATTAATTGCACTTCCTTTTTATAATTAAAAACTTTTTCTGGAATTTCATCGAACTGGAAATAATTTGGTTACTACAACTGAAATATTAAGGAGACTTTTCATTGAAACTTTTTTCAAAATTTTAATTTTTGAAAAAAATGACAATAACAATTTAAATGAAAATGTAAATTTCACAACATTCATGATTGGCTAATGATATGGCTGTATAGGTTTTTCTGTTAAATTTATGTAAGAGCTAGGTTACTTAACGTTTTCCATTTTTTATTTTATATACTACCTCCATGATACATGAAGGCTTAACAAAATAAAGTTGTAGAAGAAGTTAAAGTGAACATTTTTTATCATACACATTTTTTATAAATTAATAGGTACTAAGATAATACTAAATAAGTATGGCTTAAATGAAAAATGTCAGAACATACGTTAATTAAAATATTAATTTTATTATTTTGTTTCTCACAGTAACAAGGAAATTATAATAACTTATTCTTGTGGAATGTAGTGTACCTCACAGTCCAATCTGAGTGAGGTAGCTGAGATAAGAAGTCCTAGGTTCAAATCTCAAACCTTATGGACAGCCAATCTGACTTGAGTTTATTTTTAATGGTTTTCTCATTCACAAAGGCATACACTAGACTTGTAGGGTTTATTCACTTTCCATAACTCATCCAAGATATGTCACGTGATATGAAAATTGTTTAGACTGAATATCGGTCAAGAAGACATCAGCAAACAATAGAAACAGATGCACACAAATTAATTATTACAAGAGCCTACTGATAATCTAAACCCATTATGACCATTATTATATAAGAACTATTATGGAGGTTGTACATTAATTTTTGGATGGTGCATACTGGTTTCTTTCCTAAATCTAACATCCTCAATAATTCAAATCTTAATACAGATATGCAGTGGTGTAGTCGAAGGTATATGCAGGTGTATACAGGGATACACTGTATACCTTCAGTGTAATATTACTCATTAGCATATATCTTCTGTTTTATTGCAAATATGTTCTGCTTTGGTTTTGTTTTATTTATTTGTTTAAATTTTTGACAATTCTGGCATTGACTAGAGAGACATAATGAGAATAGCCTGTGTACGAAAAGATCTGGTGACCCATTAAAAGAGCTTCTGTGAAGTGTTTTTGGCTATAGCCAGAGCCAAATCATGAAGGTTTTATCTTTGAATTAATACAGTGAGGTTTTTAAACTAATTTTTATTATAGCTCTTTTATAGAGATGTGATCGATAAAATATATTTAATCTTTTGAAATCTCAACCCAATGTCTATTATACAGTCGAATTTGGTTAATTCGACGTTGAATAATTCGAAATATTGTATAATTTGAATAAATACTCATTCCCCTTGAAATTCCTATATAAATGTATGTTAAAAAAATTGCAATTAATTCTAATTTTTTAAGTTTAATTGGATAAATTGAAGCCATAATTTGTCTCATGTTAATATTGTAAGGATACCAAGAGTTCATTGCTTCCAGAAATTCCACAAGAATTCTCTATTTTGCTGAAGAACCCTAGTCGCAGGTATCGTACTAAAGTGTATTTTTAACCACCGTTATCTTCCTTCTGCTGAATAGATGTTCAATGGAACGCGAAGTTCACCCCCTCCACTACAGTCTTGGAGGGATTCAACACTTCTGTGAAAATTTTAATGTTGATTCTATCCTCAAACTGTGACTGTATTTGAAAATGTCAAAGCGTGGAGCATACACCAGTTATTTTATTAAATTTAGGGTTACAGTTTTAGTGTGGAAATAAATGGTTTCATTTAACATCGTAACAACAGGATGACAGTCATTAAGGTAAGATTTTCTATACAATTATTATTTATTGCAATGAGTTTTACACATTTTTGTTTAAAAAGTCACAGTTTTGGTTAATTCGAAATTTGGATAATTCGATTTTTTTCTAATTCCCCTGGGGGTTCGAATTACTAAGAGTTCACTGTATGTCATGTTATAGGTGTAAGTGCCTTGCTACTGCCTCATTTTTAAATCAGTGAAATAGTTGTAGGTTTTATTTATTAATTAATAACAATAAGTTAATTTATTGTATTATATTCCTCAATTGCTCCCTCCTTCATTATAAAGCTGAAGTGTTTTAAAAGTGGTAAATTAGGAGAAAAATTACTACACCCTTCAATTACGACATTTTACCACTGGAAATTTTAAATGAGTCAACTTTAAGTAATGTACTGTCCAAGAATACTATTAAAATATATGACTTACACTAAAATTTCTCAAAAATTAAAGAGTATATCCTGTGAAAATTTTAGGACTACAGCACAGAATATATGCAAGAAAGTTTGTGCACCCATTTTGCACTGTTTATTTTAAACCAAACTTACGTGATGTTTGCTATAATTCACTAACTGCATAGCTGCAAAGTCCCGGACACAATGTATATTACGTAATATTAATGTGCAAATAAAAATGAAAATGGAAATCCCTTGCATTTCTTGTCTTCCAGCTTTCGTCGTAGATACTGAAAGAAAAACTATTTTAATACAATTTTTATGATACATAATTCATTACTTTGTATTTATTCAAGCAATAAATATGGCCATTTCCTCTCCGTGACTTAACTAATTAAAGTAGAATAGCTAATTAAGTTATAACCTGCATTACCCTGATAAGAACAGAATAACGAAGGTAAGCAACCCACATGGAACTGAAAGCTACTATCTCCAATTTTTTATTTCCTTTAACGGTACCATTGGTAAAGAAAGTATTGTGTTGAACCCCGAAATTCGATGTCGCGTTTTCAACACGCTTTGAGATCCCTGAATCCAAAAATACTATTTTCAGAAACATGTCTATGTGTGTGTGTGTGTGTGTGTGTGTCTGTGTCCGTCTGTTTGTGAACGAAAAATCAATATTTGGGTTAGGTACCTTTCTGGGGATGTGACTCTTACTTTTAATGCCATTTTACATTAAGAAATCCCGTTTTTCGTGATTTACTCTTATATGAATCTAACGATTTTGTTTAAATTTTGTACCTGAGATACTTATATTAAGACTGAAACTTTTTTCGAAAAAAATTTGAAGGGTAGTTATAAGCCATGTACCGTTCATAGAAACTCAGTCTTGCCAGGTGAACAAGTATTATTAATATTTTCATAAATCTGAAACTGCTGAATGCGTACTCTTTGCAAGACGGCCTATTATTCTGTATTAGAATGCGAAGTAAGAAATATGTATTACCAATGCTTAACTTAAGTGCATTATTACATAAGATTTTATTTCGGTTGTGTATCCTTCGAGGATGCAACATTAAACGTGACAACGACTTTCTTTTAATTTTTAAAACCACTTTATATGAAGAGAATTTCATTTTTCTTATTTTCTCGAAAATTTTATTTTAATTTCATTTGGGACGGGGTGGCTCAGGCCCTCTCGTAGGTTTGTTCCCGAAGTTATTTTATGTACTGTCATATACCATGACGCATGCGCAGTTTTGCTGGTATCGTGGTACTTGACAGTTCGTAACTTAGTTTAGGAACAGAGCTTATATTTGCCTAGCACATTATTTGCAGAATATTGTCGAATCGTAAACATTCTACACGCTTCTTCATCATGATAAATATCCATACTCGGCAGTCGGCACTGAATTATTACTCAGCTACCTTCTTATTATGTACGCTCATCAAAAAAGAAAATAACTTATGGTCTGTTCACGGCTTCGAAGGTTGTTTTTAAATTGTTGGCGGTAGAACGTAAATCGATTCTGGATATTTAGGCAAATTCAATATTTAGGTAAGTAATCGATAGTATTCGATTGCATAGTGTCCGAGTGCTTCGACCATTGACTTGGGTGAGCTCCAATTGGAGACGGTTTTGAGGGGCGCGAGTAATACGGTTTCGAAGTAAGTTGTGTAAATGAAATGGTGAAGTGAAATAGTGAAAGTTTTGTGATATTGACTGTATTCCAGGATGCATATTTTTGCCAGCAGAAAATCTCCTTTTCTCCAGAGGGTGAGTACCGTACGAGATTTGTAAATACACTTGAGATGTACGAATGGCGTATTCTGCTTCCCAACCAATTCCCTAGAAAAATCGTAGAATATCACTGTTCTATACATAATAAAACATCTAGCACTGGTGGGCCGACTTTATTATACTTGAATTAATATCCATACAAACATGTTTACTTGTTTTCCCTAATAATTTTTGGTAACTTTACAGCTGTATTTACGCCTTTTTTGGCATTAACACAATTTTTTAATTCACCATGCCATAAAAATTTATCTCTACATTATTTGTTTCTGCATTTTCTTCTGATACGTAGGCCTATTTCTTATTTTGTGACATTACTTACCGTTATTATAGCCTATATTATTTACTAATATTGTAACCTACAATTATTGCAAGCCCCCCCTACAATCACCCTTCTTCAACTGCAACCATATGCAACTCGTCTGTGTAGGCCTATACATAAAAAAGAAACATGATTTCAAATTTATGATAATTCTCACAAAATGCAAGGTAAAAATCTTAAAGATCAAAAGTACCGTACATGTGTGACTATACTTATAGATTACAAATTGTGTTATAACAGAAAGAGGCAAGGAAATTAAACAAAGTATAGCAATTTTATAAATTTTATCATAAAATTAATTACCTCTGTTCTAGTGTTTATTTGTCACCCCTGTAGGCCTACTGATGATACATAACTTTGAGTTCCTGTATAGCGGCAATGATAAAGATAAGAGTTTGAACAGAGGTGTTAGGCCTACTTCTTTTAATATTTAATTAGTAGACCTACCGTACTGTATGTATTTCTAATCTTTCATGTAGTTCTTTCACATAGCTGTATGCAATGCTGCCTAAGACTGACATTCCTTACATTTCTTTTCCGAGTTTTATTTTAGATACTAGAAGTCTTATTTGGAAGGTTAGGATAATGTTAGGTTAACGTATACCCATAAAGTTTGATTTTCTTTCTATTTATCTTGTACAACCCACAGTATATATATGCTGTAATAGCCTGGCATTCCTTTTTCTTGTGTTTCAAATCATCTTTCAGGTTGCCAGCCGGTTTTTATTGTACACACCACATTTACTTCACAGGTTATAATAGACTGATAATGCATTTTAGGTTAAATAAGTGTCCACAATTTTACTTATTTCCAGAAACAAACTGAATTTACATATGAATTCTATAGGTTGTAAAAAACATTACAACCTAAAACCCAGACATAAGGGTTGCCAGATATTGCCGTACCATACAGTTCCTTTTTCTGTACCCAGTGGCGTTCCTAGGGTGGAGCAGTGGGGGTTGTCCGCCTTGGCCCTGTTTACTTTGGGGGCCCCCATTGATGCCTTACCCTAATATAAAAATTTTCTTTTTACTCATCGGAATGTTTATATTAAATAAAAAATGTAGTGTACGTGACATGTTACCAATTTAAAAAACTGACTCCAGTTACCAATGTTTTGGTCTCAGGTTCATGAGTCGGCTGCGAGAGGTTACTAGGAGATGCGCAGAATGGATACTGCACTAAAATGTATCATTTAACTGATGAGAAATAGAACTTGTCCTAATTTTATTTAACATTGATGGAAAAATTTAACAATGAGTTCATGAATCGACCACATGAGACCTAGAAGCTATGCAGAAGATGTATCATTTAATTGAAGCAAATAGAGTATGTCTTAATTTATCAATTAACAAAACATTTAAAGTGTACGATGACATTTAAAGAATTCAAAGACTTTCAAGAATCAATTCCAAACTTATGTTTAGCACTAAAGTTGTTTTTAACTATTTGCATTTCAGTTGCAACTTGTGTAAGAAGTTTTTCAAAACTGAAATTAATCAAAAACGCTCAACAATGAGCCAAATCAGACTAATGGACTAGCAATGTTATACATCAAGAAATATTTGGCTATGAAAATCAACTTTCATGAGACATTTAGACAATTTTCTGATGTAAAAGCTATAAAAATAATTTAAACATGACTATTACATATTCTGAATTAATATAATCCATATTTTGCTAATTTATTATTTGATTATCCGACTAAAATTAAAACTGTTGTTTGTTATCATAAAATTTAATTTTGTTAGCTTTCTTATTTTGCCATATTTAAACATGAACAGTTTTCCTTAAATTATTTTGTGATTATGCACACATTGGTATTTTGTTAATAAGTTAACTTTATATCATTGGACTAATGTCTGTTTGTATTTAATAACTGAATACATTAAATGCTACTTGAGTTTGCTCCTTTATTCTATCTATTATTTTTCGGTATAGATTAGGCCTTGGAGACGATCTGAAAGACAAAAAAGCTAGCCATAGAAAAAGAAGTTAAAAATAGCTGTGTTGGTAGCTTTTTCTGGGTGGGCCTCAAAAATAAATCCGCCTTGGGCCCCAAGTGTTCTAGTTATGCAACTGTCTGTACCGGTAATAAAAAATGAATAGTCTTATCATGCTGGAAAAGTCGGATCAAATGATTAGAAGATATTAATGAAAATTAATAGTAGTATAGGCCTATTATATTTGAATTAATGTAATTTTTGTTTTCTAAAAGATAGATGTAGGAAGTTTGGGAGGAAATGTTGTCATAGCAATGGTGTTTGACCTTGTCAGCCACCAATCATCTTTTCATAAACCACTGACTAATTCTCCAAGAAATTTGTTCTGTTCTTGGGGTGACCAGCAAATGTTGCCGTTGTACGCAGTCTTTTGCACTTGGTTTTGTTCATGGCCTATATCAGTTTCCTGCCAGTCGTGTTTGCAGTGCTGTGTTAGTGCTTTCTACTTTACTTAATATATCGTATTCATAATAAGTTTATTCTGTTATTGTCCAACCTTGTAAAGGTTCAGGTAAGGAGATTGTGGAAGTTATGTTATGTGCTATGAACTAGAAGCAGCAAAAGCGTTGCCTTCCCATCATTAACTCAACCAACGGTCAATATACCAAAGCAAATTAAATAAATGGTGCAAAATATGTTGCACAAAATTTCTCGCAAATAACTTATGTGTTAAAAGCTAGCACAGAGAAAACTAGATTATAGAGACAATTTTCTTAAGTACATTTTTTATAACACTGTCAGCATTTGCCAGCTAAACGGGGTTAGTTAACGTTCGTAAAGTTTGATGCACTGGTATTTCAAATTAACGAACGTAAACACTTTACAGCCGTTTGCTGATGGCAGATGTTAAACGGCATTGATGCACCTGGCCCTAACAGGTATCTAGAACAAGAAGCATCAGGAGCGATCTTTATGTACAATGCTTTTACTGTGAAATAATAATGATGATAATGATGATAATTATAATAATAATAGTAATTATAATAATAATAATTATTATTATTATTACTATTATTATTATTATCATCATCATTGGCGGAGGGTGGATATTTTGGGTGGGTGTACACATCAGTCAATAAATTTTCTTTGCCTTAGTAAATCATGCGTTTGAAAAAAATTATTACCTCCCCATAATGAAAGAACTCTATTTGAGCAAAGAATGTACACAAGAAAAGCTTAAATATTTTGAGAATCTTAATATCCACTATAAATATCTCTGAAGTAGGTAGACTACTAGGAAATCATCTTATATGATTAAAATCACCAACTTTTCTTATAGTATAGAAACTTGTGTTTTACCAGTATATTTTCTTTTATATTTTAAATCCAGTGGTGATAGAATTAGGTGGTCATATTATATGACTCGAATTCCTATTGATATCAACATTATTCTACAATGCTCTGCTACGGTTGCCGCCTCCGCTCCACGTGCTTAACTATGTGAATGGTATTATGCATTATTTAGTTTTTCTGTACAATATCTGTTACTTAAGAAAGCGAGTTGTAGAATTAATTTTAATGTGACACATCCCATTGTGGTACAAACCGCTACATTGCCAGCAAGGCAGATGAATAATGCCACATAACCACACGAAGTAGCAATGGGAAAATCACAGTACCAGTAAGATAGTTGTTGTTATTATTATTATTATTATTATTATTATTATTATTATTATTATTATTATTATTATTATTGTTATTCCTAGGACTTAGGTTATAATGCAAGTTTGAACTATATATAGGTCATATCACGTGTTTAGAATGTTTGCGTAAAACAGTAGTATATTATAACAACTCATATTCATGAGCATATGTTTCTATTGTTCAGTGATGTCTTCTTTTCTGATATTCAGTTTACAAGATTATAATATCCAGTGACATAGCGGCGATGAGTTATGGAAAATAGACAAGACCTACAAACCCGGTGTTTGCCTTTGTGAATGGGGAAACCATGAAAAACCCAAGTCAATTTGGGTGGCCACGAGGTTTGATTTGAACCCAGGACCCCTTCCCTATTAGTCTATACCACCTTGCGGTAATTGGTTTTCGTGTGTTCATTACGACTAAACTATACTGACTGCATTTCACAATAATAAGTAGATTATAGTTTTCTTGCTACTATGGGCAACAAAATATTGGAATAATGGAACTTTGCGCCCCATGCGTTCCCCTTTCCACTCGCCACTCGCCTGGTCGCTTCCCCGCCTGGCTGCTTCCTGCTTGCCCCGCAGGTCATGCCATCATGCCTGTAGCCGCTACTCAATGCCGGTAATGCGTAATTGCGATTGGCATGTCGCCTAATAATTCACAATAAAAATAAAATACCCTTGCACCTCCATATAATATTTCACAATTATAAAAACGACCCTTACAACAAAATAGGCTATTTCACAATAAAAAATGCCCTTGCACCATACATATCATTTCACAATTATAAAAAATGCCGTATTATAACTTAAAATATGGCTTAATTGATGCAGGAAAATTCCCTTGTGCCAACACTACTCTCTTCATAACTAACAAGAGATCTTAAAATTATAAAAACCGATTCTTGAGTTAAAACTCATGAAATCCCCCTAACATAACTCAAATATACGAAATCTTCCTTCAGTGCTCAACACTCATAGCGTAATGGTCAAGATTCCTAGCTATAATGCTAGGGGTCCCGAGTTCAAATCCTGGTCAATCCAAAATTTACTGTTAGGAATAGGTCTCATATAGGTAGGTAGGATGAAGAGGAGGTGAGAGGAAGGAGACGGAAAGGGAAGAGAAGAAGAGGATAAAGAAGAAACAAATTATTTTTTCTGTTTCATCAGTTCATTAAGAGATGGCGCTACCGTCGCTGCTGGTAGTTCAAATGCCGCCACTAGGGGAGGGAGTTAGAGAGTTGGAGTGAGGGAATCACATGGGGTGCAAAGTTCCGTTTTCCCAAAATATTCATATTTTAATTAACATATATGTTCTGAAATTTGCATATAAGCCATACTTATTACATTTTTATCTTGATACCTATTAATTTTATAAAGAAATGTTTTAAGCCGTACTTATTACGTTTTAAATTAAAATTTTAATTTTTCTACAACTTTATTATGGCAGGATTTCATGTATCACCTACTGTAATGGAGATAATCTAGAAAAATTGAAAATGGATACGAGTCAAGTTCGCATTAAGTCATTTTTGGAGAAAAACGGGTACATTCATTTTATTATTCATAGATAGATGTTTCAAATTTTAAATTTTAATTAAAATCGTTAAAGCCATATTTTTCATGTATCAAAATTTTTCACAAAAATTTCATGAAAAGTCCTCTTAATATTTCAGTAATGAAACTGAAATTCTTGGCGGTTCGATAAAATTCTGACACAGACTTTAATTAAAAAATTAAGTAAATGCAATGAACCATTTACCTATAGTGCTTGTCCACAGACAGATGGAAAGACGTCATTCCAAAAGCACTTTTTTCAGTTTCTAGACATCGTGAAACATGTTTTTCCAGTGTTATCATGATTTCAATATTTGTCACATCACAATACTACGTATAAGGAAGAAAGTAAAGGTATTACTACACAGTAAACTTCCCAACTCCCTATTATCTGCAAAATTGGGTGGTGCAGCTACTGCAGATAAGCAAATCCTGTGGAAAATTCACAAAAAGAGACTGAAAGAAATGGTGCAAAAATATGTTGCACAAACTTTCTCGTATATATGTGTTAAAGGCTAGCACAGAAAAATGTAAATTATTGAGCCAATTAAATTTTATTTATTACATTTTCATAAAACTAACAAGTATTAGAATAGAAAGCATCAGGGTTGATCTTCATGTTCAATGCTTTTACCGTGAAATAATAGTAATAATAATAACTTGGGATTTGCATGGTTTCCTCAATCTCAAAGGCCAAAATGCAGGATACATTGAGATATAGCCAATCAATAGGAGCAAATTCTGCACGAATGAGTTATACAAGAGATTACTGGTAAATTTCGGTGGCCACGAAATTTGATTTCAACCCAGGACCTCTTCCCTATTACCCTATACCACCTCGCTCTAATTGATTTTGGTGTGTTCATTACGACTGTTGTAACCTGACTACCAGTGGCGACTCCTGGTTTTTAGGTAGATTTTCGAAGAAAAATCTACCTATTGCAATGGATACCACTTTATGATTTTCGAAAAATTCTTTCATATCTTTACGTTTCATGCTCCCCTAAGTACGAGACCACCGCCCGTTCAAAAAAAAATTTTGTGATATATATATATATATATATATATATATATATATTTATATATATATATTTATATCTTTACACGATAGCGGCCGTAATTTTGAAGATATTTGAACCAAATTTTAATATGTTGTTTCTAGGCCCAATAGTTCGGACAAGTTCGTTAATGAGCAAAATTGGCCCAAGGGGGTGGTCGGGGGAGGGGGTTGAAATTTTTAAAAAATTATATCTCGGCCCGTATGAAGTATAGAGGGAAACTTTGTTTGAATAAATGAGAGTACTCCCTATGGAGTTCACAGTGACACCAACGATTCGGGGGTTCGAGTGAGGGTGGGGGTGGGGGATGAAAATTCGAAACTTTTGAAACCACGTCTTGTGGGGTATCGTTGAAAAGCTCTTGATGAGTACTCTACAAACCAATAAATAGTTTCTTGATAGCTCTCATATGACGCGAGATTTTAATGTTTGAAATTAATAACACTTAAAAGAATTATTATAATATCATAATTTTGTCTTGTTTAGCGGCTTTGCTAATTTTATTCATTGCTGATCTTGCGCACGGCCTCCCAGAATATTATATCCTATTCTTGTTGTCAAAACAAATGATTGTAGGCTCTTCCTCTTTACCGAATTCAGTTCTTATTACTGCAGGTTTACCATGCCAAGGCTAAAGAAAAAGAGTGCTATGCAGCGACAATAAATTAAACCAAAAGCACTTCGAAATCTACCTCCGCCTGTAGGCCTGCCTAAAGGGATTTTTTAATTGTGTAGGATGGTGTGGAGAGAGCGAATTAACCCATTCACTGCTATTGACGTACATATGCGTCGCCGTAAAACATACATAAAGGCTGAGATGCAAATTTAATACAATAATGCTTTATCCTAAAATATGAAAATATTTAACCACGTATGAAAACTGTCGTTTACGGAAACAGCTATTCCGCTATAATTTTCATAGTTGATATCAAACTTGATATTACTCCAGGAATACTTATATTGAAATATAAACAGCACTGCAAAGTTTAATAATAGCTAGGCCTATAATATATACCAAGAAATGAAATAAATAAACAGTAATAAAAATATGATCACTCCCCTCTTAGAAAACAAGCTATCGAACGTGAGGAAGGACTGTACTGTAAGACGTCCTCAACTTCTTCCATATGAAACTGGCTTCTCACAACATTTCCCTTCCCCGCCTCCCCCTTCACATGCCACCGAGATCTAACAACGGCATGGACTGCGTAACACCAACACTGAGGACATCCTTGCAAATACCAAC
The DNA here is from genome assembly GCA_964059195.1 of Ectobius pallidus. Taxonomy (NCBI): domain Eukaryota; kingdom Metazoa; phylum Arthropoda; class Insecta; order Blattodea; family Ectobiidae; genus Ectobius; species Ectobius pallidus. Next base: position 83,170,633 of record CAXKWD010000008.1, read on the forward strand.
CTGCTCAAAACAGAACCGCTAACTTCCTTCCCGAGTGCTCTACAATAACGCTGTTTTGTCATTTTATTGTTTTAATTTTGACAATGAATGCTAGTAAACATTTATGTAGATGAATTATGAAGTGTAGGATGATCCTCACATCCTATATGGAATAATCGCCACTGCTGACTACACTTCACAACAATATCTAGATTATAGTATTCTTATTACTATGGGCAACAAAAGAATATTCATATTTTAATTAAAGTAGTAAGATTTATTATGAATGTAAATAAATCATCCAACCTCCAATGAGGCTGACCACTAAGGTTCCAGAATACATACAACATAGATCATTAAAGATTATTTAGAATTAGGCTTAAAATTTAACACTTCAACAATGCAAGGATTGTTAAAAAATAAGTCTAGTTGTTCTGCTTCAGGTAAAGGTGGACATGGAGTATCTGCAGAGAGTCTCTTAGTATCCGTATTACAATTTCCCTGATCTTAATGGAAATTGAATTGCAGTGCAGGATTTTCAAGAATGTTTTTGGTGTATCTGGGAAGGATACCTCTTGCCCCGAGGTTTTCTAAGTTTACCTCCTCTGCTTGCTATTGATCTCTTTCAAAACGAACAGTGGGATCTAATATCATTACCTTAATATTCACCCTATCAATGGCAATGATGTCTGCTCTCCTGTTAGAATCATCTTCAGAAACACAATGAACTTCCTCATGTACCTCCCATCCTCGTTGTTGCAGGATTTGAGCTATAGATGTTCTAACTCTGTTATGACGGTTGTTATGCAAAAGTTCAGTGCTCCGGCAGAATCCCAACACATGGCCAAGTGTTTCTGTCTCGCTGCATCCTATTTGGCGGCAGCAGGTTGTCCTGAATGTTCTTCTGGGAACCAATCTTACTGCAGTCACGTTACACGACGTTTTCACTGCGTTGATATATTCCAAAGAAGAGAGAGGTGACTTACTGGACGTCCATGAATTAGCCTTAGGGCACTCAGCATACATGTCCACTCCCTTTCCTTTATGGGGTAGGAGACACCAAGACTCAAAGGATCGAGTACGCATTATCTCTCTAAGTTTTCTTCCGTTAACTTTAGGCGGAAGTATGTCTTTCCAGATATTCAGTTTGTGAACAGCCACATTTTGTTCATCAAAGAGATTCCGTACATGATGTAAATGAATATCCGTAAGAGGAATGAGGTGACTACAAATATTAAAGTGTTGCATACTTGCTTCCCATTCAGTGCAAAGTATACCTAGTCCTCTTACATTTTTTGCACTGTATAACATCGAACTCGGCGTATCACCGGGTAACATCATTATTTCCTTCACAGTGCTCCTAATGATTTTGTCTATATCTTTCAGAAAATGTACTTGATAACTGAAGTAAGGGTGCACATAGCAAAGGATAGATTAATCCCGGCCAAATGTATTCATTAATTATCTTTAGCTTCTGGTCAGGTTTCAAAGGTTTCGTCTTTACAAGATTATTTAAATCTGATGTAATACTTTTAATTACTCTTGTTTTGTTAAGAGTAATTTCACTATTAAAAACTATCCCTAGATATTTAATTCTCTCATGTTTAGTTGCAACTGAAACTATATCAGATCCTTATAAGTTGGTAATACTTTCTAGAGACAGCTTTCCTTTTTGCAATGTTATACACTTACTTTTCGAGGGATTAATTTTGAGCCCTATTTCTGCCAGGCTATTATCTGCTACATGTAGAAGAGTGGCAGGATCATTTACTACTCGGCAAATGCAAAAGCTGATAAGGGTGGTAAGTCTTCAGATAGCCGGTACCCATACTTATGGCTTATTATATGATCAGTGAGATTTTCTATTACATAATTAATTGCCATATTGAACAATAAGGGTGAGAGTAGGGAACCTTGTGCAACCCCACATTTAAGTTCTATGGGTTTTGTCTTCTTAAATTTAACCTCTACTTGAATTGTGTAATTTGAAAGTAGCGATTCAATGAGCCCAAATAAGTTTTTAGGAACTCCAGATTGACAAAGTGTCTGTTTAATATGTTCATGGCCAATTGTGTCAAAAGCTTTTGACATATCCAGAAACAATACGCAACAATTCTTGCACTTAGTTTTTGCATCGATTAGATAACCATTAACAAGGGAAGCATTAACATGGGTTCCAGGTATAGGGACGAATCCGTGCTGATGTGTACTTATTGTACTCTTTCAACAATTCTTCTTACAACTGAAAATACAGTTATTGGCCTCCATTCTTTGATATTACTGACTTCTCCCCTATTGTGGATTAATATAGTCCGGGCCTTTTGAAACTGAGTGGGCATGTAAGAAAATTGCAGCATTGCATCGATAAGCAATGTGAGAAATCTAGTAGTCCTGAGATGCCATAATACCCGAACTGTGACATGATCTAGACCAGCTTTTATACTATATAAAGCTTTATGAACATCCTCATTGCAAACAGTAATGTTATTTCAGATATTAGCTTCCCTTATAGCATCAGAAAGAGGAGAATTATTATTTATAACCCCAAATATATTTTCAAAATGTTCTGCAATTTTATTAATTGGGATTTTGAAAGTTTTGTGATTTTTAACTTTTTCTAGAATTTTGTGAGTGATTTTACGCCTGTGATTATGAAAGTTATATTGAGCTAGCTCATAATCATAACGCTCATGATTTTTCTCCCTTTGTCTTTTAGATCTGCGTTTTGGATTGCTGGATGCCTTATTTTGCAGTTTTCTTGTTTGATAATATTTGGCTGCGGGATGCTTGGGACTGGGTAACTCAGTCTGTTGACTGACAATAAACGGTATAATTTTGGAAGTAAGTGTTTCTAGGTCATTATTATTACCGCTCAGTAATATCTTTGAAAGTCTCTCCTCCCAATCCAGCATAGGAGTACGCCTTTTATCCGTGGCACTTTCCAACTGCTAAGTATTTTGCAATGGATAGCTATTAAACATGCATTATCTTCAACGGTTGCATTAAACTTATCCTGGCATGTAAAATGTGGAGCAATTTCTGATTGAGCAAAATACTGCGTCACAATTTTATTTCTTCTATTTTCAGGATGAGCTTTTCCAAGGTGTATGTTTACACCGAGGCTAGATTTACACAGTTTACGACATATCAGGCAATGCAATATTTCATTACCTCCAGTAACATCAGTCTGACCTGTGACTAAAAGAGAGGTATTGCTGTCATCATCAGTCTCCCTATCACATAGGCCATTGCCATTGTGTGTAAAAGACTTCTGTGAAGAGCTATGACTACGAGCTTAGTGAATATTAATTCCTCTAGATCAGCATTTCTCAACCTTTTTGAATCTGAGGACCTCTAAAATGTCTAAAAAAATTTTACATCCCATTTTTAAAAGTAGGCTATATGTAGGCCCATATACTTAATATTTGGGGTATTAATTATAGGTCATTATAACAAAATAAATCTAAATACTTTTTTCTAATTCGACGGAAACACAGTTATTGAATTGGAAGTAAACTATTGACAGTAAAATTATATTTTTAACAGACTTTAATATTCATTACCAATTTGATAATATAATTAGGAATTATGTTATTACTCACGTTTAATGAGACGGTTGAGCTTGTCGCCTCTTGGAGAGTTCCTGGATATCTGGCTCAATATTAGTCAAATTTAGTCGAAGATCAGGATACATTAAGTCGGTTTCTGTATTTTGTTTTAAGTTGAACAAGCTATGAAAATCCCTTCTCACAAAGACAGGTTGTTGAACACAGCATGACGATTTTCAATGCTTCTTCAGATAATTCTGGAAGTTCACTTCTCACTGAAGATGAGATCCAGAATCGAGAAAAACTAAGATTGCGGAATTGGATTTTAAGCCCACTGTCACTTGAGAGTTCAAATAACTATTCTTTTTTCGATAATGAGAGATCATTATCCTGACTGTAAGCCTGAAACGGATTGCAAATCCACAGAAATTTATCATACAAGTTATGTGGAAAATATGTTTCAAATTTTTGTTTTACAGTTTCGAGGAGGTTACAAATTCTTTCAACAAACTCAGTCTTGACAGAAATATCATTTTCCATTAAAAATGATTCAAATTTTGGAAAAGGGGCAAATTGGCTATTTTTTATGTAACTAATCCATTGCCCCAGTTTTTTTTTTCTCGAATGTCTTTATTTCGTCGTAAGCATCAAGAACTGTGAAAATTTTCCCTGACGGGAGAGTGTTAGTTCATTTAATTTAGAAAAAATGTCTGAAAGATAGGATAATGCCATTAACCATGCTTCATCAGCAATGATTGATGCAAAATCAGAATTATGTTCACTTACAAATAGTAAAACTTTGTGTCTTAATTGAAATAACCTTCTTAGTACTATGCCCCTGGAAAGCCAGCGAATTTCAGAATGAAGAAAAAGGTGTGTATATTCACTGCCCATTTCATCGCACAATATGGAAAATAGCCTATTATTTAAAGGTCGAGCCTTAGTAAAATTAACTAGCTTTACAGCATTATCTAGCAATGTTTTAAATTCTGGTGGTATTCCTTTGGAGGCCAATGCTTCCCTATGTATGAAACAATGTACCCATTTCATATCTGGAGCTGCTTCCTTGACTTCAGAAACAACCACACTACGTCTGCCTGTAAGGGCGCAGGCTCCATCTGAGCATAAACCTACAAATTTTCCCCACAGGATCCCTTTCTCTCTTATGTAACTATCAAGAGAGTGAAATATTTCTTCTCCAGTTGTTCAGGTTGGCAAAGATGTACAAAATAAAATATTGCCCTGTATGTCATCATACATGTGCATATGTACATATCTAACGTAGCACATCAATTGCGCATCATTTGTGACATCAGTACTTTCGTCAATTTGTAACGCATAATAAGGGCTCTGCTTAACCCTTTCGATTAATTCTCCAATCGACAGTGTCATTTGAAAGAGGAATCAAATCGATATGTTTTAGAAATTTGTGGCCAAACATAGTTTTTACAACATCTTTTATAGCTGGAAGAAGTAAATTTTTCCCGATGGAAAGAGGTTTTCCTGTTTTGGCTATGCGCAAACTTAAGAAGTAGGATGCTTCCAGTGCCTTGCTATTAATTGAACCCATGGCTGAAACTTTCTCTTTCCCACAATTTAATGTTTTTAAGCATCGCTGAAAAAACTCAATTGGTTTGTTTTTTACATCACAATGCTTTGTTTCTAAATGTCGTCGGAGTTTTGCAGGTTTCTAGAGGCGTAACGAGGGGGGGGGTTTGGGGGTTTGAACCCCCCCCCATTGATTAAAATATGGAAAATTGTTCAACTTTTTAAAGTCTGCTTATAAATAACTTAATACGAGTATAAAGCGTGGGAAGCTTAAAACTCGTTATTGTGAATCTTAATTTTTAAAATTTTCCGGGGAGGAACCCCTCTCTCTTACCCCGCACATGTTATAATCCCCCCATATGGTCGGCCTGGTTATGCCTATGTGCGCAGTTGCTGTAGATTCAAAGCATACATGATGAAGTTGATTGCATTGGTTATTTGACCATAATGTTTGGTATCGAAAAATGAAAAATAAATAAATACCTCTGTATAAAATTACGGATTCTCCCTGGAAAAATGTCCAACTTCAGCGCTTCATAAACAGAGCATTCCATGTCATTAGCCCCGATCCAGTTCGATTGGTGAAAGCTGACGTTCGCATGTTACCCATGACATTTTACATGTATTTTTACACCATGATTGATTGTTTTTTATTCATTGTTATATTGCATACTGACTTGAAACCTATTGTACTGTACGTACTATACTGCTATACTGTACTTAATGGTTAAAATAAATCAATACTCAATACTCAACAGAGACTATCATTATAGAAAATATCGGTAAAATACCGGTATTATTTTAGATTTGCCAGCACCGCTACAAGAAATTGTTAATACCGGTATTCTGTCGTAAATAGGACTTAATTTTCGGTATAGACCGGTGAAATACCTGATCGATAAAAGCGTGCAAGATTAGAAGAGTGAACCCTAAGTACTTAAGAAGGAATGTAAGTTAATTCTTATAGGTCTCAAGTCTGACCATTCTATTTTCTAAGAAAGAAACCTGAATTAAACGAAAACCAGTATAGACCAGTCAAATTAGGATTTTTTTTTGCTGCGTTAAATCCTGTAGTTCCAAAAGTTTCAGGAATTTGTAGGGGGAGGTCCCCTGAACAACATCTAATAAAGTCCTACCGATTTCAGGTACTGCGGGAAGTTGGGGGGGGGGGGAGGTTCAGTTCTTGGCGTATATCTAGAAAACTGTGCGTTGCACAGAAAATTTTATACTTTTCAACTTAAAGCGTATTAAGTTACCGACAAAAGGGTGTAAATGTGATTTTCAGTAAGATGAAAGTAATCGGGTTGAAAAAATATCCTGCCGTTCATCATGCACCCTCTTATTGGCAATTCAATTTATTCTGTAATTTCTGCCTCTTTAGAATTAGCTAGTTGCCGGATATACAGTATAGTACATTTTTGTCTACCTGGACCTGCTCAAAAAGATGCGCAATAGTCTGGACGAGTCCACTATCGTAAAATTGTCATTTGAAGGAGTGATGTTTTGTTTGTACATCAGTCTTCAAGAGAATCACATCTCGCAAACTAAGGTAATAGGTACGGTACGGCTACGGCTGGCAGGAGAAGAATATGTCTTTAATCTCTGAATTCAACTCCCACCTCTGAATGCCCTTCCCCTCACACGCGTTCCACCAGTGCCAGGAAGGAAACCTATAGGGCAGGTTAATTTTAAGCTCACAGAAAAATATCATAAATATGCATTAGGCCTACTTGCATGGATCTTAGCATTTTTTTCACATTGAATTTCGTATCCTAAGAGAACTGTTCATTTCGAATTACGCAATGCAGAATTTCTCACAATTGACCTTCAGACAATTTCAGTACTCATTAAGAAAATACGATTCAAATAAAAGTTGTAGGTCTGGACAGAAGCAGTTTAATATAACAAGAATTAAAATGTTCAAAACAAGTTTTATAGAAAATACTACGAACTTTTTCCTTGACATTAGTGGAACACTTAAGTAATCGATATGCACTTACTTACTTAGGCCTACTCAATGGCAATAGACAATTCCTCAACACGCTAAAAGAATATTAGCTATTTTATGGAACCCGAAGATTCATTGCCGTGCTTACCTGACCCCGCCATTCAACCCTATTCTTTGCTAATTCCATCCAGTTATCCCTCGCAAATCCTACTTCCCTTAAATTTATCCTAATATTGTTCTTCCACCTACGTCCAGGTCTTCCAAGTGGCCTTTTCCCTTCGGGTCTCCCAGTCAATACTTTTGAGATATGTCTTTCCTCCCCCATGCGCGCAACATGTCCAGCCTATTTCATCCTCTGCGATTTAATTATTCTTATTATATCCGGTGAAGAGTACAGGTCATGAAGCTCGTCGTTATGCAGTTTTCTCCGGTCTCCATTTTCATCTTTCTTAGGCCCAAATATTTTCCTAAGCACCCTGTTTTCGGAACACTGAGATTAAGTTCTTCCCGAAGAATAAGTGATCATGTCTCGCATCCATGTAATACAACCGGCAAGATAATTGTCTTATAGATCTTTATTTTTAGATATCTAGACAGAAGACGAGAAGGTAAGAGTTTCTGAACTGCATAAAAACAAGCATTTCCTGATTTTAGTCGATACTTACCTTCTACCTTAATATTATTTGTAGGCCTATCTGTAATTATTGCTCCCAGATATTTGAATTTCTCCACTTGTTCAAACGATTTACTGGTTATTCTAATATTTTATAGAGCATTATTTTGACGTTTCATGACCATATACTTAGTTTTTTTCTCTATTAATTTCCAATCAAACATTCCTGCAGGCGTCGAAAAGACTTTCTGCATTTCTCTCGATTGTGTTAGGCATATGTCATCGCCCAACAGACAAATGTCATCTGCATTGAGGTTTCATACACTCGTTCGACAACATTTCATAACACAAAACGCACTGTGGTTTCTGTTCACTTTCATCACCCCATCCTAATTCCAAATACGAAATATATCTCTTTCTTTGAACTGCTTACTTCAACTTTCATAGCAGAGTCACATTTACTTACCATAACAACACTCGTTTCGCAGTTAGAATTAGTTTCGCTTGCATCACTTGCTTTTCTTTTCAAAGTCCCTGTTCTAAGCCACTTTTCCATTATTAAAACACTTTTCGAAAAATATTAAAACCGGAGTTAACCGACTGCACACTTTCCACAAATATAACTTAGCACGTCTGAAGACATACTGAGGAACTAGGATTGCCAGTCCAGAAGCAGGCATATTCGTTAAATTTAAGATTGAAGACGCCACATTGTTGCAAAATTTAAAAATATTATTGGTTTACCTAAATGTGAGTATCTGGAAATTCATACGTGACAATTTTTATGAGAATGGGCTTAAAATCTAATAAGTTTATTACTTGAAAGATCATAAACATTAGCATACTCTGAAAGAGTACTACCGAGCCATAGCAACTGCACGTGCTTAACACAAGTTTACAGGTATCAGACACTCGGGCACCTCCAACAATAAAAGCCTTGTTAAGTGAGCGCCTCTAATAACAAATTCCGACAAAGTCTTATTTTTCAGGGTTTTGAATGAAAGAGAGAACCATAGACGTCAGTGCATCAGGGGTTTTAACTGTGGTTTGTAACTGCAAAAGTAAGGAAATTTGCAATAGGACCTGTATTTTCAAAGATTTTAAAAATTTTGACATCTAGTGTCCATTTTACGTGAACAATTTTTACTTCTTTACTTTCCACTTGCTTTATGATATTTTCAAATTATTTCTGCAGACAGTCTGCACCATCTTCGCGGACCACTGGTGGTTGCTCTAGATGTAAAGTCTTTTCCGCATATCTTGCATTCAATTAAACTTGGTGGAATACCTGATGATGAAGATAAAGATTCTCTCGAAAATTCAGCCAGCATGTAATACGGAGGAATATAATAGTATGTTAAATGCTAAACAATTGTAACTAAGATAAATTTCAAATTCAATCTTTAGCAAATTTGTGAATTTTAACATTGGTCGACACAGGCAAACGGAAGAAAACTCCGTCACACAAACACTTTCACAGATGCCTTTGTAGTTACTCAATCCTCCAAAATAATAGTTCCGTGTAAAGTTCTGAAATTCGCATTTAAGTCATATTATTTCGTTTTTATCTTCATACCTATTAATTTTATAAAGAAATGTGTTTAACAAAAAATGTTTTTTAATTTTTATTTTCTCTACAACTTGACTGTACTAAGTTTCCATGTATCGCCCAATGTAATGGAGATAGCCTAGAAAAATTGAAAATGGATATGAGTAAAGTACCGTCAAAGTCATTTTTGCAGAAAAACGGATATAGCCATTTTGTTAGTCATAGATAGAGTTCCCAATTTTAAATTTTTATTAAAATCGTTATAGAGCCAATTTTTAAAAAATCAAAATTTTTCAAAAAACTTTCATGAAAAGTCCCCTTAATATTTCAGTTATAAAACTCAATTTCTGGGCGGTTCGATAAAATTTTGAAAAAGTCCTTAATTAAAAAAATGAAGTAAATACAATGAACCATTTACCCACTGTGCTTGTCCATAGTAGAGGTGTACAAATCTCGATTTTAGCTTGTCCATACCCGCTTGAACGCCAGGCAAGCAAGTTGCCAGTGTCACAGCTAGCAAGCAGGCAGGTTTCTTTAGGCTTGCGTGGGTCAAGTTAAACCCAACTTATCCAAGCCAGAATAAGCTTGCGACATTCCTATCAGCTAAACAACTGTAGTTGCAAAGTGTAGGTAATACTTTCTTCCTTTTCTACATGCTGGTAGAAGAAATTCATTATGCAGATAAATAAAAGGTGGATAAAGTATTACAAATCGTTTAAGCGTCTTAACACATTTATTATTTTTATTATTAGGTAGATTTCGAAGAAAAATCTACCTATTGCAATCGATACCATGTCATGACTTTCGAAAAATTCTTTCATATCTTTATGTTTCATGCCTCCCTAAGTACGAAACCACCGCCTGTTAAAAAATTGTGATATATATACAGTATACATATATACATTAACATTTAGGCTATATATACATATATGTATCTTTACACGCTAGCGGCCGTAATTTTGAAGATATTTGAACCAAATTTTATTATGTTCTTTCTAGGCCCAATAGTTCGGACAAGTTCGTTGATGAGCATAATTGGCGCAAGGGGGTGGTCGGGGGAGGGGGTTGAAATTTTAAAACATTTCTATCTCGATCCCTATGAAGTAGCCTATAGAGGAAAACTTGTTTGAATAAATTAGAGTACTCCTTATGGAGTTCACAGTGACACCAACGATTCGGGGGTTTTGGGGGTAGGGGTGGGGAGATGGAAATTCGAAATTTTTGAAACTACGTCTTGTGGGGTATCGTTGAAAAGCTCTTGATGAGAACTCTACAAATCAATAACTAGTTTCTTGATAGTTCTAAAATAAGGCGAGATTTGAACGTTTGAAAAAGTTCTCTTTCCTCTTTATTGCAATTATTATTGCGGGTTTGTGGTGCCAAGGCTAAAGAAGAAGAGTGCTACGCAGCGACAGTAAATTAAACCAAAAGCACTTCGAAATCTACCTCAGCCGGTAGGCATGCCTAAAGGGATTTTTGTTATTGTTATTATTGATTTTATGATGTTTTCTCGAAAAAGTTTGAAAATTTTTCCCATGCCGGACTAGTACCTTTGTTCATTGATAATTCAAACTCTCCACATTTTAGTTTCTCCTCGGCTTCCTTCACGGTAAAATTCTCCATTCTCCTTTTGCTTGCACTCTAAACACATCTGAAGTTCCTCAACTATGTAACTGCACGACTTACCAGTGCACTGATATACCCAGTTTCATATTATTTCCGCTAGGCCTTGCAGTTTCCTTAGGCCCTGTGAAACCCACCAAGTTATGAAGAGCTTGTGACTCATAGCGACAGTGTTTCTTATCATCGTTGTAATCTGGCTTGCTCCCTTGTCAAACAAGTTGTGGCTGGTTGCAGAATTTCAAAGGGGCAAGCAAGCTAAAATCAGAATATGTACACCTCTAGTCCATAGACAGATGCCATGCCAAAAACACTTTTTTTTCGGTTTCTAGGCATCGTAAAACATGCTATCCCGGTGTTAACTCGATTTCGATTTTTTGTCACGATCACAATACTTTATCTATAACTTACTACGTATATGCTAGAAAGTAAAACGAAAAAAATCAACACAAAAATGCTTTTGAACAATTTTTATGTAGAGTAGGATGATCTAAACTTAATACGATTATAAACAAAAATTTTCTATAGTACAGGTTTATTTTTTTTCTATTTTGTCACAAAAAGTAGGTCTACTGTTTTGTTTATTATGATTAGACCTGAGATTTTAGGCTCTAAAAAAATTAGTTTTAGGCACTTAAAATGGGCTTTTAAAATTAGTAAATAGGCTTTTAAAATATAAAATAAGCACTTAAAATATGGTTTAAAAATGTGTAAATAAATAGACTTTAAAATATTGCAATATACACTTAAACTGTAACATGGCCTTTTTTTTTACTGCAAGAAACGTGGTATACCTATTCTTTACAGAATGAACTGCAAAATTAGGCATCACAAACTATATTTACTTAAACAGATGTTCTTTCACTGGTGACTTGACACAGTAGTCCTTCCCACTTAATCCTCCCCCATCAGTCAGTATTCCTTTAGCGACAGTTATTTGGAATAATCAAGTTTCTGTGAAAACCCCACCTCTGCTGTTCTGCTTTTCATTGAGGGATGTCCATTATAAGATTGTAAAAATTACAGAAGTTGAATTTTATTTTAAATGTACAAAATAGGCATTTTAGGCACTAAAATAGTAAAATAGGCTCAAAAGGTTCAAATAGGCAATTTAGGACACTATACAAATCTATACATGTAAGTGATTTATCATGAAACGTCCACAAATTTAAAAATTGCCATGTTATTTCATAAGGAACAAAATAGGCATTTGCCTTAAAATCCCAGGTCTAATTATGATAAAACATTTTTTCTATTTCTCCTCCAAAACTCCACTTATTAAAAGAAGGGAAAAAAGAGAATCAAGGCAGCATATCATCTGCAAAGTGAATAAAATCAGGTAAACTGATATAATAAAGTTCCAGTATGTTTTTGTTGAATCAATTATAATTGCAATTATGATATGCAGAATATAAGTTTTTCTAATCAGATTAAAATCGACCAGCGTCAGCAGAACTACAGATTTGTGATACCTTGACAATCGCGCACTCACATAAAGATAAAAAAAAATCCATGTCGAATCTGCCGGCTCCGGGATTTGATCCGAGTCCAAGCCGTTACCATTTGGCCAACTCAGTCAGTTTGACGGTGATGTTTGATAAGCATATGTGAAGGAATAGTGTTAACTGTCAAATTATACCGGTAGACAAAATTTTTAAAAAAAGTTACTTTTAATTAGTTGTAACTCTGGTACCGGTCAACAGATTAGGTCCAAAATTAATAGGCTTCTTGCCATGGATGTTATAAATGTTTATACCAAGTTTCATAAAAATCCGATAAAGCATATTTGAGTTATGGGGGCCTTTTGTTATATAATACCATAAAAATTTACTAAATTGGGCATTTTTCCGATACCGGCCAACCGATTTGGTCCAATAGCAACAGATGTCTTCCCATGGACATTGTAAATGTGTATACCAAGTTTCATAAAAATTCGATAAAGCGTATTTGAGTTATGACACTTTTAAATAAAAACACTAAATTGGTTTGACGCCGGTACCGCTGGTCCGATCTGGTTCAATATCAATAGCGTTCTTCCCATGGACATTATAAATGTATATACCAAGTTTCATGAAAATCCGATAAAGCGTATTTGAGTTATGGCGCGTACAGACACACGGACGGACAGACAGACAGACGGACCGACATTTTTACGTCCCCTACACACAATCTCATAAAGTACCATACTGGCACTTAATAATCTGCCACGACTGCCAGTAAATAATATGAGAATTTACTGCATTACTCTATATCCACGGGCACTGACTTGGGGAGGGGAAGGTTCTTCTGCCCCTCCAACATTTAAGTTTTTATCATATAAAGCCTACGTATTACTACTACAAATCCAGTTCTTACCAGACATCTGTTCTGATCAAAAAATTGCAATTGGGGTATGGTCAGGGACAAATTTAGTTATTTCGCACTATCATTTTCCGCCTCTTATTTCAAGATACTAAGAGAATCTACATAAATAACAAAAATCATTAATACCAAAAGACATTTGAATTGAACTCATCAATCAGGCATCCATCGCACGTTAGGTGCTATGGCATGAACCTACGCAAATGAAAATTTGAAAACTTCGCCTGCATTATATTGATGCAACTGCAATTTTATATTTAAAAAAATTAAACTTATAGGCCTACTTGTATGTTTAAGTTCTTATGCTGTGTTTATCTGTTGATTTTGAATTATACTTCACTGGTTCCCTTATCTTTACCATGACACAAATAGTTAACTATTCGTTTGCGCCACTCTTTCTTAAAATGCACGTAACTTTTGTGGTGTAGTATCATACATGTCGGCAGACTCATTTTTGTGGCATGTGTGAAAATTATATATATATATGGGGTATATACAGTGCTTTTTTTCTAACAAAAAAGGTGGCGGTACTCACCGAAACTTTTTAACTTAATCACACGGGAGCTCCCACACTTCTCCCAGAAGTCATTTTTCTGAGTTTATGTCGAATAGTCGGGCCCATCATGGCCAGAAATGTTTCTCCCCTTAATTGCAGTGAAATTACCGGTACTTGCGACGTTCTCTAAAGATTAATTTTATTCACTGTTTGCAGGTTTATGAGATACTTAAAAAACATCGTCATGCACTCTTCATTGAGCACCGGTTCAAAATAATTACATATTTGGCTCATTTCACTTCTCTACTTGTGAACCACGTGCAAACCTTGATCCTACAATTGTACTAAACAACTGTGAATTCACTTGCCTCTGCAACACAAATGAAGGGTTTACTTTACAAATTATATGTAACCAACGAATGCAGTTAAATTTAAACATGCACTAACCCCTGATTAACTATGGTGGTTAGCTATTTACTAAGTAGTAAACTTGTAGTAAAACAAGTACTTGTTTGTTACTACATTAGCATTAACTGCACTTGGTGCAATACTTGTACTGTTAGAATGGCCTTGGCCACAGGAGCAGTTTGCTGAGGGCTGGAAAAACCAACCCCAACTCTCTTGCAGTCCAGCAGCCACGGCAATTTACAGAAACTATCATGTGCTCGTGTGTAGGCTATTATGTATGTAGAAATCTAACAAAACCAACAAACAAGCTTGATTTTAAGTAATAGGTCATAATTTTATAGGAATTGTGAAAGGAATATTCCGGGTAATATCCTATTTTTTAAGGAAAAAAAGGTGCCGGTACTGCGTACCGTCACAAAAAAAGCACTGGGTATATATATATATATATTGCACTGTTACCGGTAGTGATTTAGTGGCATATATTACTTTGTATTCTTGGCTTACTCTTATATATAGGAAAGAAAAAAGGAAAGAATTAAGTACCAGTAAGTAAAGAATAGTTATGAATAAAAGATAATAAAAATAGATGATGTTCATATTGAGTGAGTAGGTTTGACAGCTTAGACTCCGCCCGTTCAAATCTGCCACTTATGGCCTCAACATGCTCCTGGTTTTGGTTTTATTGAAAGGAATATGACACTTTCTTTCTTAACACCAGAAAAACCTCAAGGCAAACAGAATCTTGCACTTCTTTCTGCACTCATTAGTATATTTGGAGGTCAATGGTACCAGCAGAGAGCAGACAACTGGAAAAACAAGTGACGAACGGCTGGTGCATACCGGCTAGAGCAGTGGAGACATCTGCTGGTTCTAGTTCGCTACATTCCTATTCTCAGTGTACGAGATGTCCTATCTAACATCTTTGGTGCAATATTTTGAGCATAGAGCTCTGGGCTTTTTTAGTTTTTCCTCCTGCCACTTGAGCGCGCTGCTCTCCACATTCATAAGATAAGATAAGATTTATTTAGTCCAGCTGAACATGTACATGTTATGGGACTCGTCAAAACAATTACAAAAAAAATTTATATATTACATATTTACAATTATTAAAATATTAATTACAATATATACAATTTAAATATACAATTAGAAACATAATCAGAACAGTTTTGTCTATAATATTAGGTTAACTTTGATTAATTTATCCTGGCAAAACTGGCCGACGTCTTGGGAACCTGAAACAAGGAAACAAAGATCACTGTCTGAATAACTCTTATGTTGTAAATTGTTGGCATTCATCAAAAAATTCATTAATAGTATAAAAACAGTTTTCCAACAAAAAAAAATAGTAAGCCCCTTTTAAATTTATGGAGTACAGATATTTCTTTGAGGTAACCTGGCAAAGAGTTATACATTTGGAGGCTAGTATAAATGAAGCTGTTTTGATACAAGGTGGTATTACAGTGAGGTTTATAAATATCATTTTTTCTCCTTGTATGATATGAGTGGACATCTGCATTCACTAGGAGTGAATTTAAATTAGTCTTTATGTGACATATTGATTCATAAATATATATACATGGTAAAGGTAGCACTTTCAGATGTTTAAAGAACTGTCGACAGCTAGTTGTGTTACTTATTTTTACAATGATTCTTATAGCTCTTTTCTGTAGTTTGAATATATCTTTGGCATGTGGTGAATTTCCCCAAAACATTATGCCATATGTTAAGACTGAATAAAAGTAGGCATAGTATGTATTGCGGGTAGTTTCTAACGATGAAACCTTTCTGATTGTTCGTAAAGCGAAACATGTTTTACTTAGTTTTTTTGATATTGTTAACTTCCGGTTTCCTCATTCTTGTGTGTTTTCAATATGAGTTCGGGACGGTTCGCCAATTTTACAGTGAAGGAGTTAAAAAGGATGTTATCCGAAGATGGTGCAACAAATATTTCATAGTTAACAAAGCAAGAGTTGATTGCAAGGTGAGAAATCAAAGCTACCTGTCTTCTGAAACGTTCGCTAACTGTTCTAATATGGTGCAATATGCCTGCGGTCTCGAATATTTTTGTATGCTGTTGCACGATTTATTTTCATGTTTGTTACAAATATGCATGAACTTTTTCGTATCATAACTTATTGAACACACAGTCTAATATACGACGCTGTTTGTTTTGGTTGCAGGTTGCTCAGGCGAGAGAAAAATCCGGATAGGAACTTTGACTTATTCGAAGTTGAGGTTATAGAATCAGAAAGTACCCACGACTTTCCTTCGACAAATTTCTTCAACATAAATTCATTCAAGAAAGAACGGTTTAAACGTTTTGACGAAACTCCATAACCACTTGGTTCGCAAAGCGTAGGGCAGGCAGCAGTATGAAAGCTGGCCGGACTCTAGCAATTAGTGAAAAGGAAACATTATGCACAAGTACAGGCACAGATGTTACTTGCTGATATTCACAGGTGTGACTTTGTTATTTGGACTAAGAAGGGCATCATTATTCAACACATAAAATTTAACAAAGCATTTTCTGAGGGGGTACTTCATAAAGTAAATGTTTATTATCAAACAGTATTTTTGCCTCTTCTGCAAAATACCAATAAAAATTATTAGTTGTACAGTTACAATTACAATTACAATTACAATTTATTGTTTCAAATTACACGAAAAATATACATAAAAAGTTGATACACCACCCGAAGAAGCAGAGCTTGTGTTCGGGGGTGGTTCAGTTCTATATATGAGAAAAACTTATACTAAATAATTACTTAAAACAATACAAAATTTGGAGAAGTATGACAGAATATTATGTATAAGAGGTTAGAACATGTTCTTTTTACAATACAAAGGTACAAGGTAATACAATATTAATACATAACAATTTATTTGTTCAAATTTTAGTAAAAAACAAAGAAATTAAGTTCTATCAAAATTTTAAATTTTAATATGAAAAATGTTATAACAGCAATAGTAGAAAACAGAAGTAATAATTATATAAATTTTCTAATTTTAGACCTAAATTGTTTGTTGTTTAAGCTAT
The DNA here is from genome assembly GCA_964059195.1 of Ectobius pallidus. NCBI lineage: Eukaryota > Metazoa > Arthropoda > Insecta > Blattodea > Ectobiidae > Ectobius > Ectobius pallidus. The sequence continues at coordinate 83,187,743 of CAXKWD010000008.1, forward strand.
TTAGATCAGGATGGTTGGTAATAAATGAATTGAATAGTCTTGGGCCAAAACTTGAACAGTGCTTAGCTCCAGCAGTTGTAACATTTTTCGGTTCAAGTAATAAATTAAATTGATTCCTTCGCGTGTTATATACGTGAGATTCTGACTTGTAATTGTCACGATGTTTATGAAAATAATTCAGTATGACATACTTGTAAATTTGGTTAAATTCAGAAAATAATAATTTGGAAGAATAGTCAGGAGGCTTAGACAAACAAATCTTTATGATGCGTTTTTGAAGACAAAGCAAAGGGCTGAGGATCGTTTTTGCAACTCCTCCCCACCCAATTATGCCATATTGAATAATAGAATGAATTAGGGCTAAATAAATCGTACGTAAAACATGAGCTGGTAAACATGAACGAAGAATAACGAATTTATAAATGACTTTACGTAGCCTATTGCATAAATATTCAATGTACTTGTCCCATCTTAAATGTCGATCAATTATGATGCCTAGATATTTCATTTGATTTGATTCACTTAAGGACGGATTGCTATTGTCTTTTGATTTGTATTAAATAAAAATAGCTGAACCACCATGCTTTTTATGACTACGACAAAAATAAAAGGCTACTTTAAAATTTGAGTATTTGACAAATTTATATATTCTGGGCTCAGCCAGTGTTCCGCCATCCTAATTACCTCCAAATTATTGTCTGATGAGATAATACATAACATATCTGATTTACCTAGAAAACCTTGAATGAAAAGAAACACGACATTTACAAAATTAGTGTTATAATTAACTATAGGCCTATTATGATTACATTTTTCTTTATCAGGTTTTGATCTACTTGTTACAAGAGTTTCTATTACAGGCATACAACAAATCTGGACATTTACAGATACATTTAAGCTATCCTTAGACCTAGGCCCACATTCTACTCTAAAAAATCATCAAGCCCGGACCCATGTGTTCCTAAAAATTCGTATGTAGTCTGTTTTTTACTCAATTACAATACAGAATGACCATTTTATCGGTTACGGGAGAAATTTCGATTGACATTGACATTCTTAAATGTAAAAAAAAAAAAAAAGACCAATTAAATTGGCAACAAAAATTACACTGAAAAGATGAAATACTAATTTAACATGGAAATGAAACTTGATTATGAGCCTAAACGAGGTTAAGTTGTTCAGCTATACTTATTATTTCATAGGCTTATATATATATTTCTCAACATCTACTATATCAAAAATATCTTAATTACTCTAAAAAAAACATGAAATACTCGCCAAAACTGCTCAAAGGAACATTAAAATCATTTTCTGTGAAGTGACAGCTGCAAACACGAGAGTACTGGGAAGCTGTTTTTCCATGGCGTAATTTTACCATCTATTCTTGAAAAAACAGCCCTTTCTTTTGGAAAACTAAGTCCTAAATTTTTGTTTGAAACGGCTGAACAGCCGAAAACATAGCAGTTAATAGGCATAATTACTTCCAAAACAAGACACAAGCACAGAACTGTATTGTAAACACAGGCCTTTGAGATAACCGGAAGTGGATAATACCTCATTCTCGGCGGCCATCTTAAAAGCGCAGAGCTCTATAGACGTGAGATACTCGTCACAGGCATTGAGCTCTATTACATACTGGAGGTAGCACTGCATGATGAAAAATCGTGACGGCAGGGTTCGCGGTCCGCCATGAAAGTGAACGTATACTTTAGCTCCTATCCCGTATCTCCTTCTAACAAACTCATGTGTATTAATGGAATTATGAAGATGTATTGGCGTTTTTAAAACACTTTTATGAATGAAACGTTTCAATATAAACTACTTGATGCTTTTTAAGTAGATAACAAAACTAATTTCATATTGTAATGGTTTGGTAAAAATATTTCTTTAATCTGAATCCGGCGTCAATGTGCATTGGTAAACAGTTGTAAACACTCGCATTTAAAAAAAATTAAAATAACTTCACATTAGGCCTACATTTTGCAATATTATGCTTGATTTCTATATATAAAGAGAATAGGCAAAATATGTGCTAAGTGCTTTGGAAATGTATAAACCGTGACCTTCAACTGTACCGTTACTGTACTGGATACAATTCACATTAATTATTAATTTTTTAAAATAATTCCTGTAGACTAGCGCAAAGGGAAGCCACTGAAATGAAATTTCAAAATACTTTAAGTCACTAGGCCTACTTAGAAGTTCCTTTTTCTTCAAATCTGAAATTAATTAGCCGTGCTATTTATCTTCTTGTTCTTGCGACAGACAATCGTCTGTAGCCTTTTGTTCTTTCTGAATTCTGTTTTGATAGATGATGGGAGGTAATCTGTTTGTGTCTGTTTATTTTCGTATAATTTTCAGCGAGGTCTTATACAAAAACATCTGCTTCCTCTTATATCTGCGATTAAAAACTAGCATGAAATATTTAGGCCTACATGCATAAGAATACTATGTTTACATGACTAACATATTGCATAATTTATAGTCCTACATGGTACCTAAAGTAGGCCTACTACTAACCACATTACGAACCAGTTGTCTTTTCGGAACAATAATTTTTTGAAGATTTCCTGGAAAATTGAAGACTGATGGTACAGCATCTTAGTAATTTTACAAGTGCACCAGACCTTGACTGATAGCATTCAGGTGTGAAGTGTCTGCTGCTTAATGTACTGTACGCTGTGGGTGACCAGTGGCGTTCCTAGGGCGGGGCGGTCCGCCCCGGGCCCCACTTAATATGCAGTGATGCCCCCCAGTGATGCCCCACCCTAATATAAAAATTAAAGTTCCACCCCTTTTTTTGCTCATCGGAATTTTTGTATTAAATACAAATATTGCATATTTGACGTGTTACCAATAACAAAAAATTGACTCCAGTTATCAATGTTTTGGTCTCCGGCTTGTGAGAGGTTACTAGGAGATGCGTAGTTGGATACTGCGATGAAATGCATAATTCAACTTATGAAAAATAGAACATGTCCTAATTTTTGTCATATTTAAACATGACGTTTTTCCCATTTCATTACTTTTTAATTATGCACATATTTGTATTTTGCTAATTAGTTAATTTAATATTATTGGACTAATATATGTTTGTATTTAATAAGTAAATACATTAAATACTACATGAATTTGCTCCCTTATTCTGGCTTTTATTTTTTCGTATAGCTTAGCCCATGGAGACGATCTGAAAGACAAAAAGGCAAGCCATAGAAAAAGAAGTTAAAAATAGTCGTGTTCGTAGCTTTTGCTGGGGGAAGGGGGCTAAAAAATAAATCCCCCCGGACCTCAAGTGGTCTAGTTACGCCACTGTGGGTGACCAATATTCTCTGCGAATTGCTTGAACCCACTTCTTCGGAATATCAGGCCAAGAAAATGGAAACCTGTTAGAAATAAACAAACATGCACATTGTACGAATTTCTTAATATTATTATTAAAATGAAAACCTGTACAAACAGGCAAGAAAAAGACAAGCGTTCGTGGCTAAGCTACGCTTGAGGTGAAGTCAGATTCGGCCAGTATCCTCAAATGTTCCAAACAAAAATAACCTACTTGTGAAACTTAAGTCCACTTCCATTTCTCTGGAGCTCTGTGCAGCCATATGCCACGTAATAGTTGACCATTTTATCATGAAAAATAACAAAAACGCATTCATGAATATATGTTTACCATAAGAAGCACACTTCACCCATACGTACGGAGTAGCCAACTTAACAACAAGTGAACGTCACGATTTATGCAATTCCAAAGCACAGCTGTTGTGTATCCTGTTCATATATTGAGATCACTGGTCTATTGCCATTGAGGAAGTAAGGTCTGAAAAATTTCCTTTGATTACTCCTAATCATCGAGTTGATTGTTTTCTGTGCAGTCCGCACCGAAACAAGTAAGTAATTTCGTTCGGTTTTGAGTGTGACTGATTTCGTGACGGTTTTAGTGTGACTGATTTCGTGACGGTTTTAGTGTGACTGATTTTCCCGATTTACCCTCTACCGCCACTAAAGAAGTTTTACTTCAATAAATAATGTGAATTGTATCCAGTACAGTAACGGTGCAGTTGAAGCTCACGGTTTATACATTTCCAAAGCACTTAGCACATATTTTGCCTATTCTCTTTATGTATCGAAATCAAGCATAATATCGCAAAATGTAGGCCTAATGTAAAGTTATTTTAATTTTTTTAAATGCGAGTGTTTACAACTGTTTACCAGTGTACATTCACGCCTGATTCAGATTATAGAAATATTTTTACCAAACCATTACGATATGAAATTACTTTTGTTATGTACTTATAAAGCATCAAGTAGTTTATATTGAAACGTTTCATTCATAAAAGTGTTTTAAAAACGCCAATACATTTTCATAATTCCATTAATACACATGAGTTTGTTAGAAGAAGATACGGGATAGGAGCTAAAGTATACGTTCACTTTCATGGCGGACCGCGAACCCCGCCGTCACGATTTTTCATCATGCAGTGCTACCTCCAGTACTGTATTATAAGAGAGCTCAATGCAGGACACATTCAGTGCGTTTCTTTTTAAAGCAAACCTGTAAAGCGCTTTACGAGTGATGCACGAGTGATTGACGACCGCTGCAGACAAAAAAGAACGGCAAAGTTGATCAGCTGACAGCTTGCTCAATGAGACCGGCAATGTTTACATCTCTCTAACATGGTTAAAACACGTGCAAATAACAGTTATGCCGGGATGGCAATAAATAATTATTGTACTATATGATGTACAGGTAAAATCACATGATACTAACTGTGCTGAAAAAGGCGTTCGTACTTGGGAATTTGAACAATGATGTTAAATCCATCAAGGAAATTTTCGATGATCACCTAGTCCGCCATGATAGTTTGCAGCGAAAACCATGCAGCAGTCGTAAAGCGAGATTTGAGTTCGCTGCACGGGAGGTAGAGTGGGGGTAAAGCGGAGCTGCAGCAAAATGTAAAAAGAAACGGTTTTGATGCATCACTCGTAAAGCGCTTTAGCTCCGCTTTAAAAAGAAACGCACTGATACATAGCGGCTGAGATAGAACCACTGGCCTGTGACGTTTGCTGACCTTCAGCTGAATGGATTGACGGAGTGGAGGAAATGATTCCATAACTACTGTTTGGAATGTAGTTTAAAATATAAAAACTTAGCCTTTGTACAAATATCGAATATTACAGTTGCAGTAAAATACGTGTTTCGTCTATTTAGTATTGTAGGTCAACACCACACATAATGGAGAATGTGGCAAAATTACAATATGAAACAGAAATAAAACAAGAAGACTTAAAATCCGAATATATAAAACAGAAACATACTGTTAAGTGTGAGGAAATACCCAAAACCTTCAATTTAGTAGAGACATGCCAAATTAAAAGCGAGAATATAGACCCAGATGTTGCAATAGTCTCTAGAATACCAAAGTTAGAGACAAAGATATCGTGTGCCGAAATTCCAGAAACATTTCCTGAAAGAAATAACGAAGAGCTCATGCTTACTGGATATCATGAGAGTAGGCCTGTGACCTTTGATTTGGTTAAGACGTTTCCAACTAAAAGTGAGAATATAGACTTGTGTAAAGACAATGATTCTTCGGTATCCAACACGGTTCAAAGTTCAGACATACTGGTTTCGCACCAAAATTCCGAAGCGGTTTCTTCTAAAAGAAAAGATAAGGAACATCAGTCTATGACTAGCGAAAAACAGTTTCAATCATATGATCTCAAAAGAAGTGATCATACTCCTAAGAAAAAAGGAATCTCGTGTTATATTTGTAATAAATCATTTTCTCGACGTCAACATCTCGAAGTTCATCTGCTTACACATACAGGAGAAAAACCTTTCGAGTGTGATATCTGTAATAATGCATTTTCTACGAGTGATAAACTCAAAACTCATCTACGTACTCATACAGGAGAAAAACCTTTCAAGTGTGATATCTGTAGCAAAGCATTTTCTCAAGGAGGTACTCTCACAACACATATGCTTACCCATACAGGAGAAAAAGCTTTCGAGTGTGATATCTGTAACAAAACATTTTCTATAAGAAGTAGTCTCAAAACTCATCTACGTAGACATAGAGGAGAAAAACCTTTCAAGTGTGATATCTGTAGCAAAGCATTTTCTGACGGAGGTAGTCTTAAAACACATCTGCTTACACACACCGGTGAAAAACCTTTCCAGTGTGATATGTGTAACAAGGCATATTCTCAAAGAGGGAATCTCAAAATACATCTGCTTACTCATACAGGTGAAAAAACTTTCAAGTGTGACGTTTGTAGCAAAATATTTTCTATAAGATCACTTCTGCAAATACATCAGCGTATACATACAGGAGAAAAAGCTTACAATTGTGACGTCTGTAAGAAAGGATTTTTTCAAAGAAGTGGTCTCAAAACTCACCTGCTTACTCACACAGGAGAAAAATCTTTCAGGTGTGAAGTTTGTAACAAAACATTTTCTTCAAAATGGCGTCTCAAAGTACATCAGGTTACCCATTCAGGAGTAAAAGTTTTCATGTGCGATGTCTGTAGCAAAACATTTTCTCGAGGAAGCGATCTTAAAACTCACTTAGTCACCCATACAGGAGAGAGAGCTGTGAAGTGTGATCTGTGCAACAAAACATTTTCTTCAAGAAGTAATCTCAGGAAACATCAGCTTACACATACAGGAAAGAAAGCTTTCAAATGTGATGTCTGTAGCAAAGCATTTTCTCGAAGAAGTCATGTCAATACTCATCTGGTTACACACACAGGAGAAAAAGCTTTCAATTGTGATGTCTGTAACAAAGCATTTAATCAAAGACCTAATCTCAATAGACATCTACTTACACACACAGGAGAAAAACGTTTCAGTTGTGATATCTGTAACAGAGCATTTAGCGAAAAAGGAGATCTTAAAAAACATTTAGTTACTCATACAGGAGAGAAACCTTTCATATGTCATGTTTGTCAGAAAGCATTTTATCGAAGTAGTAATCTTAAAACTCATCTGCTTACACATAAAGGAGAGAAAAATGTAAAGTATTAAGCCTGTAAAAACATATCTTTGGAGAAATCTTAAAGCTCATTTAATTTCTTCATCCTTACAAAAAGAAAAATGTATTGTGTGTTTTCTGTAACAAACCGTTTTCTGAAAGCAGTAAAGTCAAACTTCATTTTCATCCTAGCTGACCAAAAATTTACTGTCAATGATTATACAATATTCTCTGGGACTTGATTTCCCCAGGGCGTGTAAAGTATTAAGTGGTGGAAGATGAGTTGTTCTCCGTTCTTGCCATGTGATGGCGTTAGCTCCAACATCACTAGCCAAGCTGTCACTGCCTGGCTTCATGCGTTGTTGTTAGATTAATAATTTTTAGCTACATATTTTGCGACATTCAATATGAGACAGTGCATTAAGATGTCCATTCTTACCATTCTTCCTGGGACAGTGGCGGTTATTCAGGGGAAGTAGGTGAAGTGCTACTTCCTATGCACGCGCTCTTCATACGGTGCAATGCAATGCAAAGGTAGACTTCCATTCCATGCAACCCACCCTTACCGGTGTCAGGTGTCTTCCTAGTTAGACTGCTCTCGAGCTCCTCACCTAACTTCCCAGCCACGAGCCGCGCCTGTCCCGGGACAGTCTTTTTTTTGCAAAATGTACAGCTGTCCCGAAAGTTCTATGGAGGACACTCAAATTTTCTGATTTTTTGTGCTTCTGCTAGCCCATTCATTTTATGCTACATAACTTTGTTCCTAGTTTTCATTGAGTATGCTAATGGTGTATGTCATTCCTCACACTTTATAGTATATTATTAGGTGATTTTTTAAAAAGAGCAGTCGAAATGGAAGAATATTTAGGATTCTTGTGCTTTTGTTAAAAATATTGTAGGCTATCAAATTTTTCTGCTGACGAAGATGAAATGTTTTATGAATTTTCATGCGTACAGAGCTGCAAAATTGAAGACGTTGTTGCAAGAAACAAACTATTTTTGAAAAATTGTGTAAAATTTTGCCTATTTCAATGGTAGAAACATTTACATAAAAATATGATTTGTTTGGTCGAGTTTTGTCTGACAGTTCCTAGGTCAAATGCTGCTGTGGAACATGTTTTCTTTCTAGTGAATTTGTTGTGGTCAGATGAAAAAAAAGTGTGCATGGAACGCCACGCGACGGAAGTGAAACTTGTTTAAATTTTTTGATTTTTTCAATTTTAGATTATTGGATTTTTCAATTTTGGATTGTTGGACTTTTTAATATTGGGTTTTTGGACTTTTTAAATTTTGGATTTTAATATTTTGATCTTTTAATTTTTTTAATTTTGGATTTTTTAAAATTTAGATCGTGGACATTTTTATTTTTTGTTTTTTAATTTTCAATTTTGGAGTTTTATTTTTAAATTTTGAATGTTGTATTTTTTTAAATTTAAATTTTTTAAATTTTGGATATTTGGATTTTTTATTTTTGGATTTTAATTTTTTAAATTTTGGATTTTGGACTTTTTAATTTTGGATCTTTGAATTTTTTAATTTTGAATCTTTGAATTTTTTAATATTGAAATTTTGGATTTTTAAAATTTAGGACCTTTGAATTAATAATTTTTTTTTTGAAATTTTTAATTTTGGATTTTGGATTTTTAGATTTTTTAAATTTTAGATAAGTCTAATCATTGAGTTGACTTTTTTCTGTGCAGTCCGTTCTGTCGCACCTCACTAATTTCATGACGATTTTGAGCGTGACACAAGCTCCCGATTTACCCCTACCTCGGCTAAAGAAGTTTCACTTCAAAAATAAAATTAAAATTGCAAGGGTGAAGGCCTTGGTGGGGTGTCATGTGCTGACTTTTATAATCTAATATATAAAATCGAATGTGTGTTTGTGGGTATGTATGTATGTATGTAGGCTATGTATGTATGTATGTATGTGTGTTCCCTAGACAAATCTACACTTCTTGACCAATTTGTACGAAATTTTGCACATGTACCCAGTTAAGCCCAGGAAGTAACACGGTCAACATTAAAATTGAAACAAACCAGCCCTTTCCTTGAAAATTATATAATTTCTGAGAATATTATACTGAAAAAATGAAATGCAGTTCAGTTCACATGACAACAGTGTATGGTTTACTGTGATCACATAGGGCTTTGGCAACTACATAATACTGGACTTTAACAAATTATGATTCCATCGATGTAATATATTGGCGAAAATAATTACTGAAAAATGAAATCCACGGAAATAAAGCACAGTGTGATGCAGTCACATTTCTTTCTCTACCTTCGACAAGGAAAATATAATTTTCTCACTTCACATTTTGATGTAGGATAAGAAGCTGTATTGTAGGGACTGCTTAAGTGTGTGCCAATGAGTATGCTCTATCAGATGTCTGTAAAAAAATCCTATCAAGTGATACGATACTCATAACATACTCAAAACACTCATTGTGTTATTTGAGAAATAGGGATGTTTATCATAGGCCCTAAGCATCTAAAAGAAGAAAAAATGGGATGGTACATTTTCAGTCCTATGCCCGCAGTATATTATGTCCCGGGTTTTAGGGGAGGAAAGTATGAAAGTGATATTGATTTTTTTTTAAATTTCAGCCCCGAAACTGTTGTATGATAACATGAGAGTGAGAAATAAAATTTTTCGTCAAGACAATACAATCTTATGTAACGTATTTCTGTTTCTTCTTATTGCAACCCCTATCAGGAATGGTATGTAGAAGCAACGGAATGCAAGATTCGACATCCTCCATGAGCCATAAAAAGCTATATCTAGCGTTTTCTGAGGGAATAGTTTGAGTGTGATAATTCGTTCTTCCTCATTTCAAATTTTACATATTATATAAGGACCTAGAGTTTCAAAATCAAAAGTCCTCCATAAGTTAATTTCAAATTACAAAATACAAATCCCGGGCAACTCCGGGCCTTTCCAGCTAGTACAATATTAAAAAAAAACAGTGGAAACGAGGCACCTACTTCTGCGGTATAAACTACTATCTACAGCAGTCTGCAGTAAAAATTAAGCAATTTGAGATCATTAAATTTTGTGTGCACGAGACAAAATACATTTTAATTTTTCATTAAATTTCTAGTCGAAATGTTTGTTCCCTTGAATCGTCCCAGGTTTTTTCCAGTATTTAAAAAATTGTCCCGTTTTTGTATAAAAATCGTATCGACCTTAATTTGGCTGAATATATTTAGGGATCAGGCTACAAGTCAAGAGTCAAATTAAGCCAAGATCTGGCTGAAAGGCATTTTGGTCTTAAATATCATCCAACTGAACCCCCCTATAGGAATTGTGGAAGGAATAGCAGGTTCCCACCCAAGGAAAAGCTAACTTAAATTAAAATACAGGCCCGCCCAGAGGATAATATGTTTCCCAGGGAGAACAAGGTTAAATGACTGAAGGAGACTCAGCATTTTGTTTTTCTCAATTTAATTGGTAATACCGGAGTTGACGGGTCCCTGTACGCAGCAAGCCATGTTGCCTTCATTCTGGCAGCGTTCCGTAAGGACAAGTCCACCACCGCCGCCGCCAAATTCGAATGTGTTATATTCAGAATCCACAACGCCGATTTTGAGTGGTTAAAGATTTGATATTAAAAATAGCGCAAAAGCCCGTTCTTCTCACAGGTGCTCCCGGGTGATAGTTTAAATTGGCGTAGGGACTAGTACTTAAAGGTTTAGTATTAAAACGACCGCAAGAGCCCGCTCTATTCACAGGTGACAGTTAAATAACCCCGTTCTGCTCGCGGGTGAGGGATTAAGTTTGCATAGGGACTAATAGTTAAAGTTTAATATTAAAGCGAGCGAAAGAGCCCGTTCTACTCACAGGTGACACTTAAATAACCCCGTTCTGCTCGCGGGTGACAGATTAAGTTTGCATAGGGACTAGTAGTTAAAGTTTAATATTAAAGCGAGCGAAAGAGCCCGTTCTATTCACAGGTGACACTTAAATAACCCCGTTCTACTCACAGGTGACACTTAAATAACCCCGTTCTGCTCGAGGGTGATAGTTTAAATTGGCGTAGAGACTAGTACTTAAAGGTTTATTATTAAAACGACCGCAAGAGCCCGTTCTATTCACAGGTGACAGTTAAATAACCCCGTTCTGCTCGCGGGTGACAGATTAAGTTTGCATAGGGACTAGTAGTTAAAGTTTAATATTAAAACGAGTGAAAGAGCCCGTTCTACTCACAGGTTACACTTACATAACCCCGTTCTGCTCGCGGGTGATAGTTTAAATTGGCGTAGGGACTAGTACTTAAAGGTTTAATATTAAAACGAGCGAAAGAGCCCGTTCTATTCACAGGTGACACTTAAATAACCCCGTTCTGCTCACGGGTCACTCTGTATATATTTTTATTATTTCCTAGCCGGTGGTCCTGGTGTTATAAAATCTGCACACGGCTTTTTCTACTCGGTATATTTTTTACCATTTTTAACTAACTCATATTTCTTTCTGCAGAGCAAAGAATGAATGAACGTATTATGTATTTTTCTTTGTGAAAATCTCGTTTGTTGCCATAACTTGTACAATGCCTACAGCATATTTTACCGACTTCTTGCATGTACCTAATAAGCCTATTCAGATTTTTCGGATATTTTGTTTGTTTGAAATTATCGTACGTAATAATAAAGGTTCTTACCCTGACTTTACGACATGGAAATCACACCGATTAAAGAAATAATTCATTATATGGAGGGACATTTTTTCTCCGACTTGAGCTATATCTGTTCCTTATAATTCGACCCTTCTGAACACGAATATAACAGTAATATTAACCAGTTCCTTCCGTACTTCGAGAAAATTCCGATTTTCCATTAGTGTGACCCAGTCAACGCAGAAAGAATATGGACGATTAAAAAGAAAAATTCATTCCATCGAGGAAATTTTTTTTCCCGACACGAGTTACATGTTTCATCTATAATCCGACCCATCTGATCTCGAATATATTAATAATAATAACCATTTCCTTCCGCGCTTCGAGAAAATTGAGATTTTCCATTAATGTTAGACATTTCTCGCAGAAGAAGGAGGAACAATTCAAAGAAATAATTCATTATATGGAGGGACATTTTTTCTCCGACTTGAGCTATATCTGTTCCTTATAATTCGACTCTTCTGAACACGAATATAACAGTAATATTAACCAGTTCCTTCCGTACTTCGAGAAAATTCCGGTTTTCCATTAAAATCACATTTTTCGCAGAAAAAGTAGAACTATTTAAATAAAAATTGATTACAAAGAGTAAAAATTTTTTCCCGACATGACTTACATGTGTTATCTATAATTCGACCCTTCTGAACACGAATATAACAATAATAATAACCAGTTTCTTTCGCACTTCGAGAAAATTCCGGTTTTCCATTAAAATCACACATTTTTCGCAGAAAAAGTATAACTATTTAAATAAAAATTGATTACAAAGAGTAAAAATTTTTTCCCGACATGACTTACATGTGTTATCTATAATTCGACCCTTCTGAACACGAATATAACAATAATAATAACCAGTTCCTTCCGCACTTCAAGAAAATACCGATTTTCCATTAGTGTCACACAGTTTACGCAAGAAAAGTGGGAATGTTTCAAACAAAAATTAATTACAACAAGGCAAAAATTTTTTCTCACTTGAGTTACATGTGTTATCTATAATTCGACCCTTCTGAACACGAATATAACAATAATAATAACCAGTTCCTTCCGCACTTCAAGAAAATACCGATTTTCCATTAGTGTCACACAGTTTACGCAAGAAAAGTGGGAATGTTTCAAAAAAAATTAATTACAACAAGGCAAAAATTTTTTCTCACTTGAGTTACATGTGTAATCTATAATTCGACCCTTCCGAACACGAATATAACAATAATAATAACCAGTTCCTTCCGCACTTCGAGAAAATACCGATTTTCCATTAGTGTCACACATTTCTCGCAGGAAAAGAGGAAACTATTCAAAGAAAAATTCATTCTGTGTAGGATAAATTTTTTTCCAACTTGAAATACGTGTGTTATCTATAATTCGACCCTTCTGAACACGAATATAACAATAATAATAACCAGTTCCTTCCGCACTTCGAGAAAATACCGATTTTCCATTAGTGTCACACAGTTTACGCAAGAAAAGTGGGAATGTTTCAAACAAAAATTAATTACAACAAGGCAAAAATTTTTTCTCACTTGAGTTACATGTGTAATCTATAATTCGACCCTTCCGAACACGAATATAACAATAATAATAACCAGTTCCTTCCGCACTTCGAGAAAATACCGATTTTCCATTAGTGTCACACATTTCTCGCAGGAAAAGAGGAAACTATTCAAAGAAAAATTCATTCTGTGTAGGATAAATTTTTTTCCAACTTGAAATACGTGTGTTATCTATAATTCGACCCTTCTGAACACGAATATAACAATAATAATAACCAGTTCATTCCGCACTTCGAGAAAAAAACGATTTTCAATTAGTGTCACACAGTTTACCCAGAAAAAGGAGGACCGTTTGAAAACAAAAATTCATTACATCGAAGGAAAATTTTTTCCCGACCTAAGTTATATGAGTTATCTATAATTCGACCCTTCTGAACACGAATATAACAATAATAATAACCAGTTCCTTCCGCACTTCGAGAAAATACCGATTTTCCATTAGTGTCACACAGTTTACGCAAGAAAAGTGGGAATGTTTCAAACAAAAATTAATTACAACAAGGCAAAATTTTTTTCTCACTTGAGTTACATGTGTTATCTATAACTCGACCCTTCAGAACACGAATATAACAATAATAATAACCAGTTCCTTCCGCCCTTCCAGAAAATACCAATTTTCCATTACCGTCGCACAGTTTACGCAAGAAAAGTAGGAATGATTCAAACAAAAATTAATTACATGCATGCAAAATTTTTTCCCCACTTGATTTACATGTGTTATCTATAACTCAACCCTTCTGAACACGAATAGAACAAAAATAATAACCAGTTCCATACGCACTAGGAGAAAATTCCGAATTTCCATTCGTGACACACAGTTTACGCGTAAACTGTGTAACACGAATGGAAAATCGGAATTCTCTCGAAGTGCGGACCAAACTACTTATTATTATTGTTATATTCGTGTTCAGAAGGGTCGTATTAAGATAACACACGTATTTCAAGTTGGAAAAAAAATTATCCTACACAGAATGAATTTTTCTTTGAATAGTTCCCTCGTTTTCATCGAGAAATGTGTGACACTAATGGAAAATCGGTTTTTTCTCGAAGTGCGGAAGGAACTGGTTATTATTATTGTTATATTCGTGTTCAGAAGGGTCGAATTATAGATAACACACGTATTTCAAGTTGGAAAAAAATTTATCCTACACAGAATGAATTTTTCTTTGAATAGTTCCCTCTTTTCCTGCGAGAAATGTGTGACACTAATGGAAAATCGGTATTTTCTCGAAGTGCGGAAGGAACTGGTTATTATTATTATTGTTATATTCGTGTTCGGAAGGGTCGAATTATAGATAACACATGTAACTCAAGTGAGAAAAAAATTTTGCCTTGTTGTAATTAATTTTTGTTTGAAACATTCCCACTTTTCTTGCGTAAACTGTGTGACACTAATGGAAAATCGGTATTTTCTCAAAGTGAGGAAGGAACTGGTTATTATTATTGTTATATTCGTGTTCAGAAGGGTCGAATTATAGATAACACATGTAAGTCATGTCGGGAAAAATTTTTTACTCTTTGTAATCAATTTTTATTTAAATAGTTATACTTTTTCTGCGAAAAATGTGTGATTTTAATGGAAAACCGGAATTTTCTCGAAGTGCGAAAGAAACTGGTTATTATTATTGTTATATTCGTGTTCAGAAGGGTCGAATTATAGATAACACATGTAAGTCATGTCGGGAAATTTTTTTTACTTTTTGTAATCAATTTTTATTTAAATAGTTCTACTTTTTCTGCGAAAAATGTGTGATTTTAATGGAAAACCGGAATTTTCTCGAAGTACGGAAGGAACTGGTTATTATTATTGTTATATTAGTGTTCAGAAGGGTCGAATTATAAGGAACAGATATAGCTCAAGTCGGAGAAAAAATGTCCCTCCATATAATGAATTATTTCTTTGAATTGTTCCTCCTTCTTCTGCGAGAAATGTCTAACATTAATGGAAAATCTCAATTTTCTCGAAGCGCGGAAGGAAATGGTTATTATTATTAATATATTCGAGATCAGATGGGTCGGATTATAGATGAAACATGTAACTCGTGTCGGGAAAACAAATTTCCTCGATGGAATGAATTTTTCTTTTTAATCGTCCATATTCATTCTGCGTTGACTGGGTCACACTAATGGAAAATCGGAATTTTCTCGAAGTACGGAAGGAACTGGTTAATATTACTGTTATATTCGTGTTCAGAAGAGTCGAATTATAAGGAACAGATATAGCTCAAGTCGGAGAAAAAATGTCTCTCCATATAATGAATTATTTCTTTGAATTGTTCCTCCTTCTTCTGCGAGAAATGTCTAACATTAATGGAAAATCTCAATTTTCTCGAAGCGCGGAAGGAAATGGTTATTATTATTAATATATTCGAGATCAGATGGGTCGGATTATAGATGAAACATGTAACTCGTGTCGGGAAAAAAAATTTCCTCGATGGAATGAATTTTTCTTTTTAATCGTCCATATTCTTTCTGCGTTGACTGGGTCACACTAATGGAAAATCGGAATTTTCTTGAAGTACGGAAGGAACTGGTTAATATTACTGTTATATTCGTGTTCAGAAGGGTCGAATTATAAGGAACAGATATAGCTCAAGTCGGAGAAAAAATGTCCCTCCATATAATGAATTATTTCTTTAATCGGTGTGATTTCCATGTCGTAAAGTCAGGGTAAGAACCTTTATTATTACGTACGATAATTTCAAACAAACAAAATATCCGAAAAATCTGAATAGGCTTATTAGGTACATGCAAGAAGTCGGTAAAATATGCTGTAGGCATTGTACAAGTTATGGCAACAAACGAGATTTTCACAAAGAAAAATACATAATACGTTCATTCATTCTTTGCTCTGCAGAAAGAAATATGAGTTAGTTAAAAATGGTAAAAAATATACCGAGTAGAAAAAGCCGTGTGCAGATTTTATAACACCAGGACCACCGGCTAGGAAATAATAAAAATATATACAGAGTGACCCGTGAGCAGAACGGGGTTATTTAAGTGTCACCTGTGAATAGAACGGGCTCTTTCGCTCGTTTTAATATTAAACCTTTAAGTACTAGTCCCTACGCCAATTTAAACTATCACCCGCGAGCAGAACGGGGTTATGTAAGTGTAACCTGTGAGTAGAACGGGCTCTTTCACTCGTTTTAATATTAAACTTTAACTACTAGTCCCTATGCAAACTTAATCTGTCACCCGCGAGCAGAACGGGGTTATTTAACTGTCACCTGTGAATAGAACGGGCTCTTGCGGTCGTTTTAATAATAAACCTTTAAGTACTAGTCTCTACGCCAATTTAAACTATCACCCTCGAGCAGAACGGGGTTATTTAAGTGTCACCTGTGAGTAGAACGGGGTTATTTAAGTGTCACCTGTGAATAGAACGGGCTCTTTCGCTCGCTTTAATATTAAACTTTAACTACTAGTCCCTATGCAAACTTAATCTGTCACCCGCGAGCAGAACGGGGTTATTTAAGTGTCACCTGTGAGTAGAACGGGCTCTTTCGCTCGCTTTAATATTAAACTTTAACTATTAGTCCCTATGCAAACTTAATCCCTCACCCGCGAGCAGAACGGGGTTATTTAACTGTCACCTGTGAATAGAGCGGGCTCTTGCGGTCGTTTTAATACTAAACCTTTAAGTACTAGTCCCTACGCCAATTTAAACTATCACCCGGGAACACCTGTGAGAAGAACGGGCTTTTGCGCTATTTTTAATATCAAATCTTTAACCACTCAAAATCGGCGTTGTGGATTCTGAATATAACACATTCGAATTTGGCGGCGGCGGTGGTGGACTTGTCCTTACGGAACGCTGCCAGAATGAAGGCAACATGGCTTGCTGCGTACAGGGACCCGTCAACTCCGGTATTACCATTTAATTAGAGTAGGAATGTCTTTTTATCTTTCCTAAGTCCCCAAAGTAAAATTATAATACATTAAATTTTATAATACAATCTGCGGTAATACCGGAGTTGACGGGTCCCTGTACGCAGCAAGCCATGTTGCCTTCATTCTGGCAGCGTTCCGTAAGGACAACTCCAACCGTCTCCGCCGCCAAATTCGAATGTGTTATATTCAGAATCCACAACGCCGATTTTCAGTGGTTAAAGATTTAATATTAAAAATAGCGCAAAAGCCCGTTCTTCTCAAAGGTGCTCCCGGGTGATAGTTTAAATTGGCGTAGGGACTAGTACTTAAAGGTTTAATATTACGAGCAACGACCGCAAGAGCCCGTTCTATTCACAGGTGACAGTTAAATAACCCCATTCTGCTCGCGGGTGATAGATTAAGTTGGCATAGGGACTAGTACTTAAAGGTTTAATATTAAAACGACCGCAAGAGCCCGTTCTATTCACAGGTGACAGTTAAATAACCCCGTTCTGCTCGCGGGTGATAGATTAAGTTGGCATAGAAACTAGCAGTTAAAGGTTTAATATTAAAACGACCGCAAGAGCCCGTTCTATTCACAGGTGACCGTTAAATAACCCCGTTCTGCTCGCGGGTGATAGATTAAGTTGGCATAGGGACTAGTAGTTAAAGTTTAATATTAAAACGAGCGAAACAGCCCGTTCTACTCACAGGTGACACTTAAATAACCCCGTTCCGATCGCGGGTGATAGTTTAAATTGGCGTAGGGACTAGTACTTAAAGGTTTAATATTAAAACGACCGCAAGAGCCCGGTCTATTCACAGGTGACAGTTAAATAACCCCATTCTGCTCGCGGGTGATAGATTAAGTTGGCATAGGGACTAGTACTTAAAGGTTTAATATTAAAACGACCGCAAGAGCCCGTTCTATTCACAGGTGACAGTTAAATAACCCCGTTCTGCTCGCGGGTGATAGATTAAGTTGGCATAGGGACTAGTACTTAAAGGTTTAATATTAAAACGACCGCAAGAGCCCGTTCTATTCACAGGTGACAGTTAAATAACCCCGTTCTGCTCGCGGGTGATAGATTAAGTTGGCATAGAAACTAGTACTTAAAGGTTTGATATTACGAGCAACGACCGCAAGAGCCCGTTCTATTCACAGGTGACAGTTAAATAACCCCATTCTGCTCGCGGGTGATAGATTAAGTTGGCATAGGGACTAGTACTTAAAGGTTTAATATTAAAACGACCGCAAGAGCCCGTTCTATTCACAGGTGACAGTTAAATAACCCCGTTCTGCTCGCGGGTGATAGATTAAGTTGGCATAGAAACTAGCAGTTAAAGGTTTAATATTAAAACGACCGCAAGAGCCTGTTCTATTCACAGGTGACCGTTAAATAACCCCGTTCTGCTCGCGTGTGATAGATTAAGTTGGCATAGGGACTAGTAGTTAAAGTTAAATATTAAAACGAGTGAAACAGCCCGTTCTACTCACAGGTGACACTTAAATAACCCCGTTCCGATCGCGGGTGATAGTTTAAATTGGCGTAGGGACTAGTACTTAAAGGTTTAATATTAAAACGACCGCAAGAGCCCGGTCTATTCACAGGTGACAGTTAAATAACCCCATTCTGCTCGCGGGTGATAGATTAAGTTGGCATAGGGACTAGTACTTAAAGGTTTAATATTAAAACGACCGTAAGAGCCCGTTCTATTCACAGGTGACAGTTAAATAACCCCGTTCTGCTCACGGGTCACTCTGTATATATTTTTATAATTTCCTAGCCGGTGGTCCTGGTGTTATAAAATCTTCACACGGCTTTTTCTACTCGGTATATTTTTAACCATTTTTAACTAATATGTCTTTCTGCAGAGCAAAGAATGAATGAACGTATTATGTATTTTTTCTTTGAGAACATCTCGTTTGTTGCCATAACTTGTACAAAGCCTACAGCATATTTTACCGACTTCTTGCATGTACCTAATAAGCCTATTCAGATTTTTCGGATATTTTGTTTGTTTAAAATTATCATACGTAATAATAAAGGTTATTACCCTGACTTTACGACATGAAAATCACACCGATTAAAGAAAAATTCATTATATGGAGGAACTTTTTTATCCGACATGAGTTACATGTTTTATCCATAATTCGACCCTTCTCAACTCGAATATAACAATAATAATAACCAGTTCCTTGCGCACTTTGAGAAAATTCCGATTTTCCATTAATATCACAGATTTTGAACAGAAATAGTTGGAACAGTTTCAAAAAAATTCACTACATGGAAGAAACGTTTTCTCCCGACATGAGTTACATGTTTTATCTATAATTCGACCCTTGTCAACTCGAATATAACAAAAAAAATAATCACTTCATTCCGCACTTCGAGAAAATACCGATTTGCCATTAGTGTCACACAGTTTACGCAGACAAAGTAGGACCGTTTCAAAACAAAAATTAATTACATAGAGGGAAATTTTTTTTCCGACATGAGTAACATGTGTTATCTATAATTCGACCCTTTTGAACACGAATATAACAATAATAATAACCAGTTTTTTCCGCCCTTCGAGAAAAAACTGATTTTCCATTACCGTCACACAGTTTACACAAGAAAAGTAGGACCGTTTCAAAACAAAAATTCATTACATGGAGGGGAAATTTTTTTCCAACCTAAATTACATGTGTTATCTATAATCCGACCCTTCTGAACACGAATATAACAATAATAATAACCAGTTCTATCCGCACTTCGAGAAAAAACCGATTTCCATTACCGTCACACAGTTTACACAAGAAAAGTAGGACCGTTTCAAAACAAAAATTCATTACATGGAGGGGACATTTTTTTCCGACATAAATTACATGTGTTATCTATAATTCGACCCTCCTGAACAAGAATATAACAATAATAATAACCAGTTCCTTCCGCCCTTCGAGAAAAAACTGATTTTCCATTACCGTCACACAGTTTACACAAGAAAAGTAGGACCGTTTCAAAACAAAAATTCATTACATGGAGGGGAAATTTTGTTCCAACGTAAATTACATGTGTTATCTATAATTTGACCCTCCTGAACACGAATATAACAATAATAATAACCAGTTCCTTCCGCCCTTCGAGAAAAAACTGATTTTCCATTACCGTCACACAGTTTACACAAGAAAAGTAGGACCGTTTCAAAACAAAAATTCATTACATGGAGGGGAAATTTTTTTCCGACATAAATTACATGTGTTATCTATAATTCGACCCTTCTGAACACGAATATAACAATAATAATAACCAGTTCTATCCGCACTTCGAGAAAAAACCGATTTCCATTACCGTCACACAGTTTACACAAGAAAAGTAGGACCGTTTCAAAACAAAAATTTATTACATGGAGGGGAAATTTTTTTCTGACATAAATTACATGTGTTATGTATAATTCGACCCTTCTGATCTCGAATATATCAATAATAATAACCAGTTCCTTCCGCGCTTCGAGAAAATTGAGATTTTCCTTTAATGTTAGACATTTCTCGCAGAAGAAGGAGGAACAATTCAAAGAAAAAATTCATTATATGGAGGACAAATTTCCTCCGACTTGAGTTATATCTGTTCCTTATAAATCGACCCTTCTGAACACGAATATAACAGTATTATTAACCAGTTCCTTCAGTACTTCGAGAAAATTCCGATTTTCCATTAGTGTTACATTCAATTATTAATAATTACTTAAATCATCCACAATTTTATTACTGGTTATTATTATTGTTATATTCGTGCTCAGGAGGGTCAAATTATAGATAACACATGTAATTTATGTCGGAAAAAAATTTCCCCTCCATGTAATGAATTTTTGTTATGAAATGGTCCTACTTCTTCTGCGTAAACTGTGTGACACTAATGGAAAATCGGTGTTTTCTCGAAGTGCGGAAAAAACTGGTTATTATTATTGTTATATTCGTGTTCAAAAGGGTCGAATTATGGATAACACATGTCACTCACGCCGGAAAAAAAATTTCCCTCTATGTAATTAATTTTTGTTTTGAAACGGTCCTACTTCTCTTGTGTAAACTGTATGACGGTAATGGAAAATCAGTTTTTTCTCGAAGGGCGGAAGGAACTGGTTATTATTATTGTTATATTCGTGTTCAAGAGGGTCGAATTATAGATAAAACATGTAATTTAGGTCGGAAAAAAATTTCCCCTCCATGTAATGAATTTTTGTTTTGAAACGTTCCTACTTTTCTTGTGTAAACTGTGTGACGGTAATGGAAATCGGTTTTTTCTCGAAGGGCGGAAGGAACTGGTTATTATTATTGTTATATTCTTGTTCAGGAGGGTCGAATTATAGATAACACATGTAATTTATGTCGGAAAAAAATTTCCCCTCCATGTAATGAATTTTTGTTTTGAAACGGTCCTACTTTTCTTGTGTAAACTGTGTGACGGTAATGGAAATCGGTTTTTTTCTCGAAGTGCGGATAGAACTGGTTATTATTATTGTTATATTCGTGTTCAGAAGGGTCGGATTATAGATAACACATGTAATTTAGGTTGGAAAAAAATTTCCCCTCCATGTAATGAATTTTTGTTTTGAAACGGTCCTACTTTTCTTGTGTAAACTGTGTGACGGTAATGGAAAATCAGTTTTTTCTCGAAGGGCGGAAAAAACTGGTTATTATTATTGTTATATTCGTGTTCAAAAGGGTCGAATTATAGATAACACATGTCACTCATGTCGGGAAAAAAATTTCCCTCTATGTAATTAATTTTTGTTTTGAAACGGTCCTACTTTTTCTGCGTAAACTGTGTGACACTAATGGCAAATCGGTATTTTCTCGAAGTGCGGAATGAAGTGATTATTTTTTTTGTTATATTCGAGTTGACAAGGGTCGAATTATAGATAAAACATGTAACTCATGTCGGGAGAAAACGTTTCTTCCATGTAGTGAATTTTTTTGAAACTGTTCCTACTATTTCTGTTCAAAATCTGTGATATTAATGGAAAATCGGAATTTTCTCAAAGTGCGCAAGGAACTGGTTATTATTATTGTTATATTCGAGTTGAGAAGGGTCGAATTATGGATAAAACATGTAACTCATGTCGGATAAAAAAGTTCCTCCATATAATGAATTTTTCTTTAATCGGTGTGATTTTCATGTCGTAAAGTCAGGGTAATAACCTTTATTATTACGTATGATAATTTTAAACAAACAAAATATCCGAAAAATCTGAATAGGCTTATTAGGTACATGCAAGAAGTCGGTAAAATATGCTGTAGGCTTTGTACAAGTTATGGCAACAAACGAGATGTCCTCAAAGAAAAAATACATAATACGTTCATTCATTCTTTGCTAAGCAGAAAGACATATTAGTTAAAAATGGTTAAAAATATACCGAGTAGAAAAAGCCGTGTGAAGATTTTATAACACCAGGACCACCGGCTAGGAAATTATAAAAATATATACAGAGTGACCCGTGATCAGAACGGGGTTATTTAACTGTCACCTGTGAATATAACGGGCTCTTACGGTCGTTTTAATATTTAACCTTTAAGTACTAGTCCCTATGCCAACTTAATCTATCACCCGCGAGCAGAATGGGGTTATTTAACTGTCACCTGTGAATAGACCGGGCTCTTGCGGTCGTTTTAATATTAAACCTTTAAGTACTAGTCCCTACGCCAATTTAAACTATCACCCGCGATCGGAACGGGGTTATTTAAGTGTCACCTGTGAGTAGAACGGGCTGTTTCGCTCGTTTTAATATTAAACTTTAACTACTAGTCCCTATGCCAACTTAATCTATCACCCGCGAGCAGAACGGGGTTATTTAACGGTCACCTGTGAATAGAACGGGCTCTTGCGGTCGTTTTAATATTAAACCTTTAACTACTAGTCCCTATGCCAAGTTAATCTATCACCCGCGAGCAGAACGGGGTTATTTAACTGTCACCTGAGAATAGAACGGGCTCTTGCGGTCGTTTTAATATTAAACCTTTAACTACTAGTTTCTATGCCAACTTAATCTATCACCCGCGAGCAGAACGGGGTTATTTAACTGTCACCTGTGAATAGAACGGGCTCTTGCGGTCGTTTTAATATTAAACCTTTAACTACTAGTTTCTATGCCAACTTAATCTATCACCCGCGAGCAGAACGGGGTTATTTAACTGTCACCTGTGAATAGAACGGGCTCTTGCGGTCGTTTTAATATTAAACCTTTAAGTACTAGTCCCTATGCCAACTTAATCTATCACCCGCGAGCAGAATGGGGTTATTTAACTGTCACCTGTGAATAGAACGGGCTCTTGCGGTCGTTGCTCGTAATATTAAACCTTTAAGTATTAGTCCCTACGCCAATTTAAACTATCACCCGGGAGCACCTGTGAGAAGAACGGGCTTTTGCGCTATTTTTAATATTAAATCTTTAACCACTGAAAATCGGCGTTGTGGATTCTGAATATAACACATTCGAATTTGGCGGCGGCGGCGGTTGGAGTTGTCCTTACGGAACGCTGCCAGAATGAGGGCAACATGGCTTGCTGCGTACAGGGACCCGTCAACTCCGGTATTACCCAGTTTGCAGAATAATTTCTGTTACAATTTTATTTACATTATTTACATTAAGAGTTTCTGAACTGCATAATAACAAGCATTTCCTGATTTGAGTCGAGACTTAACTTCTGCCTTAATATTATTTGTGTCTGTATTTATTGTTCCCAGATATTTGTAGGCTATTCCTCCACTTGTTCGAATGATTTACCGGCTATTGTAATATTTTGTAGAGCATTATTTTGACATTTTATTTACTTGGCAAAATCATAAATAGTGAAGTAAATTAAAACCTTTGGTTTGGTAATCTCCTTTGATTTAGTGTCATTCTCCTGCTCATAACGTTAACTTAGAGAAATGGTTGGCGAATATAAATATATTTGGCATTTATTAAGATTTGCATTGAACAAAATTTCTTTTAATTCATATTTTGTGAATAAAATAATGAATTAACAATAGGGAACCAACTTTCTCCATTCCTAGTTGTAATAAGTTTTTTTTAGAAGTCCAGATCATTGATACACTCCCAAATATCTCGAAAATTTGGCATAGGCATGTCAATCAGATAAATATTTTCATTTTCACATGATGCACTGATATCTTTCAAGAGTCACTAAATATAACAATAATTTTGTATAAATTATTATTGAATATCAGAAACAAAACTTCAAGCTACTGTAATTGCATTCTGACAAGAAATGCTATATGCAATAAAGTATTGTAAATTGTAAATGCATTCATATTAATAAACTTCTTTACTATTCTGTGTATATACTTTGCTGAGTATTTCATTTCAACAACCCAGTAAAATCTGGAAGGGGAAGCAAAATTTCATCATCATCATCTTCCATCAGGGATTAGGCTTCAGCCTGTTCCGGTTTCATCTACCCAGCGCCTTCTAGGTCGTTCTCTTGATCTTTGTCCTATTGGTTTATAATTTGATATCTGTTTAGGGATCCTGTTAGTTGACATGCGTTCAATATGATGTAACCAGTTTTCTCTATAGTACATTACTTTATCCTGTACTAGTTCAATACCTGGTTCTTCTCTGATGCCTTCATTTCTAACATGGTGTTCTTGTGTACAACCCTTGACCAACCCAACCATATGAAACGCATTTCAGCTGCTTAGAGTTGGCTAAAGTCATTGATTCTTAGCATCCATGTTTCACTGCCACAAAGCAAGACAAGAAGTGCCATGACTTAATAAAACCTGAGCTGTGTGTCTTTTCTAGTGTTCCCTTTTAATGTCCTTCAAATAGTTTCACAAGTAGTTTGAAATTTATGAATTTTCTTATTAATATCCTGGTCTGTTTCATAACTGACATCACAGCCAAGGTAATTAAAATGGGACACTTGTTCAGTGCTTTTATTTTCTAATATAATTTTTGTTCTAATCAGAAACTTTCGATAGGATGTCATAACTTTGGTTTTTTGGGTTGAAATTGTCATATTGTAGAGTTTATTAATGTTATTTAGCTCATAAATCGCTTTTTGCAATCTGTCTAATTTATCAAACATAAAAGCAGCAACATCTGCAAACAGTAACATGTTCAGTGAGCTTTGTCCTACATTAATACCTTTATGTACTTTGAGTTTCCTCTTCAAAGAATGTCGTCTAGAAATAAAATTGGAGACAAACTGCATCCTTCTTTGACTCCTTGATTTATTTCAATTTCACTTGACAATTTTCCATCTATTTCTAAAATAACTTTGTTTTTTCGTATAAACTTTGTATTGCTTTTAATAAATGCTCCGGGTAGCCTTGTTTGTATAGAATTCTCCACAGCTTATTCAGGTTTATGCGATCAAATGATTTCTCAATATCTATAAAAGCTATATGTGTTTCTAGATTGAACTCACTTTGTTTTTCTATTGCCTGTTTTAGAGTAAATATATTATCATTCAATGCATTATCTGTTCTTCCTTAAGCCAATTTTGTTCTTCCATTAATGTATTGTCTGATATTATTTTCAATCTAGTGCATATTATTCATGGATAAACTTTGTAAGATGAGTTCAGTAAACTTATGCCCCTGTTATTACCACATTTGGTTCTATCTCCTTTTTTAGATTGAAATTACTTTATCCAGTTGGTATTCTTTTGGTATACTGTTTGTTTTCCAACACGTATTTAGGAAATGCAACATTTCCTCCTATTTATACAACTCAACTGGGAGATCATCTGTTCCTGGAGCTTTCCTATTCTTAGATTTAACCAGGGCATCATTTAATTCTTCAAAGAAGAGAAATTATCTTTATCTTGGAAGGTGAACTTGTGCATGTGAAAGAAAATTTCCTAAAATGGAGCCAGTGTTGTGTGGATGCAATAGGGCACTTCCAACATCTCTTGTGATGAGGTACATGGTTATTTTCATTGTAATTTTAAGTGTAATTACAAAATCATTACACTGTTAGTGGCTTAATTTGCATAGATATTTCAACTAATTGCACAGGGGCTAGATCTGAGGCTGCCACGATGCAGAAATCTGCTTGATTGGCCCAATTGTACATGAAACACGCTGTAGCAGAATATGATAAAATCTTCTGTAATAGTAATAGTTTCAAGTCATCACAGAAGTAAAAAAAAAATAGTTTGTTTAGTTCTGTAGTTTACTGTAGTAACAACAGCCATTGTTAAATTCTCCGTCAATCCGTCAGTCATTCACCTGATTGTCTGAATACATGTTTTTAACTCTCATTTGCTTCAGCACTTCAAATGATCGCTTTAAAAACACATGGAACCCAATACCATCAGTGAGCAAATTCAGCTGTGATTAGACCTACTGTTATGCTAACTATGAATTTCAGAAGTTCAATGAAATGCTTTGCATTGTGGTGTGTTAAAAATGGAATATAAAACTTTTTATAAAAAATAGGGGAGTTGGAAATTTGCGCACTGGCTAAGCTCTGCCCACCCTCGCCTGCTGGCTTGCTTTCCCGCTTGACAGGGCTTCTGAGCCAATACGGGCATCGCTACTTATTTCCCATTGTCCAGCAAAGAGTTTTAGCATTGAATGGTATGCCACCTGCAAAATGACTTAATTAATGCAGTGAAAACGACCCTTGCACCAAAACGGCTCTTTTTAGAGCCAACATATTATTCCACAATTACAAAGAAGAATCTTGCACCCAAACTGTCATATCTCATGTACTCTCTAAACTTAAATAGATGTATTTTCCATTCACTGCTCAGCAATTGCTACTAGTGTAGTGGTTAACGATTCAGGTTATGGTGCTAGTGGTCACGAGTTTGTATACTAGTGAATTCGAAATTTACTATTAGGAATAATTACATTATAAATAGGTAGGTAGGGTGAGGAGAAGGCGAGAGAAAGGAAGAGAGAGGAAAAGGAAGAAAGAAGAAAAGAAAGGAAAAATATATATATATTTTTTTTCAGTTTCATCTTTTGCAATAACTACTAGCAACAGCATCTAGGAGGTGACCCTAAACCCCTCCTTCCCAAGTGGGTCATATTAGAGAGTTGGTGGTTGAAGCCTAGTGCATGGCCTAAAATTATTAACTTACGTATGGAAATCAGGGCGTGTAAAGCATTAAGGCCCGGTTGCATAAAAGCTCCAGATATCTTCTAGACAGCTAATGGCTCTATAGATTTTATACACTCTATAAACACCTTCCGTTTCCGAAAGCAAATACGATCGGCAAATAGCGATACGTCAGATAAATGAGTTGAGCAATTCGTCAATAGATGGAGACACGGTGCTTACTCTAATATCAAGTTGGCCGTGACTGACTAGCAACCAATCGGAGCGCTTCTTGCTATGTATTCAAAATGGCTGAATTTTCTTTCTGCTTCTTTCTTGTGAGCTGTTTCTCTGGTAAAACGAATGTGAAATATGAGAGAAACTTCGGCAATTTCGACTGCTAGACTTGTGCATTAGCGAAAATGTCACCCATTACAATCTGACAACGTAATGCATAAAACGTAACACATTAAGTTATAGCTGATTTACCACTGAGAAAGGAATGCTGCGATTTGTTCTCATTTCTAATGATGGGCTATTTAACGCTGAAAAAGGCATGCTTCCTTATTTAATAAGATGGCCTGTCTGTCCATAGGTCATTGCTTTGACAGCCTGATTCTTTCCGAAACTTAATATCGTCAAACATCTAATTGTTCCAGGGAATACTTTTGCTTTACACATCTCTAGGCCCAATTATTGCCTCAAGATGAAGATGACGAGAAAGATGATGATTATGTATTAATATTCGTGCTGTAAAATGGCAATATTTTCTTCATAAAGTGTTGCATCAGAAAATAAAATTAATATACTTAAGCTACATTTTTTTCCGAATCTGAATATCATCGTAGGCTACTTCTTGAAAGGATTGCTGTATTTCTTTCAGGGAATATTTACTTCTGTATAGACCTAGGCCTTATACGATCTGGCATTGAAGATGACCAGCAAGAAAATATGATGTGAATTAATATTCGCGATGTTTTCTTAAAGTATTAACTTACAACAGAAAATGAAATTAATACAAATAAACGATGGATACATTAATAGCCTAGGCTATAACAAAGTTCATCTAACCGATAATATACAATTTTTCTAGTACAGTATTATGAATTATTTCACACACAAATTAATAACCAATGCCAGCTTCATTACTACTTTTAATTTTAATACCATAACAAGCTAGTAACATAATGTAAGATTAAATGCTAACATAATAACGAAACATACATCAACATAAATATTTCGCATTTCCGCCATGTTGCGTGTTTATCTACCGTTTCGCCAGATATCTAGTGATTTATGGTGCGATAGTTTGTCGGGCGTTTTATAGAACGATTAGCCGCCATCGATCGTTTCAGAAACGCTTACGGATTGAATAATGCCATCTAGTAGATATCTTACGTTTCGGAAACCCGGCGTAAGTGTTGGAATTTCCGTAAGAGTGTATAGTTCAGATGAAATAGTTCCAAATTCCCACACCAGGGGTTATAACGATCGTCATCTCTTAAGAAACTCACGAGCATAGAGAGCTGTGTATTGTGAAGTTATCATGCTCTGTTGTTATGCAGTGTATTTGACAATTGTATTTAATTTATTAATGGAAAATCCTTATAAACGTAAATTACAGCTGAACTCAAAATAATCTATATAAATATATTTGTTATTTATAATATCAGAAGAAAGTTTTGACAGTTTCTTTGAGAATTTACCGTTTGCTCTAAATCTCTTCCCTCTTCAAATTTCTTCCACAGGGAAAATGAAGTGACATTTTATAAAGAAATACTAATTGAGGCAGGTATAAAAGAAAATGATCCACTGAATAACATAGCTAGAAAAGCTGGCAGTTCACACATAGTCAGTCTGAAAATATATCGCCCCAAACTGCATCTTCTTTAATCAACTTTCCTTCATTGACATTGTCTACTTTTTTGGCGGTCATAAAATGACACAGAAGGATACAGAGAGTTTGAATATATTTCAAATTCTGGGTAGGTTCATGTTCTCAAGTGTTAAACATCCCTTGTAACTAATGTATAATTTTCCTGCCAAACGAAGTAAACAGCCACAAAGGTAATAAGTACTACCGCCATTGTTGAGTCATTATCCTTGGGTGACATGTTTAAAAGGATTAGGTTTGGTTCAGTAATCATTATGGAAGTTTTCTTTCTTATTTTTTTCTGTAAATTTTCCTTTACCTGCCAATATTTCACTACTTTTCTTCCCAATGATCACATTTATTGAGTGAAAGAAGTCAGCTTACAATGAATTGCATCTCCACAGTTTCCTTTAGAAGAGTGGACTTCTTTTACAGATACAGATACAAATGTAAATTTAAAAAGATTATTAAGTTGTTGAGTACATACCCGGGAAGGTTTCTGGCATATTACATTTTTAATTTTTGCGTTCGTTCGTGAGTTATGAGTGAAAAACGGGCAGAAAACGTGTATTTTTTGCGTTTTCGAAGCATCAGTTTTCAGTAATACATTTCAATGTCAAATCAATTACAGTAGGCTTTGGCTATTTTTGTCATACCTTGGACATAAAACCATCGCGATCGCTTGAATGTTGTAGCTCACGCTGGTCGATTCATTTGTTTATAATGTCAAGGCAAGCAGACATATGAAATTTTCAACCTACACCGAAGTGGATTATTATTATTATTATTATTATTATTATTATTTTAAGAGGGATAATCAATATAGGTCTAAATATGGTCAAACGTTGTTCAATTTGGACGAAACTCACTATACAGGGGTTTTCTGGGCCAAGGATCTCGAATCTGAGGTCGCTTTTACCAGGCGACACTATCTAATCGTGGTATGTAGTCCACGTGATTTAGGTGTTAATAATTATAATGATTTAGCTATTATGCTCTTAATTTTTAATTTTTGAGATAATTATCGTGTGCGAAGCCGTGGGCACATGCTAGTAATCTTGTAAAAACATATCTGGTAGGAAGAAAACAGTCAACACAAATATATTACAAGTGTGATAATTTAATTAATAAAGTACAATCAAAATATGAAATAGTAAAATAATTATGGAGTTCCACAGGGAACTGTTTTAGGTCCAATATTATTCATTCTGTATGTAATTGACATATGCCAAACACATGAAACACAAATAATTTCTTATGCTGACGACACCACACTATTATGCTGGGGGGAAGATATCAATAGTTTAAAAATAAATTTGTTACATGCAGTTGAGTATTTACTAGATTTTTTTAAGCAAAACAACCTAAAATGTAATATGAGTAAAACAAAAGTAATACAGTTTTCTCAGGGAAGCAAAACATTACAAGAGAAACTAGATATTCAGATTGAGAGTTCCAAAATTGAAGAAGTATACGAATATAAATTTTTAGGAATCAATGTTGATAGTAGATTATCTTGGGCTGAGCACATAGACAAAAGGTGTAATAATGTTAGCAAATCAATATACTTGCTAATTTACTTTAAATCAATAGTTGACAAAAAATGTTTGAAACTGATATATTATGGAGTCATGAGAAAAAATGTTTGAAACTGATATATTATAGAGTCATAACTTATACCCACATATTATAGAACTGTGGGGTGGTGCAGCAAAGACATATACACAAAGATTATTTATTCTACAAAAGAAGTGTATAAGAATAATATATAACCTTGCACCTAGAGAATCTTGTAGGGATGTATTTATTCTGAACCATATGCTAACTATATACTCGTTATATTATATCGTGTAATTATGTTTATTACTGAAAGACAACCAATAAAAAATAATGAAATTCATCAATACAATACCAGAAATAAAGAAGACTATCACAAGACAATACATACCAAACAAATATCAAATAAAGATGTCAGCGTGATAGGAGTTAAACTATACAACAAATTACCAAAATCATTAAAATCACTATCTGGCACAACTTTCAAACGCCAACTTAAAAAATTTCTTATTAATAAATGCTTGTATGATATTGAAGAATTGTAGAAACAATTAATAACGATAAGTTGCTATAACAGATAGAATTGTCATATAATTGCAAAAAAAAAAAAAAAAGATAATAAAATTAATGATAAATGTAAGGTTAATCTGACTAATTTGTATACTGAATTGTCATGTAGCTACCTGACTTATAGCTACCAGCACTATTGAAATTCTTAAGGAATCTACAGCTATTAATAAACTGAAACTCAGTGGCGGCCGGTGACAAAAACATTGTGTGTGCTACAGTATGAACATGCAAAAAATAAAACGTCACATGTCATTCACCTATTTCGAAAAATGATGTCCATGCAATTCCACGTGTTCCCGCACAGCAGTGTCCAAATTCGAAACGAAATCTATCAGTCCTAAGAAGATGCAAGGATTTTCAGATTGTTCGGTTTCGTCGTGACCTCTCAAAGCAAGTTCAAAAGCCACACAGAACTTAATGCAATCAATATTTTTTTTTAAGTACGTACCTTCTTTTTCCACTTGTTGGTTGTGTTTCAATTTTTCGTCGTGATATGCCTGGCTTAACTGTGCTCCAATATTCACACTGTCTAGAGAACTAATATTTAATACATTATGCATGTGCCAAATGTTATCTTTATGCTGTTTTGTCAACTTACTAAGGTGTCCTAAATCCGTTAATCCCGTTCTACTCCAGGAATCGGAATCACCAAATAGAAGGCAAGGAAAACAGAAGAGAGCATTCCTAATTTTACAACCTCATATCCAACTGTTTTCGTACACCGTTCTATGAAATTTTCTGTGTTAAACGCAGTTTTTTCCGCTTTTCGCTCTTTGATTCATAATCAACTCGGGTGTTTATCTCTCTAATTGTTTTATCTCGATTTTTTCTTCCTTACTCCTAGAAAATGGATAAGTTATTAAACTATCTACTGTAATCATTCTTCACATTCACAGCAATAATTCTGAACATGAACACACACGCATCATTCCACTGTCGGTTCTGTCCGTCGCACTTTGCACAGAAACTAGAATGCAGTTTGAGAATTGAGAGGGTGCCTGGTCACAATGTCCTGTCCCCCCGGAAATAAGATTGTACTAACTTACTCTTCGTCAGTCGCTGAGCTAACGTGCGCGTTAAATTCACTTTCCTCGACGCTAAAAATTATTTCTTATACTGCCATTAAGTAATATTTTATTACAATGTTTATGAGTAGTTTTCAGCATTCACTTTCTTCTTTCCTGGGTAATTGTTAAAGTTCTGGCAATTCAACTCCACTGTATAATCTATGGAAGAAAATTTATCTTGGGCGGGAATGGAACTTGGATTTTAGCTTTGCACGTATTTATGTATTTACATTATTATTATGTATTTATGTATTTGTATGTACTCATTGAATTCAGCAAACAAATCTATGAGGGTAATATTAAGTACAGATTTAGTTCCCAAAGCTAAATTGTCTCATAATTTAATAAAATTTAATGTCAAGCCACGGATTTGAATGCTATTAAAACTGCACGTCCAGAAAAGCCGCCATCAATAAGATGTGTTAACAAGGACTGTTCCCGTAGACTTGAAAAACAACCTTCAAAATATCCACCCCAACCATACCAAACAAGAGGTCGTCAACCTTCCAACCTAGCCAGCCAGTTTCTTGTGCGGCATGTAGCATACCTATAGGGGGCCGGGTTCTATCCCACGAATAGCTCCAACGAGGCGGTTTTCATGCTAACAGCGACAAATATACACTTCGCCTCAGGGCACTTTCCACGCTTTCGTTACCAAGAATAGAAGAGCTACTGGGGGACAGAGCACACTGCAGTATAATGCTTAGCAACTCAAGCTGACCGCTCGACGTTGTAAGGGATATCGCATATTGTATAACGGTTGGAAATCTAAGATGATCAAAATTTTATAAAAGTATTTTTAACAGAATATTGGTAATTTTTAATTAAGTAATCAACAATATTTTATTTAACGAAATGAACAGTGTGCTATAGCACAGTAGCACATTAACACCGGCCGCCCCCGCTGAAACTGAAACTTTCAGTTCCTTACATTTAACTTCTTTTTAATGTATAAACATTAATCCAAGTTTATCTCACCCCAACCAACAGTTCAATATAACTGGTGAATTTTTGCAAGTTAAAACATTAACTGATGACTTGGAAATTTTAAATACATTTCAAACAGTGAAAGGACACTAGAAATCCATTTTATAAGTATAATGTGGGTTAGTAATTATTATTTTCATATCTTTTAGATTCAGTTTTCTTTCATTTTGTCTAATGACATTAAAAATGCAGATACCGGCACTGGTAACTTAGTTTTGTTGTTGGTTATGCTTGCCCTATTACAAAATAACATTTATTTCTAGATTTTTTATTATTCTGATACGGTACCTCCTCTGGCGATGCAATAAAAATAAATCATGCATCTTGTATGTGTCAAAAGAGAAATAATCCTTTATGAATGACATGTTACCGAAAATTGAGTAGAAGAAGTAGACAGGTTATGTCTAGCATTGCAATCAAGAACAAACCGAAATCATGATGTTTTCATGATACTCAGGGCAAGGGTGCCCATATAATATTTTCTAGGGGGGGAGGCAATTTTTTAAATTAATTTAATTTTTGTCGCCTTAACTTCTTCGGCCGCTTTGTAACGATGTGACGATAATATCGACCTGAAAACATCGATGCATTTAGACAAAAAGATCGATGTATATTAAAAAAGGCCACGGTATCAGAAAGTTAGACAAAATTCATAAATAAACAGAAGTATTTCCATGAAAACAATCGATATAAAAAATCAATGATTTGGGAAATTAAACACCTGCAAATAAAATTATATTGTAGAACCAAGATAGCCTTTTAATCTTTTTTTGTTTGTTACAAAAACATCGATGTCAGGGAGAAACATCGATGTAGCAAAAACATCAGTTTTTTCCATCGATGTAAAAAACATCGATTATCGACATGAAAATAAACTTTTAGGAATTTTCCTATGGTTTTCAGCCTAAAAGATATAAGTGTACCAAATTTAAAGTTTCTAGCTCATCTGGAAGTGGGAAAACATTAATGTCAGTGAGCGAGACCTTGTTCGGGGGTTATAGGGCTAAAAATTAAAAAAATACTTTTTTGGAATTTTCCTTTGGTTTACAGCCTAAAAGTTATATGTGTACCAAATATAAAGTTTCTAGCTCATCTGGAAGTGGGCAAACAGTAATGTCAATGAGCGAGCCCTTTTTCGGGGGTTATAGGGCTAAAAATAAAAAAAAATACATTTTTTGGAATTTTCCTGTGGATTACAGCCTAAAAGCTATATGTGTACCAAATGTCAAGTTTCTAGCTCTTCTGGAAGTGGGCAAACATTAATGTGAGTGAGCGAGCACTTTTTCGAAAGTTTTTAGGGCTAAAAATTAAAACAAATACTTACTGGAATTGTCTTGTGGTTTACAGCCTAAAAGCTATATGTGTACCAAATTTCAAGTTTCTGGCTCATCTGGAAGTGGCCAAACATTAATGTCACTGAGTGAGTGAGTGAGTGAGTCAGCCGTGTTGCTTTACATTATAGGGATTCCATTATTAGTAGTAAAATTATCACTATTATTATTTCGAATAATATACTACTGCTATTGAATTCATATTTCATGCTGTATATCCACAATCTTAGTTTAAATTATCCAGTAAAGGCAATATAGTGTTTTAATAGATTTTTAAGTGGCATGAAAAGCTTATAATTACAATACGTTTTTGAAATTTAATTTGTTTTTATTATTTCTTATTATTAGCATATGTTTTTATTTTATTTTTTCAAATATTGGAAATAACATTTATGTGACAGAACAAGGCCAAAGTCATGGATAAAACACTTGTAACAGAAATATTAGAAGTAACTGTAACGGGTCAGAGTAATTGTCACTGGTCAGAGTAACTGTAACGGGTGAGAGTAACTGTCACTGTAACTGGCGAGAGTAACTGTAACGGGTCAGAGTAACTGGAACTGATGAGAGTAACTGAAACGTTACTCTGTTTCAGACCAGGTACATTCGCTCGACACTGACAAATTTCTCAACACAACTAGTAATAATAATAATAATAATAATAATAATAATAATAATAATAATAATAGTAAGTAAATATGTATGTATATATATATATATATATATATATATATATATATATATATATATATATATATATATATCGCCGTAATTTTGAAAATATTTGAACCAGATTTTATTATGCTATTTCTAGGCCCAATAGTTAATGAGCAAAATTGGTCCAAGGGGGTCGTGGGAGGGTGTTGAAATTTTGAAAAAATTATAACTCGTCCCCTATGAAGTATAGTGAGAAACTTAGTTTGAATAACTTAGAGTACTCCCCATGGAGTTCACAGTGACACTTACGATTCGGGGATTTTGGGGATGGAAATTCGAAATTGTTTGAAGCCACGTCTTGTGGGGTATCGTTGAAAAGCTCTTGATGAGTACTCTACAAATCAATAACCAGTTTCTCTATAGCTCTCATATAAGGCCGGATTTGAATGTTTGAAAAAGTGCTCTTTCCTCTTTTTTGCAATTATTATTGCGGGTTTATAATGCCAAGGCTAAAGAAGAAGAGAACTGCGCAGCGACAGTAAAACGAAAGGCACTTCAAAATCTCTCTCAGCCAGTAGGCCTGCCTAAAGGGATTTTATTTCACTTCACACAAATGCAATTAATAGGAAATTATCAATCTCCGCCATTTCACGCAGCTCTCTAAACTTAAATAAATGAATTATCGTATTTCGTCGTAATAATCACTCGATGGCGTAGTGGGTTAAATGACGGGCTAATATGCTAACGATCCCGAGTTCGAATCTCCTTAGGTCGAAAATTAAAGGATGGGAATAGATAACGATTTTTTAAATGCACAGTTTTTTAAATAACCAGCTTTAAATAGCAAGTTCTAAATAATAAGTGAGTTTTAAGAATTATTGTTAAGACATAAATAGGTTACGTTGCCTTTTAAAATAGGCCATATTGTATAAGTGTAGTAGGCTGGTAGCCTACCAATTACTGTTTCCTGACGAAGCGAGAGATTAATGATGTGCTCCTACTTTTCATACTTTCACTCCCATTTAATGCATGGTATACTGCTATGGGGCAACTCAACCCACTCTGAAAAAGTTTTCTTACTGCAGAAAAAAGCCATTAGAAGTATTCTAGGTTTAGCTCCCAGAGACTCTTGTAGAGATCATTTTAAGCAACTCAATGTTTTGACCCTGCCTGGATTATATATACTCAATTGTCTAGTATATACAAAAGAAAATCTAAACTCTTATCCCCTCAGGCAATCATTTCATAAACACAATACAAGAAATAGTCACATGATCAACCTGCCTTAGGCCTACTCTAGACTATCTAAGATTCACAATAGTCATATATACTTAAGCATTGATTTATTTAACAGACTACCTAATAACATCAAATCTTACCCCTTGACAAAGTTTAAAAACGTCTTAAATCAATGGCTAACAAGGAAAGCCTTTTACTCTATAACTGAATTTAAGGAATTAGACACAATAGAATTAGACTTATAGTAAGTAAATTTGAGATGAATTGTTAGGTTTAAGCTGTGTATCTTATTGTATTATATTGTTAAATGTTAGGATTAAGTTGCATATCCTATTGTATTATATTATTAAATATTAGGACTAAGTTAGGATTAAATGTTATGTTATGTAAAATCTATGACGAAGCCAATTGTATCAAACATACCTAACGGCTAATAAAGATTTTTATTCTTATTCTTATTGCATTTCTTGTGATACGCTTAATGACGAATAAACTTGTCTATTGTCAAACTTGTCTATTGTCTATAGGTAGGGTGAAGGAGGTAAGGTGCTGAATAGTAGAAAGAGGAAAAGCAGTGGAGAGAGGGGAAAAAAAAGAAGTTTCAACACTGCTAGTAGTTCCACCATTCACACCTAGAAGTCTCGAGTGGGAGGAGCTAAAGGGATGATCTGTTTTTCCCTCATTTTTAACAAAACTCCCGGGGGAAGACCCCCATTTTTGGGACATTCCATACCCCACACTCCAAATAATAGCAAACTTTCGTCTGTCTCGGCCACTCCTTTCAATATTTTCTGGTTCCGCCTTTGGTTGAGACGAAAATAAGATATCCTAGGGGGAGCTTTGGTAACCGTTACTTTTGATTTTTTTGTAACAGGTCGTTACCGTTACATACATGTAACAGTTACAAAGTAACAGTTATAAGATATATTCCCCATTACCGGTTAGATTAGTGAAGACATCTGCTGGTTACGCTACATCCCTATTCTCAGTGTGCGATAAGTTGGGCATGGACGTGATTTACTCGTTAGCGGTTTAGATAGAACCACTGACCTGTGACCTCTGCTCACCTTCAGCTGAATGGATTGACGGAGTTGAGGAAGTGATTCCATAACTGCTGTTTGGAATGTAGTTTAAAATATTAAAACTTAGCCTTTGTACAAATATCGAATATTACAGTTGCAGTAAAATACGTGTTTCGTCCATTTAGTATTGTAGGTCAACACCTCACATAATGGAGAATGTGGCAACATTACAATATCATGAAACAGAAATAAAACAAGAAGACATAAAATCCGAATGTATAAAACACAAACATACTGTTAAGTGTGAGGAAATACCCATAACCTTCAATTTAGTTGAGACACGCCAAATTAAAAGCGAGAATATAGACCCAGATGTTGCAATAGTCTCTAGAATACCAAAGTTAGAGACAAATACATCGTGTGCCGAAATTCCAGAAACATTTCCTGAAAGAAATAACGAAGAGCTCGTGCTTACTGGATATCATAAGAGTAGGCCTGTGACCTTTGATTTGGTTAAGACGTTTCCAACTAAAAGTGAGAATATAGACTTGTGTAAAAACAATGATTCTTCGCTATCCAACACGGTTCAAAGTTTAGAAAATACTGGTTTCGCACCAAAATTCCGAAGCGGTTACATGTAGGGCTCTTGGGTCTACGCAGGAAAGCAGCTGGTCTCCGCTATTTCTACCGTGCATCAGTCAATGTTCATCCGAGAGGCAGTGAAACACAACAGCCAACAAAACAAATGAAATGCCACTATACAGCCAACCTATCAGAATGGAAAACGCTTAAAAAAAACACGTTCTACTCACAGGTGACGGTTTAAATTGGAATAGGGACGTGTAGTTAAAGGATTTATATAAAAAGTAGTGCAACAGTCCGTTCTACTCACGGGTGACAGTTTAATTTGGAACAGGGACATCTAGTTAAAGGTTTAATACCAAAACTAGCGCAACAGCCCGTTCTACTCCCAGATGACAATTTAATTTGGAATAGGGACATGTAGTTAAAGGTTTAATACCAAAACTAGCGCAACAGCCCGTTCTACTCCCAGGTGACAATTTAATTTGGAATAGGGACATGTAGTTAAAGGTTTAATACCAAAACTAGCACAACAGCCCGTTCTACGCCCAGGTGACAGTTTAATTTGGAATAGGGACATGTAGTTAAAGGTTTAATACCAAAACTAGCGCAACAGCCCGTTCTACTCCCAGATGACAATTTAATTTGGAATAGGGACATGTAGTTAAAGGTTTAATACCAAAACTAGCGCAACAGCCCGTTCTACTCCCAGGTGACAATTTAATTTGGAATAGGGACATGTAGTTAAAGGTTTAATACCAAAACTAGCGCAACAGCCCGTTCTACTCCCAGATGACAATTTAATTTGGAATAGGGACATGTAGTTAAAGGTTTAATACCAAAACTAGCGCAACAGCCCGTTCTACTCCCAGGTGACAATTTAATTTGGAATAGGGACATGTAGTTAAAGGTTTAATACCAAAACTAGCGCAACAGCCCGTTCTACTCCCAGATGACAATTTAATTTGGAATAGGGACATGTAGTTAAAGGTTTAATACCAAAACTAGCGCAACAGCCCGTTCTACTCCCAGGTGACAATTTAATTTGGAATAGGGACATGTAGTTAAAGGTTTAATACCAAAACTAGCGCAACAGCCCGTTCTACTCCCAGATGACAATTTAATTTGGAATAGGGACATGTAGTTAAAGGTTTAATACCAAAACTAGCGCAACAGCCCGTTCTACTCCCAGGTGACAATTTAATTTGGAATAGGGACATGTAGTTAAAGGTTTAATACCAAAACTAGCGCAACAGCCCGTTCTACTCACGGGTGACAGTTAAATAACCACGTTCTACTCACAGGTGACAGTTTAATTTGGAATAGGGGCATGTAGTTAAAGGTTTAATATCAAAACTAGCGCAACAGCCCGTTCTTCTCACGGGTGACAGTTAAATAACCCCGTTCTACTCACAGGTTACAGTTTAATTTGGAATAGGGACATGTAGTTAAATGTTTAATATCAAAACTAGCGCAACAGCCCGTTCTTCTCACGGGTGACAGTTAAATAACCACGTTCTACTCACAGGTGACAGTTTAATTTGGAATAGGGACATGTAGTTAAAGGTTTAATATCGAAACTAGCGCAAGGGCACTTTCTACTCACAAGTGATGGTTAAAAAATCCCGTTCTGCTCACAGGTGAAAATTTAATTTGGCATAGGCACTTGAACATGAATATGACAACGGTAATAATTAGCTCCTTCCGTATTTCGAGAAATTTCCGATTTTCGAACAGTTTATGCAGAAAACGAGGCAACGATAATAAAAAGAAAGTATTTATGTAGAGGAAAAATTTTGTTCTGACTTGACATACACGTGTTACCTATAATTAGATCCTTCTGAACACGAATATAACAATAATAATAACCAGTTCCTTTCCCACTTCGGGAAAATTCCGATTTTACAATCGTGTCACACAGTTTACGCAAAGAAAGTAGGAATGTTCCAAACAAAAATTCATTACGCGGAGGAAAATTTTTTTTCCCACCTAAAATACGTATGTAACCTGTAATGCGACCCTTCTGAACACGAATATAACAATAATAATAACCAGTTCCTCGACACTTTGAGGAAATTCCGATTTTCCATTAGTGTCACACAGCTTACGCAGAAAAAGTATCACCGTTTCAAAACAAAAATTCATTACATGGAGGGAATTTTTTTTTCCGACCTAAGTTACATGTGTTATCTATAATTCGACCCTTCTGAACACGAATATAACAATAATAATAACCAGTTTCTTCCGCACTTCGAGAAAATTCCGGTTTTCCATTAAAATCACACATTTTTCGCAGAAAAAGTAGAACTATTTAAATAAAAATTGATAACAAAGAGTAAAATTTTTTTCCCGACATGACTTACATGCGTTATCTATAATTCGACCCTTCTGAACACGAATATAACAATAATAATAACCAGTTCCCTACGTACTTCGAGAAAATTCCGATTTCCCATTAGTGTCACAGAGTTTACGTGTAAACTCTGTGACACTAGTGGGAAATCGGAATTTTCTCGAAGTGCGGAAGAAACTGGTTATTATTATTGTTATATTCGTGTTCAGAAGGGTCGAATTATAGATAACACATGTAAGTCATGTCGGGGAAAAAATTTTACTCTTTGTAATCAATTATTATTTAAATAGTTCTAATTTTTCTGCGAAAAATGTGTGATTTTAATGGAAAACCGGAATTTTCTCGAAGTGCGGAAGAAACTGGTTATTATTATTGTTATATTCGTGTTCAGAAGGGTCGAATTATAGATAACACATGTAAGTCATGTCGGGAAAAAAATTTTACTCTTTGTAATCAATTTTTATTTAAATAGTTCTACTTTTTCTGCGAAAAATGTGTGATTTTAATGGAAAACCGGAATTTTCTCGAAGTGCGGAAGAAACTGGTTATTATTATTGTTATATTCGTGTTCAGAAGGGTCGAATTATAGATAACACATGTAAGTCATATCGGGAAAAAAATTTTACTCTTTGTAATCAATTTTTATTTAAATAGTTCTACTTTTTCTGCGAAAAATGTGTGATTTTAATGGAAAACCGGAATTTTCTCGAAGTGCGGAAGAAACTGGTTATTATTATTGTTATATTCGTGTTCAGAAGGGTCGAATTATAGATAACACATGTAAGTCATATCGGGAAAAAAATTTTACTCTTTGTAATCAATTTTTATTTAAATAGTTCTACTTTTTCTGCGAAAAATGTGTGATTTTAATGGAAAACCGGAATTTTCTCGAAGTGCGGAAGAAACTGGTTATTATTATTGTTATATTCGTGTTCAGAAGGGTCGAATTATAGATAACACATGTAAGTCATATCGGGAAAAAAATTTTACTCTTTGTAATCAATTTTTATTTAAATAGTTCTACTTTTTCTGCGAAAAATGTGTGATTTTAATGGAAAACCGGAATTTTCTCGAAGTGCGGAAGAAACTGGTTATTATTATTGTTATATTCGTGTTCAGAAGGGTCGAATTATAGATAACACATGTAAGTCATATCGGGAAAAAAATTTTACTCTTTGTAATCAATTTTTATTTAAATAGTTCTACTTTTTCTGCGAAAAATGTGTGATTTTAATGGAAAACCGGAATTTTCTCGAAGTGCGGAAGAAACTGGTTATTATTATTGTTATATTCGTGTTCAGAAGGGTCGAATTATAGATAACACATGTAAGTCATATCGGGAAAAAAATTTTACTCTTTGTAATCAATTTTTATTTAAATAGTTCTACTTTTTCTGCGAAAAATGTGTGATTTTAATGGAAAACCGGAATTTTCTCGAAGTGCGGAAGAAACTGGTTATTATTATTGTTATATTCGTGTTCAGAAGGGTCGAATTATAGATAACACATGTAACTTAGGTCGGAAAAAAAATTTCCCTCCATGTAATGAATTTTTGTTTTGAAACGGTGATACTTTTTCTGCGTAAGCTGTGTGACACTAATGGAAAATCGGAATTTCCTCAAAGTGTCGAGGAACTGGTTATTATTATTGTTATATTCGTGTTCAGAAGGGTCGCATTACAGGTTACATACGTATTTTAGGTGGGAAAAAAAATTTTCCTCTTTGTAATCAATTTTTATTTAAATAGTTCTACTTTTTCTGCGAAAAATGTGTGATTTTAATGGAAAACCGGAATTTTCTCGAAGTGCGGAAGAAACTGGTTATTATTATTGTTATATTCGTGTTCAGAAGGGTCGAATTATAGATAACACATGTAACTTAGGTCGGAAAAAAAATTTCCCTCCATGTAATGAATTTTTGTTTTGAAACGGTGATACTTTTTCTGCGTAAGCTGTGTGACACTAATGGAAAATCGGAATTTCCTCAAAGTGTCGAGGAACTGGTTATTATTATTGTTATATTCGTGTTCAGAAGGGTCGCATTACAGGTTACATACGTATTTTGGGTGGGAAAAAATTTTTCCTCCGCGTAATGAATTTTTGTTTGGAACATTCCTACTTTCTTTGCGTAAACTGTGTGACACGATTGTAAAATCGGAATTTTCCCGAAGTGGGAAAGGAACTGGTTATTATTATTGTTATATTCGTGTTCAGAAGGGTCGAATTATAGATAACACATGTAAGTCATGCCGGGAAAAAATTTTTACTCTTTGTAATCAATTTTTATTTAAACAGTTCTACTTTTTCTGCGAAAAATGTGTGATTTTAATGGAATACAGGAATTTTCTCGAAGTGCGGAAGAAACTGGTTATTATTATTGTTATATTCGTGCTCAGAAGGGTCGAATTATAGATAACACATGTGACTTAGGTCGGAAAAAAAATTTCCCTCCATGTAATGAATTTTTGTTTTGAAACGGTGATACTTTTTCTGCGTAAGCTGTGTGACACTAATGGAAAATCGGAATTTCCTCAAAGTGTCGAAGGAACTGGTTACGATTATTGTTATATTCGTGTTCAGAAGGGTTGAATTATAGATAACACATGTAACTTAGGTCGGAAAAAATTTTCCTTCAATGTAATGAATTTTTGTTTAAAGAATACCTACCTTTTTTGCGTAACATGTGTGGTATTAATGGAAAACCGGAATTTTTTCTAAGTGCGGAAGAAACCGGTTATTATTATTGTTATATTCGTGTTCAGAAGGATCTAATTATAGGTAACACATGTAACTTAGGTCGAAAAAAAATTTTCCCTCAATGTAATGAATTTTTGTTTAAAGAGTACCTACCTTTTTTGCGTAAAATGTGTGATATTAATGGAAAACCGGAATTTTCACGAAGTGCGGAAGAAACTGGTTATTATTATTGTTATATTCGTGTTCAGAAGGGTCGCATTACAGGTTACATACGTATTTTAGGTGGGAAAAAAAATTTTCCTCCGCGTAATGAATTTTTGTTTGGAACATTCCTACTTTCTTTGCGTAAACTGTGTGACACGATTGTAAAATCGGAATTTTCCCGAAGTGGGAAAGGAACTGGTTATTATTATTGTTATATTCGTGTTCAGAAGGATCTAATTATAGGTAACACATGTATGTCAAGTCAGAACAAAATTTTTCCTCTACATAAATACTTTTTTTATTATTATCGTTGCCTCGTTTTCTGCATAAACTGTTCGAAAATCGGAAATTTCTCGAAATACGGAAGGAGCTAATTATTACCGTTGTCATATTCATGTTCAAGTGCCTATGCCAAATAAAATTTTCACCTGTGAGCAGAACGAGATTTTTTAACCATCACTTGTGAGTAGAAAGTGCCCTTGCGCT
Source organism: Ectobius pallidus (assembly GCA_964059195.1). Lineage (NCBI taxonomy): Eukaryota > Metazoa > Arthropoda > Insecta > Blattodea > Ectobiidae > Ectobius > Ectobius pallidus. The sequence goes on from CAXKWD010000008.1 coordinate 83,231,478, forward strand.
AGTTTTGATTTTAAACCTTTAACTACAAGTGCCTATGCCAAATTTAACTGTCACCCGTGAGCAGAATTGGGTATTTTAACTCTCACCCGTGAGTAGAACGGGCTGTTGCGCTAGTTTCGATATTAAACCTTTAACTACATGTCCCTATTCCAAATTAAACTGTCACCTGTGAGTAGAACGTGGTTATTTAACTGTCACCCGTGAGAAGAATGGGCTGTTGCGCTAGTTTTGATATTAAACATTTAACTACATGTCCCTATTCCAAATTAAACTGTCACCTGTGAGTAGAACGGGGTTATTTAACTGTCACCCGTGAGAGGAACGGGCTGTTGCGCTAGTTTTGATATTAAATCTTTAACTACATGTCCCTATTCCAAATTAAACTGTCACCTGTGAGTAGAACGGGCTGTTGCGCTAGTTTTGATATTAAACCTTTAACTACATGTCCCTATTCCAAATTAAACTGTCACCTGTGAGTAGAACGGGGTTATTTAACTGTCACCCGTGAGAAGAACGGGCTGTTGCGCTAGTTTTGATATTAAATCTTTAACTACATGTCCCTATTCCAAATTAAACTGTCACCTGTGAGTAGAACGGGCTGTTGCGCTAGTTTTGATATTAAACCTTTAACTACATGTCCCTATTCCAAATTAAACTGTCACCTGTGAGTAGAACGGGGTTATTTAACTGTCACCCGTGAGAAGAACGGGCTGTTGCGCTAGTTTTGATATTAAATCTTTAACTACATGTCCCTATTCCAAATTAAACTGTCACCTGTGAGTAGAACGGGCTGTTGCGCTAGTTTTGATATTAAACCTTTAACTACATGTCCCTATTCCAAATTAAACTGTCACCTGTGAGTAGAACGGGGTTATTTAACTGTCACCCGTGAGAAGAACGGGCTGTTGCGCTAGTTTTGATATTAAATCTTTAACTACATGTCCCTATTCCAAATTAAACTGTCACCTGTGAGTAGAACGGGCTGTTGCGCTAGTTTTGATATTAAACCTTTAACTACATGTCCCTATTCCAAATTAAACTGTCACCTGTGAGTAGAACGGGGTTATTTAACTGTCACCCGTGAGAAGAACGGGCTGTTGCGCTAGTTTTGATATTAAATCTTTAACTACATGTCCCTATTCCAAATTAAACTGTCACCTGTGAGTAGAACGGGCTGTTGCGCTAGTTTTGATATTAAACCTTTAACTACATGTCCCTATTCCAAATTAAACTGTCACCTGTGAGTAGAACGGGGTTATTTAACTGTCACCCGTGAGAAGAACGGGCTGTTGCGCTAGTTTTGATATTAAATCTTTAACTACATGTCCCTATTCCAAATTAAACTGTCACCTGTGAGTAGAACGATTTATTTAACTGTCACCCGTGAGTAGAACGGGCTGTTGCGCTAGTTTTGATATTAAACCTTTAACTACAAGTGCCTATTCTAAATTAAATTGTCACCTGTATGTAGAACGGGAATTACTCAATTTATCCTTTATTACGCTAGGGAATGCGTTTCTAGTGTAATGTATTCTGTTCTGTTGGCTATGCTGGTTAGTTCATTGCTACCTAGATCACAATATTGACTGAAAACTTGTGAAATATACGCAGACCCAAGAGCCCTACATGAACCGCGGTTTCTTCTAAAAGAAAAAATAAGGAACATCAGCCTATGACTAGTGAAAAACAGTTCCATTCATATGATCTCAAAAGAAGTGATCATACTCCTAAGAAAAAAGGATTCTCGTGTTATATTTGTAATAAATCATTTTCTCGACGTCAACATCTCAAAGTTCATCTGCTTAGACATACAGGAGAAAAACCTTTCGAGTGTGATATCTGTAACAAAACATTTTCTGTAAGAGATGGTCTCAAATCTCATCTACGTCGACATACAGGAGAAAAACCTTTCAAGTGTGATATCTGTAGCAAAGCATTTTCTCAAGGAAGTACTCTCAGAAAACATATGCTTACCCATACAGGAGAAAAAGCTTTCGAGTGTGATATCTGTAACAAAACATTTTCTATGAGAAGTAGTCTCAAAACTCATCTACGTAGGCATAGAGGAGAAAAACCTTTCAAGTGTGATGTCTGCACCAAAGCATTTTCTGACGGAAGTGGTCTCTCAACCCATGCGCTTACACACACCGGAGATAAACCTTTCCAGTGTGATATATGTAACAAGGCATATGCTCAAAGAGGGAATCTCAAAATACATCTGCTTACTCATACAGGTGAAAAACCTTTCAAGTGTGACGTTTGTAACAAAATATTTTCTGTAAGATCACTTCTGAAAATTCATCAGCGTATACATACAGGAGAAAAAGCTTACAATTGTGACGTCTGTAAGAAAGGATTTTTTCAAAGAAGTGGTCTCAAAACTCACCTGCTTACTCACAGGAGAAGGGGCCTTCAAGTGTGAGGTTTGCAACAAGAAATTTTCTTCAAAGTGGATTCTCAGACATCAGGTTACCCATACATGAGCCAAAGTTTTCATGTGCGATGTCTGTAGCAAAACATTTTCTCGACGAAAGGATCTCAAAACTCACTTAGAAACCCCTACAGGAGAGAGAAATTTAAGTGTGATCTTTGCAACAAAACATTTTCTTCTTCTCTCTCGAAACATCAGCTTACACATACAGGAAAGAAAGCTTTCAAATGTGATGTCTGTAGCAAAGCATTTTCTCGAAGAAGTCTTGTCAAAACTCATGTGCTTACACACACAGGAGAAAAAGCTTTCAATTGTGATGTCTGTAACAAAGCTTTTAATCAAAGACCTAATCTCAATAGACATCTACTTACACGCACAGGAGAAAAACGTTTCACAGAGCATTTACGGAAAAAGGTGATCTTAAAAAACATTTAGTTACTCATACAGGAGTAAAACGTTTCATATGTCATATCTGTCACAAATCATTTTATCAAAGAAATAATCTTAAAACTCATCTGCTTACAGATACAGGAGAGAAAACTGTCAAGTATTAAGTCTGTAAAAATACATCTTTGGAGAAATCTTCATACTCATTTCTTTACCCTTACAAAAAGAAAAATATATTGTGTGTCTTCTGTAGCAAGCTATTTTCTGAAAGCAGTAAACTCAAACTTCATTTTCTTCCTGGCTTAGCAAAAATTTATTGTCTATGATATACAATATTCTCTGGGACTTGATTTCCCTATGTTAGTTAATTTTAGGTCGTGCACTAGGCTCCACCCACCAACTCTCTAATGGGACCTGCCTGGGAAAGAGGGGTTTAGGGTCGTCTCCTGGATGGCGTTGATAGTAGTTATGCAGAAGTACCGAAAAAAATTATTTTACCTTGATTCTCTTCTTCTCTTTTCCTCTCTCTTCCTCCCTTTCGCTCACCTCTACCTACCTATATGGGATCTTTTTCTAACAGTACATTTTGGACCGGTATACAAACTCATGGCCACTAGCACCATTACCAGCAGCCTTAACCACTACACCAATAGCGTTTGCTGAGAAGTAACCATTTTGGTGCAAGGGTCTTTTTTATAATCGTGAAAGATTATGTTGGCTCACTGCATTAATTAAGTAATTTTGCAGGTGGCACACCAAGTCTAAAATTCTTCACTGGACAATGGGAAGTAGGTAGCGGTGTGCACATTAGCTCAGAAGCCTTGTCAAGCGGGGGAAGCAAGCCAGCGGAATAGTGTAGGCAGAGCTTTGCTGGTGCACGGCCTTACTTTGCCTTTTGCCAATAATTTTTTAACTTAAGTGTATAAGGGTTTGCTAAAATTTGTAATTAAATGGAAATAACTGAAATAAAAATTCAAATATATAGAGAAAGATGATGTGTCTGTTGGGATATGATATAGACACAATCAATAGAAGCACAGAGAGTTTTTTCAATGCCTTCAAGAATGTTAGATTGGAAATGAATACAGAAAAAACTGTATATGCTCATGAAAAGTCAAAATATCAGAATAGCCAATAAAGCATTCAAACATGTGAGATATTCAGATAAAATGATGCAATTCAGGGAACTCCTTCAGATTAGTGTAGCCAGCTAACAGTGGAGTATGCTCTGCCATTAGCGACCGTGCCTTTCTGAGCTGCGGAGGACACTAAGGAACGACTTCAGTATATTGCTCCTGAACTAATATAACTGTTCCTAACCTAACAAATCCTGTCGCTGACCTAGAATTTAGCCTTTCATAAAACATTGTTACACTAAGTAGTTCAATCCTTTGGTTTGTAATTATTTCTTAAGGCACTGATAACTCCAATCAATACTGATTTTATTATTCATCCTGTATTTACCATCATGTTATGGATGTATTATTTCTTGTGGGTTTACGAAATAATACACCAGCGTGGCGTGTCGTTTATCTCCAGACTTCAATCAGCATGTAGTCATGTTTGTAATATTGGCGACATTGTATTGGGACCACACTTGGTATGGCCCGGCTGAGATGGCGGTCACGATATTCTTAAGTATAGCACAATTCAGAAACAAATATCTTCTCGTCTTCTGTCCTGAAATCTAAAAATAAACACTTATAAGACCTCCTGCCGGCTGTATCAGTGGCACAGCCAGAATTTTAATCTGGGGGGTGCTAAAACTGATTAAATACATGCTAATGAAATTTAAAAAATCATTTATTATAAGAAGGGTACAAATAATTTTTCAATTTCCTTTACAACTTATTCAATGAAGTTATTAACCTGTTGTGGACATCTTTAACATTATTATTACTATCATTATTTTTCGTCACCATCATTGAATTGTATGTCATCCTCACAATTTTCCAACTCAACTATTTTTTATAAAAAGTTTTATATTCCATTTTTAAAACATCACAATGCAAAGCATTCCATTCAATCTATGAAATTCACTGGTGTTTTAACAGTAGGTCTAATCACAGCTGAATCTGCTCGCTGATAGTATTTGGTTCCGTGTGTTTTTAAAGAGATCGTGTGAAGCACTGAATCAAACGAGAGTTAAAAAACTGTATTCAGACAATCAACGAATGATGGATTGACGGAGAATTTAACAATGCCTGTTGTTACTACAGTAATTGACAGAACTAAACATATTAAATTGTTGTGACTTCTGTGATGACTTGAAACTATTGCTATATCAGACGATTTTATCATATTCTTCTACTGTGCGTTTCACGTACACTTTGGCCAATCATGCAGGTTTCTGCATCATGGCAGCCACAGGTCTAACTCCTGAGCGATCAGTTGAAATATCTACGCAAATAAAGCTTCTAACCGTGTAATGATTCAGGTTCTCGCAATTACAGATAAAATTACAATGAAAATAACCACGTACCTCATCACAAGATATGTTGGAAATGTCTTCTTGCATCCACACAACACTGGCCCCTTTTTTAGGAATTTTTCTTTCATGTGCATAAGTTCGGCTTCCGAGATAGAGATAATTTCTCTTGTGAGAACCTAACTTTTGAAGAATGAAATGATGCCCTGGTTAAATCTAAAAATAGGAAAACTCCAAGAACAGATGGTCCAGGAACAGAGTTGTATAAATATGGGAGAATGTTATTGAAACTTTGATGTTTGCATGGAAAACAAAAAGTATACCAATAGAATGCCAACTAGCTAAAGTAATTTCAATCTTTGAAAAAGAAGATAGAGCCAAATGTGGTAATTACAGGGGCATAAGCTTATTGAACACATCTTACAAAGTTGGAGAATTTGGAGTCAGTTGGAGAATTTAATGTTGTACCAGCACGTTGCCATGGTAGCTCAATTGGTTAGAGCATCGGCACGGAGAGCCGAAGATCCTGGTTCATATCCCGGCTATGGCGTTGAATTTTTCATTCTAACTTCATCTTTCCATCTTAGCCTGCACACTGCCAGTGTGAAAGAATTATCATTCCACTGTGACCTATTAGTGGTTTACTATAAAGCCCAGGTCTTAAAGTACTTACAGGTTGTAAGTCACCACTGTGTTCGTATCTCATGTTGAGAACACCTGGTGGTATACTGGGATTGTAAGTCAGTTGGAGAATTTAATGTTGTACTGACATGTGTTGCCATGGTAGCTCAGTTGGTTGGAGCATCGACACGGTGAGCCGAAGATCCTGGTTCAAATTCCGGCTATGGCATTGAATTTTTCATTCTGACTTCACCTTTCCATCTTAGCCTACACATGGCCAGTGTGAAAGAATTATCATTCCACATCTTACAAAGTTTATTCACGAATACAGTAATATGCAATAGATTGAAAGTAACATCAGGCAATATATTAATGGAAGAACAAATTGGCTTTAGGAAGAACAGATCATGCATCGATAATATATTCACTCTAAAACAGGTGATAGAAAGACAAAGTGAGTTCAATCTAGAAACATATATAGCTTTTATAGATTTTGAGAAAGCATTTGATCGCATAAACCTGAATAAGCTGTGGAGAATTCTATACAAACAAGGCTACCCGGAGCATTTATTAAAAACAATACAAAGTTTATACGTAAATAACAAAGTTATTTTAGAAATAGATGGAAAATTGTCAAGTGAAATTGAAATAAATCAAGGAGTCAAAGAAGGATGCAGTTTGTCTCCAATTTTATTTCTAGACGACATTCTTTGAAGAGGAAACTCAAAGTACATAAAGGTATTAATGTATGACAAAGCTCACTGAACATGTTACTGTTTGCAGATGTTGCTGCTTTTATGTTTGATAAATTAGACAGATTGCAAAAAGCGATTTATGAGCTAAATAATGTTAATAAACTCTACAATATGAAAATTTCAACTCAAAAAACCAAAGTTATGACATCCTATCGAAAGTTTCTGATTAGAACAAAAATTATATTAGAAAATAAAAGCACTGAACAAGTCATGGCCGTCGCGTGGGCAGGGCGACCGGGGCGATCGCCCCGGGCGCCGCGACCAGGGGGGCGCCGTGGCAACAGCAAAAATAAAACAACAAAATTGGAAATAATATGTTAGATGTACATAACGTATTTTTTAAAGTTAAGTATAACTGAATTTTGAATATTACGTTGTTTGTATTTATTGAACAAATAAATATTTGACACCAATAACTTTATATTTTCTAAGTTACCCCAAAATAAATATTTTCTCAAAATTGAACAGCTGGATTTGCTTCTATACTGTTAATAATAATAACCTAATAATAATGCGTGTTTAACCCCATTATGTTTATATGTATTTGATAGTGTCGCGTCACGACGCTCGCTGTGTGTTTGTGTTTGAATCCTTACAGATAGGTGGAATGTCGGGTGGGTGCGCCAAAAAAAAATCACGCGACGGCCCTGGAACAAGTGTCCCATTTTAATTACCTTGGCTGTGATGTCAGTTATGAAACAGACCAGGATATTAATAAGAAAATTCATAAATTTCAAACTATTTGTGAAACTATTTGAAGGACATTAAAAGGGAACACTAGAAAAGACACACAGCTCAGGTTTTATTAAGTCATGGCACTTCTTGTCTTGCTTTGTGGCAGTGAAACATGGATGCTAAGAATCAATGACTTTAGCCAACTCTAAGCAGCTGAAATGCGTTTCATATGTTTGGGTTGGTCAAGGGTTGTACACAAGAACACCATGTTAGAAATGAAGGCATCAGAGAAGAACCAGGTATTGAACTAGTACAGGATAAAGTAATGTACTATAGAGAAAACTGGTCACATCACATTGAAGGCATGTCAACTAACAGGATCCCTAAACAGATATCAAATTATAAACCAATAGGACAAAGATCAAGAGGACGACCTAGAAGACGCTGGATAGATGAAACCAGAACAGGCTGAAGCCTAATCCCTGATGGAAGATGATGATGATGAAATTTTGCTTCCCTTCCAGATTTTTAATTTGGTTGTTTATATTAAATACTTAGCAAGGTATATACACAGAATAGCAAAGAAGTTTATTAATATGAATGCATTTACAATTTACAATACTTTGTTGCATATTGCATTTCCTGTCAGAATGCAATTACAGTACCGGTACCTTGAAGTTTTGTTTCTGATATTCAATAATAATTTATACAAAATTATTGTTATATTTAGTGACTCTTGAAAGATATCAGTGCATTATCTGAAAGTGAAAATATGTGATTGACATACCTATGCCAAATTTTTTAGATATTTGGGAGTGCACCAATGATTTGGACTTGTAAAAAAAACTCATTAGAACTAGGAATGGAGAAAGTGGGTTTCCTATTGCTAATCCATCATGTTATTCATAAAATATGAATTAAACGATTTCTTGTCCAACGCAAATCTTAATGAATACCAAATATTTTTATACTCGCCATCCATTTCTCTAACGTTATGAGCAGGAGAAGGGGAATAATGACACTAAATCAAAGGAGATTAAGAGTTGGCTTTAATTTATTTCACTATTTTTGATTTTGCCAAGTAAATAAAACGTCAAAATAATGCTCCATAATATATTACAATAGGCAGTAAATCATTGAAACAAGTGGAGGAATAGCCTACAAATATCTGGGAACAATAATTACAGACACAGATAATATTAAGGCAGAAGTTAAGTCTCGATTCAAATCAGGAAATGCTTGTTATTATGCAGTTCAGAAACTCTTATTTTCTCGTCTTCTGTCCAGAAATCTAAAAATTAAGAATTATAAGACTATTATCCTGCCGGTTGTATTATATGGATGTGAGACATGGCTGCTTACTATTCGGGAAGAACATAATCTGAGAGTGTTCAAAAGCAGGATGCTTAGGAAAATATTTGGGCCCAAGAGGGATGAAAATGCTGACTGGAGAAAATTGCATAACGATGAGCTTCATGGCCTGTACGCTTCACCGGATGTAGTAAGGATAATTAAATCACGAAGGATGAAATGGGCTGGACATGTTGCGCGCATGGGGGAGGAAAGACATATCTCAAAAGTATTGGTCTGGGAGACCCGATGGGAAAAGACCACGTGGAAGACCTAGACGTAGGTGGGAGGACAATCTTAAAATGGATTTAAGGGAAGTACGATTTGCTAGGGATAATTGGATGGAGTAGGCACAGACTAGGGTTGAATGGCGGCCTCAGGTAAGCGCTGCAATGAACCTTCGGGTTCCATAAAATAGATAATATTATTCCTTTAGCTTGCTGAGGAATTGTCTATTGTCATTGAGTAAGTAAGTAAGTAAGTAAGTAAATAAACCATATTGTTGATGCTTAACCTCTTGAATTTAAGCAGCACCTGAAAATCCTCCACTAATAACTTAGATAAGTTGTATGTAAGGGAATTTACAATAGGTGTATTTTTTATAATTCAGAAAGTCTGTAAAATAAAACAAAAAATTCCATAACATTTTGGGTAAAATCCTACTGGTTCACCTGGAAACCCTGAGTGTTTTACAGTGAACAGTCATCATTATCTAATATTATGGTAAGTAAAATGTAGTAGATACAGAATAACAATTAAAATGATGTAGTCATGGGTGCTCATTCCCGAGGGGCGGGGACAGTGGCCCCCCTTAGTCTCAGGCAATATTTTATTTAACGAAATGAACAGTGTGCTATAGCAAAGTAGCAAATTAACACCGGCCGCCCCCGCTGAAACTGAAACTTTTAGTTCCTTACATTTAACTTCTTTTTAATGTATAAACATTAATCCAAGTTTATCTCACCCCAACCTACAGTTCAATATAACTGGTGAATTTTTGCAAGTTAAAACATTAACTGATGACTTGGAAATTTTAAATACATTTCAAACAGTGAAAGGACACTAGAAATCCATATTATAAGTATAATGTGAGTTAGTAATTATTATTTTCATATCATTTAGATTCAGTTTGCTTTCATTTTGTCTAATGACATTAAAAATGCAGATACCGGTACTGGTAACTTAGCTTTGTTGTTGGTTATGCTTGCCCTACATTACAAAATAACAACATTTATTTCTAGATTTTTCATTATTCTGATACGGTACCTCCTCTGGCGATGCAATAAAAATAAATCATGCATCTTGTATGTATCAAAAGAGAAAGAATCCTTTATGAATGACATGTTACCGAAAATTGAGTAGAAGAAGTAGACAGGTTATGTCTCCCATTGCAATCAAGAACAAAGCGAAATCATTATGTTTTCATGATACTCAGGGCAAGGGTGCCCATATAATATTTTCTAGGGGGGGGGGGGAAATTTTTAAAATTAATTTATTTTTTGTCGCCTTAACTTCTTGAGCCGCTTTGTAACGATGTGTCGATAATATCGACCTGAAAACATCGATGTATTGAGACAACAAAATCGATGTGTATATAAAAAAAGGCCACGGTATCAGAAAGTTAGACAAAATCATAAATAAACAGAAATATTTCCATGAAAACAATCGATATAAAAAAATCAATGATTTGGGAAATTAAACTCCTGTAAATAAAATTATATGGTAGAACCAAGGTAGCCTTTTAATCTTTTTCTTTGTTACAAAAACATCGATGTCAGGGAGAAACATCGATGTTGCAAAAACATCAGTTGTTTTCCATCGATGTAAAAAACATCGATTATCGACATGAAAATAAACTTTTAGGAATTTGCCTATGGTTTTCAGCATAAAAGATATAAGTGTACCAAATTTAAAGTTTCTAGCTCATCTGGAAGTGGGCAAACATTAATGTCAGTGAGCGAGACCTTGTTCGGGGGTTATAGGGCTAAAAATTAGAAAAATACTTTTTTGGAATTTTCCTTTGGTTTATAGCCTAAAAGCTATATGTGTACCAAATATAAAGTTTCTAGCTCATCTGGAAGTGGGCAAACAGTAATGTCAATGAGCGAGCACTTTTTCGGGGGTTATAGGGCTAAAAATTAAAACAACACATTTTTTTAAAATTTTCCTGTGGATTACAGCCTAAAAGCTATGTGTGTACCAAATTTCAAGTTTCTAGCTCTTCTCAAAGTGGGCAAACATTAATGTCAGTGAGCGAGCCCTTTTTCGGGAGTTTTTAGGGCTAACAATTAAAACAATTACTTCCTGGAATTTTCCTGTGGTTTACAGCCTAAAAGCTATATGTGTACGAAATTTCAAGTTTCTGGCTCATCTGGAAGTGGGCAAACATTAATGTCAGTGATTGAGTGAGTGAGTGAGTGAGTCAGTCAGTCAGCCGTGTGGCTTTATATTATAGGGATTCTATTATTAGTAGTAAAATTATCACTATTATTATTTCGAATAATATACTACAATTATTGAATTCATATTTCATACTGTATATCCACAATCTAAGTTTAAATTATCCAGTAAAGGCAATATAGTGTTTTAATAAATTTTTAAGTGGCATGAAAAGCTTATAATTACGATACGTGTTTTTGAAATTTAATTTGTTTTTATAATTTTTTTTTATTAGCATATGTTTTTATTTTATTTTTTCAAATATTGGAAATAACATATGTGACAGAACAAGGCCAAACACACGGATAAAACCCTTGTAACAGAAATATTAGAAATAACTGTAACGGGTCAGAGTAACTGTCACTGGCCAGAGTAACTGTGACGGGTCAGAGTAACTGTCACTGGTCAGAATAACTGTAACGGGTGAGAGTAACTGTAACGGGTGAGAGTAACTGTCACTGTAACTGGCGAGAGTAACTGTAACGGGTTAGTGTAACTGGAACTGATGAGAGTAACTGAAACGGGTGAGAATAATGGTAACGGGAGTAACTCTCGACACGTTACTCTGTTTCAGACCAGTTACATTCGCTCGACACTGACAAATTTCTCAACACAACTAATAATAATAATAATAATAATAATAATAATAATAATAATAATAATAATAAGTAAATAAAATAAAAATCAAAACAAAAAATAAAAGTATTAAAAAATCCCATGAGAAAAAGGAGAACTGCTGAAAAATTTGTAGAAACCATACAGAATTCTTATATATATATATATAAGTTATATATATATGTCTATAAATTCTTATATATATGATGATAGCGGCCGTAATTTTGAAGATATTTGAACCAGATTTTATTATGTTATTTCTAGGCCCAATAGTTAATGAGCAAAATTGGTCCCAGGGGGGTCGTGGGAAGGTGTTGAAATTTTGAAAAAATGATATCTCGTCCCCCTATGAAGTATAGTGAGTAAACTTAGTTTGAATAAATTAGAGTACTCCCTATGGAGTTCACAGTGACACTAACGATTCGGGGATTTTGGGGGTACGAGTGGGGGTGGAGGAAAGGAAATTAGAAATTTTTTGAAGCCACGTCTTGTGGGGTATCGTTGAAAAGCTCTTGTTGAGTACTCTACAAATCAACCAGTTTCTCGATAGCTCTCATATAAGGCCGGATTTGAATGTTTGAAAAAATGCTCTTTCCTCTTTTTTGCAATTATTATGGCGGGATTATCATGCCAAGGCTAAAGAAGAAGAGAACTGCGCAGCGACAGTAAATTAAACCAAAGGCACTTCGAAATCTATCTCAGCCTGTAGGCCTGCCTAAAGTGATTTTATTTCACTTCACACAAATGCAATTAATAGGAAATTATCAATCTCCGCCATTTCATGGAGCTCTCTAAACTTAAATAGATAATATTTTGTCGTAATGATCACTCGATGGCGTAGCGGGTAAAATGACGGGCTAATATGCTAACGGCCCCGTGTTCGAATCTCCTTAGGTCGAAAATTTAAAGGATAGGAATAGATAGGTACGACAAAGGAGATAGGGGATTGAATAGTAGTAAGGGGGAAAAAAGAAGTTTCAACACTGGTAGTAGTTCCACCATTCACACCTAGCCAAGTCTCGAGAAGGAGGAGCTAAAGGGTTGATCTGTTTTTCCCTCACTTTTTTTTAACAAAACTCCCGCGGGAAGACCCCCATTTTTGGGACATTCCAAACCCCACACTCCAAATAATAGCAAACTTTCGTCTGTGTCGGCCCCTCCTTTCAGTATTTTCTGGTTCCGATTTTGGTTGAGACGAAAATAAGATATCCTAGGAGGAGCTTTGGTAACCGTTACTTTTGATTTTTTTGTAACAGGTCGTTACCGTTACATACATGTAATAGTTACAAAGTAACAGTTACAAGAAATATTCCCCATTACCGGTTAGAGCAGTGAAGACATCTGCTGGTTACGCTACATCCCTATTCTCAGTGTGCGATATGTTGGGCATGGACGTGATTTACTCGTTAGCGGTTTAGATAGAACCACTGACCTGTGACCTCTGCTCACCTTCAACTGAATGGATTGACGGAGTTGAGGAAGTGATTCCATAACTGCTGTTTGCAATGTAGTTTAAAAAATCAAAGCTTAGCCTTTGTACAAGTATCGAATATTACAGTTGCAGTAAAATACGTATAACGTCTATTTAGTATTTTAGGTCAACACCTCGCATAATGGAGAATGTGGCAACATTAGAATATCATGAAACAGAAATAAAACAAGAAGACTTAAAATCCGAATGTATAAAACACAAACATACTGTTAAGTGTGAGGAAATACCCATAACCTTCAATTTAGTAGAGACACGCCAAATTAAAAGCGAGAATATAGACCCAGATGTTGCAATAGTCTCTAGAATACCAAAGTTAGAGACAAAGACATCGTGTGCCGAAATTCAAACTAAAAATAAGAACATAGACTTGTGTGAAAACAATGATTCTTCGGTATCCAACACAGTTCAAAGTTTAGACATAGGCCTACCGGTTTCGCACCAAAATTCCGAAGCAGTTTCTTCTAAAATAAAAAATAAGGAACATCAGCCTATGGCTAGTGAAAAACAGTTTCATTCATATGATCTCAAAAGAAGTGATCATACTCCTAACAAAAAAGGAATCTCCTGTTATATTTGTAACAAATCATTTTCTCTACGTCATCATCTCAAAGCTCATCTGCTTACACATACAGGAGAAAAACCTTTCAAGTGTGATATCTGTTACAGAGCATTTTCTGATCCAGGTGCTCGCAAAAGACATTTATTGTTGCATACGGGAGAAAAACCTTTCGCGTGTGATATCTGTAGCAAAGCATTTTCTCAAGGAGGTACTCTCAAAACACATATGCTTACCCATACAGGAGAAAAAGCTTTCGAGTGTGATATCTGTAACAAAACATTTTCTGTAAGAAGTAGTCTCAATACTCATCTACGTAGACATAGAGGAGAAAAACCTTTCAAGTGTGATGTCTGTAGCAAAGCATTTTGTGACGGAGGTAGTCTCACAACACATATGCTTACACACACCGGAGAAAAACCTTTCCAGTGTGATATATGTAACAAGGCATATTCTCAAAGAGGAAATCTCAAAATTCATCTGCTTACTCATACAGGTGAAAAAACTTTCAAGTGTGACGTTTGTAACAAAATATTTTCTGTAAGATCACTTCTGAAAATTCATCAGCGTATACATACAGGAGAAAAAGCTTACAATTGTGATGTCTGTAAGAAAGGATTTTTTCAAAGAACTGGTCTCAAAACTCACCTGCTTACTCACACAGGAGAAAGGGCTTTCAAGTGTGAAGTTTGTAACAAGAAATTTTCTTCTAAGTGGATTCTCAAGCAACATCAGGTTACCCATACAGGAGTCAAAGTTTTCATGTGCGATGTCTGTAGCAAAACATTTTCTCGACGAAAGGATCTCAAAACTCACTTAGAAACCCATACAGGAGAGAAAACTTTGAAGTGTGATCTTTGCAACAAAACATTTTCTTCTAGAAATACTCTCTCGAAACATCAGCTTACACATACAGGAAAGAAAGCTTTCAAATGTGATGTCTGTAGCAAAGCATTTTCTCGAAGAAGTCATGTTAAAACTCATCTGCTTACACACACCGGAGAAAAAGCTTTCAATTGTGATGTCTGTAACAAAGCTTTTAATCAAAGACCTAATCTCAATAGACATCTACTTACACACACAGGAGAAAAACGTTTCAGTTGTGATATCTGTAACAGAGCATTTACCGAAAAAGGTGATCTTAAAAAACATTTAGTTACTCATACAGGTGTAAAACCTTTCACATGTCATGTCTGTCGCAAAGCATTTTATCAAAGAACTAATCTCAGAACTCATCTGCTTACACATGCAAGAGAGAAAAATGTCAAGTATTAAGTCTGTAAAAATACATCTTTGGAGAAATCTTAAAACTCATTTCTTTACCCTTACAAAAAGAAAAATGTATTGTGCGTCTTCTGTAGCAAGCTATTTTCTGAAAGCAGTAAACTCAAACTTCATTTTCTTCCTGGCTGAGCAAAAATTTATTGTCTATGATATACAATATTCTCTGGGACTTGATTTCCCTATGTAAGTTAATTTTAGGTCGTGCACTAGGCTCCTCCCACCAATTCTCTAATGAGACCTTCTTGGGAAAGAGGGTTTATGGTCGTCTACTAGATGGCGTTGATAGTAGTTATGCAAAAGTACCGAAAAAATTATTTTACCTTGATTCTCTTCTCTCTTTCTCTCACCTCATCCTACCTACCTATATGGGATCTTTTTCTAACAGTAAATTTTGGATCGACCGGTATACAAACTCATGACCACTAGCACCATAACCAGCAGCCTTAACCACTACACCAGTAGTGTTTGATGAACAGTGAATGGAATATTCATTTATTTAAGTTTAGAGAGTACATGAGAAGTAACCATTTTGGTGCAAGCGTCTTTTTTTATAATCGTGAAAGATTATGTTGGCTCACTGCATTAATGAAGTAATTTTGCAGGTGGCATACCATTCAAGTCTAAAATTGGACAATGGGAAGTAGGTAGCGGTGCACACATTAGCTCAGAAGCCTTGTCAAGCGGGGAAGCAAGCCAGCATAAGAGGGTAGGCAGAGCTTTCCTGGTACAGGACTTTAATTTGCCTTTTGCCAATAATTTTTTATCTTAAGTGTATAAGGGTTTGCTAAATTTGTAATTAAATGGACATAACTGAAATAAAAATTCAAATATATCTATAGAGAAAGATGATGTTTGTCTGTTGGGATATGATATAGACACAATCAATAGCAGCACAGAGAGTTTTTTCAATGCCTTCAAGAATGTTATATTGGAAATGAATATAGAAAAAACTAAGTGTATGCTCATGAAATGTCAAAATAACCCTAGTAGCACACTTCGTTGGCCCATCGGAAGGATTTGGTTGGCATGGAAGGGATATGCTGGGAAAACGTTAGTTGTAATTTCCTCGGTTGCGCCTACGCATTTATCGGCTGCTTTCCCCGACCGTCCTACCGTTGGGGTTTGATTGTTGGCCCAACAATTTTTTTTGTTGGAATATAATCGCATTTATGTTAAAATTAAAAAGTGTTGAAATAACATTACAAGCGTTAAATTTTTATTTCCTATAAAATAAACTGTGTTAATTCATTAATTATTCAAGCTTCTCATCCTGCGCGCTCCAGTCCTCTTCGGAAATTTCCGGCATAGCTCGTAGGTCGTCGACAACCACGCATAACATCGCATAACCGTCATTCGCCATCTTGATTGTATTAAGGAAGTATTTTTTGATCTGACGTGTTCTATATCCTTGAGCCCCGCTCAACACAGGATCTACAGGACGAGATATCTACATCTACATTAGGTAAGCCCTTTGATTGTTCTCTTAAAATAACGTTATCATTTTTACACAATACTGTATTATGAGTGTTGCATTCATATTATAATTGAAGGTTCGTTCAACGTTACAGTACTGTAATTTCCTATTGCAAATTTGTTTCAGATGATTTACATAAAGAAAGGCAGAAGGAAGTAGAGAAGGAGCATCATATATAAGCAACGCAATTCCAACTGAATTGAAACGCAGTTCAAGATCAGCAGTTCTACAGTTCAAAATCTACATCAATTGCGGGATTTTCAAGATTTCAAACTTGCAAGTAGCCTACATGGAGCATGCATGATTATTTGTCTAGAATCAAGTAAAAATGTTAAGGTATAAATATTTGATAAAATGCAGATGCCCTCATTATATAGTCTAAAAAATATGAAGTGAACATTGAGGTTAGGGAAACATTTTACAGTACAGATAAAGGGAAGGAATCGATTTATAGTGCATAATATGTAGGCTATAATAAATACATCTTGCTTTTCATAGTAACCTAATCTATTTCTTTGCACTAGTAGGCCTAAATAATTTTCAATCTCGTAATATGTAACTTGCAGTTGGGGTAGGTAAGCTCTATCCACAATGCGCAGTCTGCAGTTGTTAGTCGGTAGACGGTAGGTTGTAGTCAAAGTATAACGTGTGGTGATCAATGGACGCCATTCACAATGTGCAGTTGCAGACGACAGCTGACAATCGTCAGTTGGTAGACAGTAGTCGGCAGACGAGAAATTCATCTCTGACTACGAACTGAACGTCTGCAAGTAACATATTACACGAATGAAAATTATTTACTAGTGCAAATACACAGATTAGCATACTACGAGAAAGCAAGATGTGTTTATAACATATATTATCCAATTATAAAGAGATTCCTCCACCTTTTTTATTCTGTAAAATGTTTCCCTAACCTCAATGTCGACAGCATATTGTAGACGACTCGAGTGCTGCTCCCAAGCGGCCGATTGCAAAAGCAAACTTCCGACTACTGACTAACAACTGACGACTGCGCATTGTGGATAGAGCTTTAGTCGAAGATGAATTTCTCGACTGCTGACAGCAACTGTATTTTGTGAATGGCGTACATTACTCACCACTTGTTTTACTTTGACTACCGACTACAGACTGCCACCTGCACATTGTGGATAGAGCTTTAGGCCTAATACGTTAGTTATATAATCAACTCTACCAAGTAACTTGCATTCTACAGTGAGTCCCACGCAAGAGTTGGCCAATGACGCTGGTTTCTGCATCGCGGCTGGCACAGCTCCAACTCCCGAGCGATCGGGTGAAATATCTACGCAAATAATGCCGCGGTCGTTGTAATGATTCAGGTTCTCACATTTACAGTTAAAATTACAATAAAAATAACCACGTATCTCATCACAAAAGATGTTGGAAATGTTCTCCTCTTGCATCCAGACAATACTGGCACCTTTTTAGGAAATTTTCTTTCACGCGCATAAGTTCAGCTTCCGAGACAGAGTTACTTTCTCTTTTGATAGGCCTATGTGATATTGTCATTAATTTCTTCTAGCTGTATGTAAATATTATTTATGGGGAACTTGAAAAATAAAGTGTATAGATCAATTTCCCATACATAAGAAGAACTTAAAGGCAATATCACAAAAGAAATTAATTCTATCTCGGAAGCTGAACTTAAGCGCGTGAAAGAAAATTCCCTAAAAAAGGTGCCAATGTTGCGCGTATGCAAGAGGAGAACATTTCCAACATCTCTTGTGATTAGGTACGTGGTTATTTTCATTGTAATTTTAACTGTAAATGTGAGAACCTGAATCATTACAAAGACGCCGGCATTATTTGCATAGATATTTCACCCGATCGCTCGGGAGTTGGAGCTGTGCCAGCCGCGCCGCAGAAACCCGCGTCATTGGCCAACTCTTGCGTGGAACTCACTGTATTTGCCTGTATAATTTTAAAACATAGTTCATGACAGGGTTAAAAAATGCATTTACATTATGTTTGAATAACCGTCTAAATCTGATTAGCTTAACTTGATTGCTAGAATGCTTTTCCATCAAATTGTTTCATCTATCCCTATAGGCCTATATGTGCACTTAATAGATTAGGTTATTTAAAACATCTTTACGAAATCATGTAAAATCTCTTCACAAATTTCTAAAGAATTCTATCTGTTCTATTCTTAATTTAGGCTTACATTCAGTCACAATTTTGGTTATAACCCCAATAGGCTACAGTTTGTAGAATTCAATTTATAATGAAATGATCTTAACATCAGTATTTGTAAAAGTAAAATATTACAAGATTATGGAATAAAATGGGAATAATGGAACTTTGTGCCCCACGCGTTCCCCTTTCCACTCGCCTGGCTGCTTCCCGAATGCCACCTGCCACGCTTCCCTGCAGGTCATGCCGTCATGGCTGTAGCCGCTGCTCAACGCCGGTAATGCGTAATTGCGATTGGCATGTCACCTAATATTTCACAATAAAAATAAAATACCCTTGCACCTGGCATTCAACCCAATTCTGTA
The DNA here is from genome assembly GCA_964059195.1 of Ectobius pallidus. Taxonomy (NCBI): domain Eukaryota; kingdom Metazoa; phylum Arthropoda; class Insecta; order Blattodea; family Ectobiidae; genus Ectobius; species Ectobius pallidus. The sequence goes on from CAXKWD010000008.1 coordinate 83,250,504, forward strand.
CTAATTCCATCCTACTATCCCCCACAAATCCTATTTCCCTTAAATCTACATCCTAATATTTAATTACATAAAAACCTTTGTTATTACATACATGCTTCACTAAATATTTACCTGTTTTTATCAGGACAGATCTGTTTCTGCCATTCTCATGGCCATCGTCAGCTGTTCTCGATTTCTTGGTGTTGTGTTGCCATCTGGTGGAGGGTGGAAGAATCTTGTGATGAGGCTCTCTTCTACTGGGATGTCGAAATTCATTACTATTTCCTTGTTTTTTTGTATGAATAGTTTTTCCCAAACTGTTAACTCTGTATGTTTCCCTATATGTTTCAAAAGTTTAGCTTTATCATTTATTTTGTGGCCTTCTTCCCAATAATGAGTAGCCACTGCTGACTTTTCTATTTGCTGGAACTTTATATTGCGAAAATGCTCTTTTACTCGAATACCCATATTTCTCCTCGTTTGCCCAATATATATCTTATTGCAATCATTGCAGTTAATCTGGTAAATTCCTGATTTGTTGCTTTCCGGCTCTTTATCTTTATGTTTTGACTTGATTAATGTTTTGATGTTAAATCTGTTTTTTGGTGCTAGTTTTATATTTACTTCTTTGAAAATTTTTTGAAACCTGTTGTTAGCCCATGGGTGATATGATATCGTTCTGTATCCTGTCTTTTCTTTATCATTATTTAAAGTGCTGATCTCCTTAATTTCTTTTTGTTTTTCGAATTTCTTAATTTTCTTATCTATGAGATCTTTGCCGAAACCGTTCAATTTTGCTATGTCCACTATGTGATTGTATTCTTCAGTATATTCTGTTTTTTCCATAGGTATATTAACAATTCTATGAGCCAAACTATTAAAAACAGCCATTTTGTGAGGAACTAACAAAAATTTGTATTAATCAATCATATTTTTCGTTCAAAGGAAAGTTTTTTGAACAGAAATCAGGTCTAGCTATGGGAAACCCTCTTTCGCCTTTCCTAGCCAATTTATTCATGAGTAACCTAGAAATTCTAGTCACCCAAGGGTTCCCTTTGATGTTTAAATTGTGGTCTAGATATGTGGATGATGTTTTCACCATTGTAAATAAGAAACATCTACAAGACGCTCTAAAATTACTCAACATACAGGACAGCAACATTAAATTCACCATGGAGACAGAAATTAACAATTGTCTACCTTTCCTGGACCTCAAATTAATTAAGAACTCAAACAAAATTAAATTTGGCATATATAGAAAAGCAACGCACACGGATAACTTTATAAAAGAAAATGGTTACAATCCAGCTCCTCACAAAATGGCTGTTTTTAATAGTTTGGCTCATAGAATTGTTAATATACCTATGGAAAAAACAGAATATACTGAAGAATACAATCACATAGTGGACATAGCAAAATTGAACGGTTTCGGCAAAGATCTCATAGATAAGAAAATTAAGAAATTCGAAAAACAAAAAGAAATTAAGGAGATCAGCACTTTAAATAATGATAAAGAAAAGACAGGATACAGAACGATATCATATCACCCATGGGCTAACAACAGGTTTCAAAAAAAATTTTCAAAGAAGTAAATATAAAACTAGCACCAAAAAACAGATTTAACATCAAAACATTAATCAAGTCAAAACATAAAGATAAAGAGCCGGAAAGCAACAAATCAGGAATTTACCAGATTAACTGCAATGATTGCAATAAGATATATATTGGGCAAACGAGGAGAAATATGGGTATTCGAGTAAAAGAGCATTTTCGCAATATAAAGTTCCAGCAAATAGAAAAGTCAGCAGTGGCTACTCATTATTGGGAAGAAGGCCACAAAATAAATGATAAAGCTAAACTTTTGAAACATATAGGGAAACATACAGAGTTAACAGTTTGGGAAAAACTATTCATACAAAAAAACAAGGAAATAGTAATGAATTTCGACATCCCAGTAGAAGAGAGCCTCATCACAAGATTCTTCCACCCTCCACCAGATGGCAACACAACACCAAGAAATCGAGAACAGCTGACGATGGCCATGAGAATGGCAGAAACAGATCTGTCCTGATAAAAACAGGTAAATATTTAGTGAAGCATGTATGTAATAACAAAGGTTTTTATGTAATTCAATACCACTTCACTGTGTAATTCCCAAAAATAGTTAAATATCCTAATATTTTCTTTCCACCTACGTATAAGTCTTCCAAGTGGTCATTTCCCTTTGGGTCTCCCACTCAGCATTTTTTAGATGTCTTTCCCCCCCATACGCACAACATGTTTAGCCCATTTCATTCCCTGTGATTTAATTTCCCTTACTATATCTGGTGGCGAGTACAGATTATGAACCTCGTCGTTATGCAGTTTCCTCCAGTCCCCATTTCCATCTCTCCCATAGGCCCAAATATTTTCCTAAGCAGCCTGTTTTCGAACACACTCAGATTATGTTACAAACTGCATCTTACAATCAAAATTGTAATTGAATGTAAATTAAGAATATAATAAATAGAATTATTATGAATTTTGAAGAGATTTTACACAAATTTTTAAAGCTTTTTTAAGCCTATATTGAAGTCTTTTAAATATTATTTGATAATGAATAAGCTAATCTAAGTGCATAGGTCTATAGGAATAGATGGAACAGCATTTTAGAAATTAAGCTCTTACAGGTTAAGCTAATCAGATTAGACTGTTTTTCAAACATAATGTAAATACGCCTTTTAACTCTGTTATGAACTATGTTTTTAAATTATACAGGCAAATAGAATGGAAGTTACTTGATAGAGTTGATTATATTTCTAACGTATAGGCCTAATAATGGTGATGCTATAACTGGTCACAAGACAGCTGTATAACAAATTAACTAATCACAGTAGGCTAAAAGATTGCACATTGTTACTTAGGCCTATATGAGAATATACAGATTAACACCATATAATATTGTAAACGTTAATGGTAACATTCTTGGATTTCCTAGACTATATTGAGGGCATAAGGTGGAAAGATCAACTTACATAAATCAACTATTCTCACATTACATAAAAATGAAGTTTATTAATATATGTTATGTAGTTCATAATATATATATCTGACTTATCCATAACTTGTAAAGCAGCAATAACAATAAACTATTCATTATTCATTTCTCTGAATTTTATTTAGCCTATAGCCAAGATTCTTTCCTTATGTTATACCATGTATCACCATTTTTCTGAGGTATAGAATTCTGGACCAAGGTGCACATAGCCTCATGAAGACGAGGAGCCACTTGATAAAGAAATAGCGGTTTCAGTCATGAAGACAACCATCTGCCAATGTAGAAGAATGGAGGAAGAAGATGCAACATGGGATGAAGTTCTCGACCATTAGTATTACAGTGCTTTCACTTTACGAATTGGCCAGCAATCGCGCGGGCCGACTCCGTGACTCATGCATCAAGCTCCAGAGTGATGTCTCGTCTCACCGCTGAAGTCTAGCATGTGATCTGATTGTGTTCACACGTGAATAATTATTACAGCAGTGTTTGTGTTTTCTTATGGTTAAAGTAGTTTTTAGTTTTGCTTGTAGTGTTTTAAAAATGCCACAACATAATTATACATTAGAACTACTGCGTGTGAATAGCAATTTCCTCAAAAGGTGACGTAGATGTAATGATGCAGAAGGACGGCATTTCCAACATCTCCTGTGATAAGGTAAGTTTGTATTTTTATTTTATATTTTCATATTTTATTGTGATTACAATTACGGAAATATATCGATTTGCCTGGAGTACCGTGATCTGGCCTCGCTTGCGGTTAATCTGTGTTGGTGGAGCGGCCCGTGCGATTGCCAACCAAGTCGTACAGTGAAAGCACTGTATAACCATCAATAAGCCATCCAAATCCAATGATTTCCCTATATTTCTCCATTAGGTTCTGCTTTCTTGTCTTGGTTTCATGTTTATTTTATCATAATTAGGTAGTTGATAAAATATTTTCCTCAGCAACTGCAATTTGAGAATGATTAGCAAGTCCATGCAAATCTTTCGCACTTCGCCCCTTTTGATAGGTGCCCAGGAAAACTAGGCATTTAGCTAACTAATAAATTCATTCTTATACATTCACAAAATACAGTATACGGTTGAATTAAGAGCAACATATGAACTGTATACTGTGTTTTGTGAATCTGTATGAGTGAATTTATTAGTTAGCTAAATACTTGGTTTTCTTGGACTATTATCAAAAGGGGTGAAGTGCGAAAGATTTGCATGGATTTATAAGTCATTCTTAAATTGCAGTTGCTGGGGTAAATATTTTATCAACTACCTAATTGTGACAAAATAAACATGAAACCAAGGCAAAAAGCAGAACCCAATGGAGGAATGTAGGGAAATCGTTGGATTTTGGTTGGCTTATGGATGGAATTCGGATGGCAACAGTTGGCATTCTGTTGGCATTACAATGATGGCCCAACAGATCGCCAACGAACATTCCCAACTGTTGGGATTTTGTTGGATATTGGTTGGCTACAGTTGGCAGTTGGTTGGGTAAAATGCACTTTGCCAACCGAACCCCGACGGACATTCCTAACCGTTGACCAACGAAACATGGCGACCATTTCCCAACATTGGGCCAACGAAGTGTGCTACTAGGGAATGCGCTACAAAATATCAGAATAGCGAATAAAGCATTCAAACACGTGAGATATTCAAATAAAATGATGCAATTCAGGGAACTCCTTCAGAATAGCATAGCCAGCTAACAGTGAAGTATGCTCTGCCATTAGCGACCGTGCCCCTCTGAGCTGCGGAGTACAAAAAGGAACGACTTCAGTATATTGCTCCTGAACTAATATAACTGTTCCTAACCTAACATATCCTGTCACTGACCTAGAATTTAGCCTTTCATAAAACATTGTTACACTAAGTAGTTCAATCCTTTGGTTTGTAATTATTTCTTAAGGCACTGGTAACTCCAACCAATACTGATTTTATTATTCATCCTGTATTTACCATCATGTTATGGATGTATTATATCTTGTGGGTTTACGAAATAATACACCAGCGTGGCGTGTCGTTTATCTCCAGACTTCAATCAGCATGTAGTCATGTTTGTAATATTGGCGACATTGTATTGGGACAACACTTGGTATGGACCAGCTGAGATGGCGGTTACGTTATTCTTAAGTTTAGCACAATTCAGAAACATATATCTTCTCGTCTTCTGTCCAGAAATCTAAAAATAAAAACTTATAAGACCTCCTGCCGGCTGTATCAGTGGCACACCCAGAATTTTAATCTTGGGAGTGCTAAAACTGATTAAATACATGCTAATGAAATTTTAAAAATCATTTATTATAAGCTGGGTGCAAATAATGTTTCAATTTTCTTTACAACTTATTCAATGAAGTTATTAACCTGTTGCGGACATCTTTAACATTATTATTACTATCATTAATTTTTGTAATCATCATCGAATCGTATGTCATCCTCACAAATTTCCAACTAACCTATTGTTTATAAAAAGTTTTATATTCCATTTTTAACACATCACAATGCAAAGCATTCCATTCAACCTTTGAAATTCACTGGTGTTTTAACAGTAGGTCTAATCACAGCTGAATCTGCTCGCTGATAGTATTGGGTTCCGTGTGTTTTTAAAGATTTGTGTGAAGCACTGAATCAAACGAGAGTTAAAAAACTGTATTCAGACAATCAACGAATGATGGATTGACGAAAAATTTAACAATGCCTATTGTTACTACAGTAATTGACAGAACTAAACATTAAATTGTTGTGACTTCTGTGATGACTTGAAACTATTGCTATTCAGACAATTGAGGAGCGTTTTTTCAAAAGCCGATATCTACATGGATTTCTCAGTGCAAGAGGTGACTAAGTGCCATCAAGAAAAGTGCTAATATTTGTGTGTATTGACCAGCAAAGATCGTATTCTATCTAAGCCAAACATGACAAACAGCCTTGCCGTATCAGTTACAGACACAGCAATGGCTGCTAGTCATGTTTGGCGTAGATAAAATATGATCTTTGCGGTCAATACACACAAATATTAGCACTTTTCTTGATGGCACTTAGTCACCTCTTGCACTGAGAAATCCATGTAGATATCGGCTTTTGAAAAAACGCTCCTCAATTTTATCATATTCTTCTACAGTGCGTTTCACGTACAAATTTGCCAATCATGCAGATTTTTGCATCGTGGCAGGCACAGGTCTAACTCCTAAGCGATCGGTTGAAATATCTATGCAAATAAAGCTTCTAACGGTGTAATGCTTCAGGTTCTTGCAATTACAGATAAAATTACAATGAAAATAACCACTTACCTCATCACAAGATATGTTGGAAATGTCTTCTTGTATCCACACAACACTGGCCCCTTTTTTAGGAATTTTTCTTTCACGTGCATAAGTTCGGCTTCCGAGATAGAGATAATTTCTCTTGTGAGAACCTAACTTTTGAAGAATGAAATGATGCCCTGGTTAAATCTAAAAATAGGAAAGCTCCAAGAACAGATGGTCCAGGAACAGAGTTGTATAAATATGGGAGAATGTTATTGAAACTTTGATTTTTGCATGGAAAACAAAAAGTATACCAATAGAATGCCAACTAGCTAAAGTAATTTCAATCTTTGAAAAAGAAGACAGAGCCAAATGTGGTAATTACAGGGGCATAAACTTATTGAACACATCTTACAAAGTTGGAGAATTTTTAGTCAGTTGGAGAATTTAATGTTGTACCGGCACATTGCCATGGTAGCTCAGTTGGTAAGAGCATCGGCACAGAGAGCCGAAGATCCTGGTTCATATTCCGGCTATGGCGTAGAATTTTTCATTCTAACTTCACCTTTCCATCTTAGCCTGCACACGGCTAATTAGGGATAGACGGGAAAGCCTCTCCGGATTGAAAGATGCAATGGTAAGTCAGGTTCAATAAATTTTTTATTGAGCCCCTTGATGATAAACAAAATGAGCACAATGGACAAAAATAAAGAAAATGGACCTTTTTTTTTTACACAAGATGGAATCTTCTGATATCTTGCTTTACATTGCATGATTTCCTCTTCCGAGTGGTGCCGGAGGAAATGTTGAAGTAGTGATGAGATCAAGGGGAAGCGACTTAGCAAGATCCTTCTAAATGGTAAGGCGTGCTTGCCTTACAAGACTGGCAATGACATGGAGGTTCAGAGCTATTATTTAGAGTCGAACTTGCTCGAACGACTGAATGAGATTTCACCTTTGCGTGAAACGAATACGCACCCTAGTAGCACAGATCGTTGGGCCAATGTTGGGAAATGATCGCCATGTTTCGTTGGCTAACGGTTAGGAATGTCCGTCGGGGTTCCGTTGGCAAAGTGCATTTTACCCAACCAATTGCCAACTGTAGCCAACCAATATCCAACAAAATCCCAACAGTTGGGAATGTTCGTTGGCGATCTGTTGGGCCATCATTGTAATGCCAACAGAATGCCAACTGTTGCCATCCGAATTCCAACATAATTCCATCCATAAGCCAACCAAAATCCAACGATTTCCCTACATTCCTCCATTGGGTTCTGCTTTTTGCCTTGGTTTCATGTTTATTTTGTCAAAATTAGGTAGTTGATAAAATATTTACCCCAGCAACTGCAATTTATGAATGACTTATAAATCCATGCAAATCTTTCGCACTTCACCCCTTTTGATAATAGTCCAAGAAAACCAAGTATTTAGCTAACTAATAAATTCACTCATACAGATTCACAAAACACAGTATACAGTTCATATGTTGCTCTTAATTCAACCGTATACTGTATTTTGTGAATGTATAAGAATGAATTTATTAGTTAGCTAAATGTCTAGTTTTCCTGGGCACCTATCAAAAGGGGCGAAGTGCGAAAGATTTGCATGGACTTGCTAATCATTCTTAAATTGCAGTTGCTGAGGAAAATATTTTATCAACTACCTAATTATGATAAAATAAACATGAAACCAAAACAAAAAGCAGAACCTAATGGAGGAATATAGGGAAATCATTGGATTTGGATGGCTTATTGATGGTTATACAGTGCTTTCACTGTACGACTTGGTCGGCAATCGCAAGGGCCGCTCCACCGTCACAGATAAACCGCATGCGGGGCCAGGCGCATGACATATCACGGTACTCCCGGCGAATCGTATATATTTCCGTAATTGTAATCACAATAAAATATGAAAATATAAAATAAAAATACAAACTTACCTTATCACAGGACATGTCGGAAATGCCGTCCTTCTGCATCATTACATCTACGGCACCTTTTGAGGAAATTGCTATTCACACGCAGTAGTTCTAATGTATAATTATGTCGTGGCATTTTTAAAACACTTAAAGCAAAACTAAAAACTACTTTAACCATAAAAAAACACAAACACTGCTGTAATAATTATTCACGTGTGAATGCAATCAGATCACATGCTAGACTTCAGCGGTGAGACGAGGCATCACTTGGGCGCTTGATGCATGAGTCACGGATAGTCGGCCCGTGCGATTGCCGGCCAAGTCGTACAGTGAAAGCACTGTAATACTAATGGTCGAGAACTTCATCCCATGAGGGGACAAGGCCTACTACCCATGTTGCATCTTCTTCCTCCATTCTTCTACATTGGCAGATGGTGGTCTTCATGACTGAAGCCGCTATTTCTTTATCAAGTGGCTCCTCGTCTTCATGAGGCTATGTGCACCCTGGTCCAGAATTCTATATCTCAGAAAAATGGTGATACATGGTATAACATAAGGAAAGAATCTTGGCTATAGGCTAAATAAAATTCAGAGAAATGAATAATGAATAGTTTATTGTTATTGCTGCTTTACAAGTTATGGATAAGTCAGATATATATATTATGAACTACATAACATATATTAATAAACTTCATTTTTATGTAATGTGAGAATAGTTGATTTATGTAAGTTGATCTTTCCACCTTATGCCCTCAATATAGTCTAGGAAATCCAAGAATGTTACCATTAACGTTTACAATATTATATGGTGTTAATCTTTATATTCTCATATAGGCCTAAGTAACAATGTGCAATCTTTTAGCCTACTGTGATTAGTTAATTTGTTATACAGCTGTCTTGTGACCAGTTATAGCATCACCATTATTAGGCCTATACGTTAGAAATATAATCAACTCTATCAAGTAACTTCCATTCTATTTGCCTGTATAATTTAAAAACATAGTTCATAACAGGGTTAAAAGGCGTATTTACATTATGTTTGAAAAACAGTCTAATCTGATTAGCTTAACCTGTAAGAGCTTTATTTCTAAAATGCTGTTCCATCTATTCCTATAGACCTATGCACTTAGATTAGCTTATTCATTATCAAATAATATTTAAAAGACTTCAATATAGGCTTCAAAAAGCTTTAAAAATTTGTGTAAAATCTCTTCAAAATTCATAATAATTCTACTTATTATATTCTTAATTTACATTCAATTACAATTTTGATTGTAAGATGCAGTTTGTAACATAATCTGAGTGTGTTCGAAAACAGGCTGCTTAGGAAAATATTTGGGCCTATGGGAGAGATGAAAATGGGGACTGAAGGAAACTGCATAACGACGAGCTTCATAATCTGTACTCGCCACCAGATATAGTAAGGGAAATTAAATCACAGGGAATGAAATGGGCTAAACATGTTGTGCGTATGGGGGGGAAAGACATCTAAAAAATGCTGAGTGGGAGACCCAAAGGGAAATAACCACTTGGAAGACTTATACGTAGGTGGAAAGAAAATATTAGGATGTAGGTTTAAGGGAAATAGGATTTGTGGGGGATAGTAGGATGGAATTAGTACAGAATTGGGTTGAATGCCAGGTGCAAGGGTATTTTATTTTTATTGTGAAATATTAGGTGACATGCCAATCGCAATTACGCATTACCGGCGTTGAGCAGCGGCTACAGCCATGACGGCATGACCTGCAGGGAAGCGTGGCAGGTGGCATTCGGGAAGCAGCCAGGCGAGTGGAAAGGGGAACGCGTGGGGCACAAAGTTCCATTATTCCCATTTTATTCCATAATCTAGTAATATTTTACTTTTACAAAGACTGATGTTAAGATCATTTCATTTTAAATTGAATTCTACAAACTGTAGCCTATTGGGGTTATAACCAAAATTGTGACTGAATGTAAGCCTAAATTAAGAATAGAACAGATAGAATTCTTTAGAAATTTGTGAAGAGATTTTACATGATTTCGTAAAGATGTTTTAAATAACCTAATCTATTAAGTGCACATTTAGGCCTATAGGGATAGATGAAACAATTTGATGGAAAAGCATTCTAGCAATCAAGTTAAGCTAATCAGATTTAGACGGTTATTCAAACATAATGTAAATGCATTTTTTAACCATGTCATGAACTATGTTTTAAAATTATACAGGCAAATAGAATGCAAGTTACTTGGTAGAGTTGATTATATAACTAACGTATTAGGTCTAAAGCTCTATCCACAATGTGCAGGTGGCAGTCTGTAGTCGGTAGTCAAAGTAAAACAAGTGGTGAGTAATGTACGCCATTCACAAAATACAGTTGCTGTCAGCAGTCGAGAAATCCACAATGCGCAGTCGTCAGTTGTTAGTCAGTAGTCGGAAGTTTGCTTTTGCAATCGGCCGCTTGGGAGCAGCACTCGAGTCGTCTACAATATGCTGTCGACATTGAGGTTAGGGAAACATTTTACAGAATAAAAAAGGTGGAGGAATCTCTTTATAATTGGATAATATATGTTATAAACACATCTTGCTTTCTCGTAGTATGCTAATCTGTGTATTTGCACTAGTAAATAATTTTCATTCGCGTAATATGTTACTTGCAGACGTTCAGTTCGTAGTCAGAGATGAATTTCTCGTCTGCCGACTACTGTCTACCAACTGACGATTGTCAGCTGTCGTCTGCAACTGCACATTGTGAATGGCGTCCATTGATCACCACACGTTATACTTCGACTACAACCTACCGTCTACCGACTAACAACTGCAGACTGCGCATTGTGGATAGAGCTTACCTACCCCAACTGCAAGTTGCATATTACGAGATTGAAAATTATTTAGGCCTACTAGTGCAAAGAAATAGATTAGGTTACTATGAAAAGCAAGATGTATTTATTATAGCCTACATATTATGCACTATAAATCGATTCCTTCCCTTTATCTGTAGGCTACTGTAAAATGTTTCCCTAACCTCAAAGTTCACTTCATATTTTTTAGACTATATAATGAGGGCATCTGCATTTTATCAAATATTTATACCTTAACATTTTTACTTGATTCTGACAAATAATCATGCATGCTCCATGTAGGCTACTTGCAAGTTTGAAATCTTGAAAATCCCGCAATTGATGTAGATTTTGAACTGTAGAACTGCTGATCTTGAACTGCGTTTCAATTCAGTTGGAATTGCGTTGCTTATATGACGCTCCTTCTCTACTTCCTTCTGCCTTTCTTTATGTAAATCATCTGAAACAAATTTGCAATAGGAAATTACAGTACTGTAACGTTGAACGAACCTTCAATTATAATATGAATGCAACACTCATAATACAGTATTGTGTAAAAATGATAACGTTATTTTAAGAGAACAATCAAAGGGCTTACCTAATATTATGTAAAAGAACGAGAATCAAACACTACCATTCGGGTTCTTCCTTAATACAATCAAGATGGCGAATGACGGTTATGCGATGTTATGCGTGGTTGTCGACGACCTACGAGCTATGCCGGAAATTTCCGAAGAGGACTGGAGCATCTAGCGCGCAGGATGAGAAGCTTGAATAATTAATGAATTAACACAGTTTATTTTATAGGAAATAAAAATTTAACGCTTGTAATGTTATTTCAACACTTTTTAATTTTAACATAAATGCGATTATATTCCAACAAAAAAAATTGTTGGGCCAACAATCAAGCCCCAACGGTAGGACGGTCGGGCAAAGCAACCGATAAATGCGTTGGTGCAACCGAGGAAATTACAACTAACGTTTTCCCAGCATATCCCTTCCATGCCAACCAAATTCTTCCGTTGGGCCAACGAAGTGTGCTACTAGGGCACCTTCAGCAATTATTTAAGGTCGGGCTCTCTGCAACGACCGAGATTAGTAGACGAACTTTAATAGGTTGCTTCGTCACTGCAACAATATTTAATTTTAAACACTTATTTAAAATTAGCTTTATGACAGTACTCACAGTAAATCCTTGTTACTGAATAAGATGCACAATTCAAGTCCATTCGGTTTGAACTGGGTGGTAAAAGAACTTGGATTCACACGCTCTATGCGAATCACATAATAAATTAATGACTTCAATGAAGAGATGAATTGCCTCTCTGCAATATAACTGGGCCGGGAATCCTTTAATTCCCAGCACGAGAAATAAAACTGGATTCAGTATCCTAAACTGAATCGACCAGCATGACGAATTCCTTCGAAGAGAATGACAAAGGGTTAAGAACAAGAATGATAAAACGTCACGACATGTGACATGAAAGCAAGAATCTCATTGGCCAAGAATACATGCTTAAAAACATAAAATAAAGCAATCTTGGAAATAAACCAAATAAGTAACGTTAAAACTAGAAAATAGATAAGGGAATTAATTAGAATTACTTAAAACTGAAATGTTTCATTAAAAGCACAAAATTATGACTAAAATATACTAAAATAAGCAGACTGAAACGTTGGGTTGGAGGCTATGGACCATGACTATCCAAATATCAAAGAAGTGACAGTCAATTGTCTTTCTGCCGAGAATGAATGAGATGATGGAACAAAAACAGATAATAAACATATTTAAATTACATTGGAAACACAAAAAATGAAAGGAGCGACGTCAACAAACTTGTTGCCATAGCAACTCGGTGAATGACCTCGCGAGCAAACAGCTGACACCTCAAATCCGGCAAATACGAAATGCTAGACGGAACAGCCCTAATGGTCTACCTCACAGAAAGACAAGTTATGTCATATGCAGTACTGTGAGGCACACTAATTATTAGTGATTTTTGAGACTGGGCTCCCACTGTTATTGTACCGTTAACATTCAAGACAGATATATAAGCTTTCAAGAACCACAGATTATTGTCTCTGTTGGAAATTACATGAGAATATTATAGGAGAGAGGTTACATCTGGCGCCGTGAATTGAACTCCAGCTTAGCTCAGTTGGTAGAGCATTGGCGCGAATAGCCAAAGGTCCTGGGTTCAAGTCCCAGTGTCAGAGGAATTTTTCTCCTATAATATTCTCATGTAGCGTCCAACAGAGACAATAATCTGTGGTTCATGAAAGCTTATATATCTGTGCAATGATGTTGATGGTTGTCATATCGAGTGTAGTTGTAGTGAGCAGTTTCGTATGGGACACATCCAGTGCAGAATATAGAAACAAGTTTGTTTTTTCCACTGTTGACACAAGTGTTATTGTGAACAATGAAAGTTTTTATTTACTTTGGTATTGTTACAAAAAAATTTGACTTTAGTCTGTAATGAATCAAACGCCATTTACTTCTGTACTTTACATCACACCTCATTTCACATGGTGCTCTTCTGATGTGATGTACTGCCTCTCCGGTTGCAAAACAACACCGGCAAATCTGACACATTATAATGGCTGTAGCATGAAAAAGGTACGTTTCCGGACATTCAAAATATTGTGTACTAAGTCCCCTCTAATAGCCCTAGAAGTTTGTAATATGAATTTCTGAACACCCAGTAGGTATCTACTTCCGAAAGCCGACACCTGCATTTTTTTAAATATTGAGAAAAATGAAAAAAAAAGTTTAACTTCTCACAAAATTCTCAAAGCTGCTATCCTTTACATGATTTCTAAGGTAAATAATTAGAGAATTTGGAATATTAAAGTTCTAACAAGATTAAATAGCATGATTTTCTAATATTTGCTGTTTGAAAATGAACATTTTGGAAGTAACTTTCTTAAAAATAGAATATTGGAACAAATATTTAGCAGTTGTTGAGTTTTGGATCTGTTCTGGGGTTTCGAATAATTCGACATTTTCTAAAAGAGAATAGTAAGATCAGGCCTACTGGTCGCATATTTACCAATTTAAAATATAAGTAAACAAAAACCAAATATATATAACTTACCATAAGAATATAAATAAAACAAACAAAATAGACATTTGGTTTACTAAACAGTGATGCTATTTCCCAAAGGCAGTTTCACATTATATTAAGAAATAGGTTATGTAGGCCTAACCACTAAAATATGTAATCACTTGAGTAAAAGTGAAGAACAACAAAATAAAATAAAAACCAGTCCAGCTTCTTGGAACATATTAAACATCAAATCATTAAATCATCATCCTCTTCTTGAGGTTCACGAGTGAGACTGTATGCATTCTTCTCACAATTATAACATTTTTATAACAAAGAAGGTCTTCATTATCATACCACTCTTATTCAAAATGATTTTTCCAACAACTTTTTAAGTTCTTCCTCCTTCACTGCAACACCTAGTGGCAATCTTTTTCAGTGGCGGCTCGTGGCCGGAAAATTAGGTGAAGATAAAAAAGTGCCACATGCTTATGTTAATAACTGAATACTTGTATACGAAAATAATCCTTCGGTAGCCCCTTAAGGCTGCAAACTTGTCGGTGATATCATCATAGAATGGCTGCTTTTCTTCTAGCTGCAGTAGAGGTTCTTTCTGAATTGAAATATTCGCTAAACAGGATACTTGTCTGGCAACATTTTTGATCCTTCATTTAGTAGGCCTACGTCATAATCTGACAGCTGGCACAATGATGATTTGATTTTAAACAATGCGGGTAAGAATGTAATTATTATTTATAAAATCTGATACATTTTATTCATGGAATACTCTTAATAAATCCCACTCGGGATTATGAGTTTCATTAGATAAATTCGATCCTGCTTCTCCGCCGCGAATCTGTCGATGTTTATCGTAATTATTATTCTCCTAATCAGATTATTCAGAATATTCCATTCATGCGATGCGGACTTGATATTGACTAATAATCTTTACCAATTGACCAATGACTGTTTATCTTATAAGTTAATATGCTTGCGAGGGTTGGAAAGATGCAATTTCATCTGATAAACTTCAGCTCGTTACTGGATACTTCAAGGCATTAATATGCAGTGATTAATATGTCTCATGTCGTATGATTACCTTTGAAAAAATATGCATTGTAGGAATGAAACGTCATGATCCACGTTCTCTTCGGAGTATAAATTGGCAAATGGAATGGGATTAGAAGAACAATTAGTCAATTAGAGTGTAATTATATTTGTAGTGTTCAACGCATTAACTTCAAGGCTGTGATGTGCAAACATGCCCACCTCTTTCTCCGAGCTGACAGTGTGAGGTGCTGGCGCGGCGAAGAAAATGGCTGAACAAGGGGGACTGCTTCGTG
Organism: Ectobius pallidus; assembly: GCA_964059195.1. Lineage (NCBI taxonomy): Eukaryota > Metazoa > Arthropoda > Insecta > Blattodea > Ectobiidae > Ectobius > Ectobius pallidus. The sequence continues at coordinate 83,265,884 of CAXKWD010000008.1, forward strand.
GGTAGTCTGTTCTTGTCACCTAGCGGACGTGGGATAAGCGAGAAAACTGCTGCTTGCCATCCTAATATTTTAGTGGAACAGACTACCAATGCAACGGAGGGAATAGTATCCAGTTCACCTTCACACGGCCGACTTGAAGCGAGCGCAGCACTTGCAGGATCTCAGTGTCTCCTAGCTTTGACACCAGGTGGTGGTGTGGCGGGCAATTCAAAATTACAGAAATATATTATAACTTAAAAACCAACATTCGTGACTTGGAAAATAAACTTTAAAAATACGTATTGTACAGGAAAAATACTGGTGAAGTGCTACTTCACCTACTTCCCCTGAATAGCCGCCACTGATCTTTTTACTTTTCTTTTTTTATCTTAATGATTTCCTTATTTTGAATACTGCTATAAAATCTGCAATGTAAGTTCTATATTTTGCTTCTCCTCGAAGAAGGATTGATGACTTTTCTTCCATTTGAAAGGTAATTTTTTGCATGCCTCCATTTTAAAGTGCCATGATCCTGGGGTTTTGAAACAAGCATGAGCACTACTTTTCTAGTCATACACACTTTTATTTGCTTCTCTATTCTCCCCAAAACCCTATCTGGAGCCAGGGCCGTAGCTAGGCGGTGGCTAGGTGGGCGACCGCCAAGGGCGCAGGGTCGAAGGGCGCAAAATTAACCATGAAAAATCCCGCTTTTTTTAGGCTGGTGCAATTTATCAAGCAATATAAATTCCATGTTAGTGGAAGAAATCTTTCAGGTTATTAAAAATTAATGCACGTGAACTATCTATACCTATAGTAGGCTATTATGCCGATTGTCTACAAGCAAAAAGCAGTCATGCAACATCCTTTAATTAACACGATTCATATTGACAGAGTAAAACATAAATCATGAACAGTATGGAAAGATATAACGACAATGAAAATTAATATGTACGTTATTATTGTGATGAAAGTGGTTCAACTCAATCCCTTCCCAGCTGATTGTCGTCCTCAGTGCTACTACTGTCGGCAGGATTGATTACAAAGCGATCAACAATGGCATCGCTCATACTGTTACATGCTACATGCAAAAATGACTGACCAACTATATTATTACAACAGAAAAAGTCGAATGTGCAGATCTCAATTCCTTTTGTTATTACTATTTTATTATAAATTAAGTGTGAACTAAAATTTCTTATTTTAAAAATGTTTAGTTTTTTAAATCACACAATGTATTAATGTACATTAAAATTAATTTCTGTAACTTTACATTGAATAATGTGTTGTGATCCGCAGCCGATGCACGCTCTGCCAGCTGGCAGTACACATGCTGTTTGTTTTGATCAAGTTCCCTTCTAAGGCCGGCGCTGATAATATAGTCGCTGCTATTATTTTTTATTATATTATACTGTATTATTATTAGGGCCCGGATTCTGATGACCTAAAATTGTTTGAAAAATTACCTATAAAATGACCCCAAAATTTAAAGAAAATGACTTAATAATTATAAAAAATGACCTAAAAACTGATATTTTATTTATAACAAATTATTATTGTACACACAAAATTATAGAATAATTTGTACATAATTGTTAAAACCTTAAATTCAGAGAGGATGTTGTAGGTCTAAAAATCTTTGAATTTTGCTGTGAATATTCTTTCCTTACGGAAATTTATACTGGCACTGAGGCACTGGCGAGTCAAACTTCAGCATTTCCTTTTGCGGTCTGCCGGATTATATTGCTTATTGAGGGTAAACAGTAGTTTGCACTCTCAAATACAAGCAGGTGGCAGACTCTGGTGCCAAGTCAATCTAATAACAACAGTAATGTAATACAACATTTTGGCGTTCCTTTGATTCTCGTTTCCGACTGAGACATGACAACACTTCAACATAGAGTGTGTCCTTCTTGCATTAAACAAACACTTGAAAGACAGCACCGCTGGGGACGAAATAAATGCCCTAAAAATATAATATTGCATACAATGTCAAAAAATGATCTAATAAAATTGCATTTCTATAATCTAGAGGCCATGATTATGATTTATCTACAAATTGGCAATGTCTATGCAGCATCAATAAAAAAGATGACATGTCATTAGAATCCGGGCTCTGATTATTATTGTATTTTTTAACTAAGCGATTTTTAAATTAAACAGTGAGACAATATTAATGTTTGTGTTGTTTCGTCTCTTGTTGATGTTGGCGTTGCTTCTGTTGTATAGGTAAGAATGATTTCAGTAAAAAAATGTGCCAACTAAAACTACCATGACCACCATAGCTTAGTCTACATTATTAGTTTTGATCTATTAGGCAGTGGTTTTTTAAAGAAATGGGACCAAAAAAATCCTCCTGCAAGCGAATTTAAGAAAATCAGTTTTACAGAAATTAAAAAAATTGTTCATTTGAAGGGCGCAGATTTGTCAAATTCGCCAAGGGCGCAGAAGGACCTTGCTACGGCCCTGTCTGGAGGTATGAAGGAATGGCTTACGACAGGGAACACCATTTCAATCTCTTTAAAGTTCTCTAGAAAATCACTGTGTAGCCAACATGAAACCATTCCAGCTGTGGTACTGTTCTTATTCTGGCCCACACTGGATTATTTATCAATTATCTGAAATAATAGTTATCATTCCCTCTTTTTGTTGTTCTTAATCCAGTTTTTGGGGTCACAAGTGCAAGAAAAATCCTGAAATCCTAGAGTACACAGTGTTAGAACAGAGTTTATGGAACATGTAATAGTGCTTCAGATAGCACCTCTTCTGAGCCATTTGTTGTGTCATTTGTAGTCATACATCTGGCAGGAACAGAAAGCATGACAAAAAGCTGAGGTGGTGTGAAAAATCCAAACTCTCATTCAAACCAGCAGTGGAACGAAAATCATGTTGGTTTTGGAACAATTTTATTTCCACGTTATCATTTCTATAGAAAATGTTGAAATTTGGAAAGAAATGCAAATGTCAACTTCTGGAAGTAACATACTTAGAAATGTGTTGAGTTCTGGAAGTACAATTGTATTTTTAACTAAATTTTACACCACAGGGGTCATATTTTGGAACAAAATACTAGGTACCGGTATATGAAGCGTCCATCCAAGAATTGTATTATGAAATCAGCAGAAAATAACTTAAAAAAAAAAGGCAGATGTGGCTTTTGGACCTAGACACCTCTTATGATATGGGCTATAATTTTATTGTAATAGAGATTTGTTGTATTTCAAAACATTTCATGGACATATAATTTTCGCCAGCTTGTCTTTTTGTATCCATGAATTTCACTCTTGCATTGCCAGCCATTTACAATTGAGGTCTTTTACTAATTTTACACAGATTTTGAGCATTCATGAATATGTTCACTGAATTTCACAGAAAACTTGTTCCCTTAGGAATCCCATTTCCTTGTTCAAGATGATTTTCATCATTGTTTTGCATTGGCAAAAGTTCAATGGTGGACTGTCTTGCAATACATTCAGGTACTGCTGTTAAAGAACCTGGCCTGGTATTTGGACTGTCTACAGATGTTACTGTAGTTAATAGAGATCCCCTATGGCCTGGACCTCCACATCCACTTCCTGTCATCCCCCCTCGATCAGCACAAGCATTGCCTACACAGCCTCGAGGTGTAATGCCAGCAGTTCCTTTGTACCTGTAGAACAAAATAATGTTATTAAGCATACTGAAAAATCACATATCTTTAATAGTACAGGTCAGCCATTTCATAATTACGGTTGGGACATTCTAGCAAATTATAAAAACTATTTTTGTTTATTACATATCATAAATAATAAACTAGAATTGGTTTTTCACATTCTGTAAACTTTACAATGCCTTCTCCTCCACACTACATGCAAAGCATTATTTAAAATTTATTTTAAATATTTTAAATTTGTTTTTCAAAATCTATTACGGGTGGGACATAATTTGGACACTGATTTTAATGATGCAGAACAAAAGTTGACTTGCTGTTCTGCTATTACTGTTAGGGTCTTAATGTTGTTATTAATGAAGGTATGAGGGATTAAATACAAATTACAAACTGTTTCCAGGTTGTCAGAACATTTATTTAACTCATCAATAATAATTTAACAAAACTATCACCATTACGGGTGGGACGTATTGTTATTTTACATAGTAATTAACCACACATATTTTTTAAGTTAATCTTATACCAAATTGTACCTTAAGATGTATATTTTCTCAAATGAAAATGGACATAGCTGATTACTCTTGACTACTTGGTATTAAAGAGTGTTAAAATCATGCTAAAAATGGCAAAAAAAAAGTAACTCAACGCAATAAATAAGTAAATCGACAGATTTACACATGAAACCACTTCGGCTACATCTAAGTCCTTAATATTCAGAGAATTTGAGGTTTTAAACTTATTTTTGACCACCCAATTACAATAATTTTATAACTTCTCTCTTTGAGGGAAAAATTCTCATATTTTATGAAATGGCTAAGGTATGGTAATCTCGAGAAATCTTGTACAAAGCCAGAAATCAAACCCAGATGCATATATTTGTTAGATTCTATCTACCATTGAGTTCACAATAATGCATTTTTCAAACCCATCTAAATCTTCCTCTATAGTCTACGTCAGTGGTTCCCAAACTATGGGTTGCGACCCACCAGTGGGTCACTGGAGCAATTTCAGTGGGTTGCGAAAAGGACGAGAAAAATTAAACGTGTTTTCAATATAAGGAAAGAGTGTTTAATTTCATTAATTTGTTTAAATAAAATGTACTAGTTGGACAATGTTCTTTATTGAAATAACCTTTACCGTTTTTATTTCAACTGTTTGTTCTCAGCAGGGCATTTGAACACAAAAAAACTATTGAAAGGCATACGAGAAACATGTGCTGTATTTTATATAGCCTATATTGGTTATCGTTATGTAGTAGTGGGTCGCGAAAAAAATTTCTAGATGAAGGTGGGTCCCAGAACAAAAAGGTTTGGGAACCGCTGGTCTAGGTCATTAATTAGCTCGCTGTAGGTACAAAGATTTGAATGAATCCTGGATGTAGCTCAGTATTATGACGTACACTCAAAGCAAAAAGAATGATGTTTGATGAAAAATTTCTTGTAGAGGATAATGCAAATTTCATGAAGAAGATAATATTTATGAAAATGTTCTAATAACCCTTAGAATAAGAATAAGAATAAGAATAAGCCCGTGTCATCCCTTTATGGGCAAGGGCCTCCTGCAGTGATGCAGGGTGAGCTCACTTTTGAACCTGCCAGGGGAGCTACTCCTGACAGATTGGACTTTCACATTGTGTATTTATTTCCATGCTTGATTTCACTTTCACTTGTCACATCTGATTGTTGAAGTATAGTGTCCGTTATTCATGTCCGGCGTGGAGTAGTCGTTTCTCTAACTCTTTCCATGTGCGTCGGCCCTTAATGAGACTTAATTTTTTTCCACGACTGATGGAAAATAACTAGATGTTTATTCTACAATGAGAGTATTTATGAGGCATCAGAGAACTTACTTATTTTGAAGTGGAGTCATTTACCACTTGTATTCCTAAATTTAATTTTTCTGCAAAATTTAAGTAAGAAATTATAGCTGTTGAAATATTAATCTCAATTAGAGCTCAATGAACGTTACACATGAATTAGTCAATCATTTTGATTTTCTTAGCTCACTCTGCATGATTCATTTGTTTAGAGATCTGATCTTTTTTTACATAGGTGGACGAAAAGGGGATCATGAAGCAAACCTAAATGGGAAAACATTGAATGATTTGGACGAAACTCACTATGCGAGAGTTTTTAGGACTAGGGAACTCGAATCTGAGATCTTTTTTGGGGGGGCCGGTGCACTTTAATCTATCCTTTAAGTTCACTACAGCTATCTAAAGTTATGTATCCATAACACTAGGGCTACTAGCACCTCAAACCTGGATTATTATCTTTTTCATTATCAATTGTGTTACCGTATTTTTCGGATTATAAGATGCTGCAGACCATAAGACGCACTTTGATTTTTAGATGAAGATTTAAGGGAAACAATTTAATGTGACTTTAAATGAATAGTTTTATAATCTGTTCTTCATTGCATACACAAATCATAACTTTCTACAATGAAAACAATGCAAATCACTTTCAGTGCTCAATGTAACATAAATGTAACGGAACAAGACTGTTTAGAGATCATTGCCTTCATTTAGACCCCCTCATGGAGACTACTCCTGTTTTATAAAAAAGAACCATCATATCTTTCTTTTCATGTGGTATACCAGGCTTCCCATTACCCTCATTTACGATTGTGACAAGTACACTGAGGTGCAGTCTGTGTTAAACATTTTCAGCTAACGTTCGTTACAACACTTGGTTTATGATTATGGTAGACCTATTACCAGCAATATTGAATTTAATTTTTTTATTTTACTTTGGACCATTGGACGCACCTAACTTTCAAAGCTCTGTTTTCAAGCTCTGTCTTAGGGTCCAAAAAATACAGTAATTCTTTATGCATGATTTGCTTGTAAGGGTAAAGTTCATGAATCTGAGATTTGTTTCAATTGTTTCATTTCAAACCTGTATACCCATTTGGCAGAACAAGATTCATTTTATTAGTTTTAATTATTCATACTGTATTTACTACGTCAAACAATATGATTAAAAATAAAATTATGTTATTCATGTAATTGATAAAAATATCAGTGTTAATAAATATTCCTATAATGTTCTAATTATTTTTCTATTAAGTAAATGATTTAAATAAAACATTTACCAGTTGAATTAATAATTGTGGGCGAAGTCGCAAGCATCTGCTATTATGCTATAAACCTGTAGTACAACACTACGGTATACACCCAAACACTCTCCACAATGAACTGAACAATATTATTTAAAATAGGCACCACAATTGTTCACTTAAAACAACATTGACAAAAATAATTTAATCAACAAGCTCTTAAACATTTGATGGCACATACTGAACCATACAAGCACATACGCTATATTGAGTATTGTTGTTGGGAAAGGCCTGCTAACAAAGATTAACAACTGATTTTGGAGTAATAATTTTTAACGGCTATTTTAGAAAACATAGTATTTATATTTCCATGAGTATATGGAAGTAAATTTCTTTCTTTACAGATAATGTTTAAAGAATCAATTTAATACCGCAGTGAGGCAAGAATTTAAACAAATTCAAATAGTTTCTAGTAGAAGTGTCTTGGCATTACTGTTTCTATTGTCTGCTTATAAAGAAACTAAACCAAAAGATAACACAGTTTGACAAGTGCAACGAGAAAATTACGCATGGACTGCCCCAAGAGCAGCATGATGTTCCAGTGAAAAAAATGGGGGAAGGGAATTTGCCACTCCCACATGCACACTACATTACTAATATCACGCAGCATGAGTATTGAGGATGGATTTCACTGTGTCCATAACTAGCGCAAAAATAATTTATTTTACATTACTATACTTTTACAAGTTCAGATGTTTAGTAAGTAAATTGTATTAGGACTTCAGAAGATAACACTATAACAAGCTTCAGCATGGCAACATGTACCGAGAAACCACCACTGAATCTTGTTGTCTTCCTTATTAGAATTAATAAGTGTTCGCTTTTATTGACTGGTTTTATTTTATCAAGAATCTTTTACATTTAATATTATTGTGAGAATATTATAGGAGAAAATTCCTCCGACACTGGGACTTCAACCCATGGTCTATCTCACAGACAGACAAATTATGTCATATGCAGTGCTGTGAGACACACTAATTAGTGATTTTTGTGACTGGGATCCCACTGTTATTGTACAATTAACATTCAAGATAGATATATAAGCATTCATGAACCACAGATTATTGTGTCTGTTGGACAAGCATTCATGAACCACAGATTATTGTCTCTGTTGGAGCATTCATGAACCACAGATTATTGTCTCTGTTGGACATAATGGAGGAATTTTTCTCCTATAATATTCTCATGTAATGTCCAACAGAGACAATAATCTTTGGTTCATGAATGCTTATAAATCTAATTTTATTGCATTTAATAAAATATTTTCCTTTTTGCTTAATATAAAATAATTATATTTTGTTTGTTCTATATCTGAGACACATAGCTTCAAAACCTTCTATAATGCTACAGATTACCTAACCATTCTTTTATAAAAATGAATGGGAGTAGGATTTTTTAAACTTACCTTGCAGCTCTCTGTGTACAAAGTCCATAGCGACTAAGAAGTATGAATAAATCACGTCTATATTGTTGAGTTAGCAGTGCGTACAGATATGGATTTGCACATGAATTGAGTGGATAGAAGAACACAAGAAGGATTTTAGTATGTGGTACATCAATCAGTGGATACCCTGACAGAGCTGTGAGCCCAAAGAATGCAATTGGTGCCCAACATGCAAAATCTGTAAAGACGAGCAGAGCCATCCTCTTGGCTACAGTCATATCTGATCTTGTCAGTGCAGCTACCGCATCCTGTCCCCCTCGTATAGAGCAGTACATACGACCGTAACATGCGCATATCACCCAGAATGCCAATCCATTAAATGCCAGGAGGGTGACGAGATAGGCAAGATCTCCTGGATCTTTGTTCTCCATTGGCAAACATATGCTGTAAAGCAATACACAAAGTTAGTAAATTGCATATAACTTTAGATACGCAATAAATGTTACGTTTCACACTTCCTCAAATTGGACAAATTTTATGAATGTAATAATCTTTTAATCTCTGTGATTACATTACATTCAATTATAAAGGCTTTCTAGCAATATTTGTACTTTTCAGTGGATTTATGACTTCTTAGTGCATCTCCTTCTGTTGGGTATATGCTTGTAAAAAGTAAAGTGATCCCTATACAGGCCATGGAGGCCAAGAGGGTTCCAGGAGGTTGAGGCTCCCAAAATTTAGACATTCGGCACATGAGGGTGGTAAGGCTGTTAGCCTTAGGCACCAGCCGCCTTTACCCCCAGGATTGCTCCTGGTACTCATTTCTGTTAGAGGCTGAGTCGACCCTAGGGTCATAATGCACCAGAAGGATTAGGCCAGTTGAAAAACTTCAACGACCTCATCGGGAATCGAACACGTGACCTTCCGGTTTGTAGCGCAGCGCCTCGACCACTACGCTACTGCGTACCCCATTTGTTTGTAAGTAATAATATTTAATAGTAATAGTACAGTGTTTTGCTATACATGCCATGAAAACCCTTAGGGTTCCAGAAGGTTGAAGCTCATAGATTTTTAGACATTTTGCACATGAAGGTTATTAGGTTTTCTGCATTATGCATTATTCTGCATTCCCACTATTTCTTCTGGTACTCATTCCTGTTAGAAGCTCAGTCAACCCCAGGGCCTTAGTGCCACCAGAAGGATTAGGCCAATCGAAAAATTCCACCATGTATCAAACTCATGACCTTCCAGTGCCCCCAGTTTTTAATAATAATTGAAAGAAAACTATTAAAATATGTTGAATTTCTTATTGGTTTTAACCCTTTTCTTTTATTGATCACTATTAGACTATGTAACTATGTTTCCCTTCATCATCTATCATTTCACTTCACTCTTAAAATCAAGTCATTTTGTTTTATGTTCCTATATTCTGTACCTTCTGTACTTCTTGTACCTCTTGTATATAATGCACCTCTTGTATATTTATAAGTTATTTGTAATTGAAAATTTATGTACCACAATGCATGTCATGTTGTATATAGCCCCTTAAGGTGAGCTTTGCTCGTTGGGGTTTTCTTACAATAAATAAATAAATAAATAATTGTAGCATCTTTAAAATATTTAAAATTTTTGTTTACATAGAACGTTTTCCTTTTCTATCAAGGTCAGGTCTCTTGAAAATTATCATATCATCTTGTTCGTAATTTCTCATGTGCAAACATGCTAAAGAAACTTTCCAAAGAAGATGAAACAGTGAGTGCTATTTGATAACACTATTTCACGAATAACATAGGCTATAAATTATGAAAGCGGCTTGAAATATATTTTTAATTTACTAACACCTAGATTTATACAAACTTTTTTGAAATGATTGTCTTGTTTTGGAGCTCAAGTGTCAGTTTCCAAAAATTGCAACTTTTTCTCTCTGCTTCATTTGGTTGATTTCAAACAGTTAGTGATACTGTTTGAAAACTGAAAGAATATGTTATTCTAGTTGGAAACAGTTTCAGTTTCACAAACTTGCTGAACAAAGACACTTGTGACTCCTTGTAATTGTTGTCAACTATTGCAGAAATTAACTAGTTCATTCTAATTATAAAGCAATCTCTAACAACAATAAAAATAAACTGATGTAACAATGTGCCAGAATGCTTTTATTCAATCAGTTATAATTGAAATTATGATATGGATAAAATTATTTTTTTTTTAATCCGATTTCCGAGTTAAGCTCCAGATTGATTCATTAAGCAGGACTACGGAAGAACAAAGGTCTAGTTAAAAAAAAAAGAAAAATCAGACTAACATTGTGCAGCATCAGCAGAACTTCACAGATTTGTGATATCTTGACAATTGCACAACACATAAAAATACAAAAAATTCCTTGTCAAATTGGTCGGCTACGGGATTTGAAACAGGGACCTCCAGAATGTGAGTCCTAGATGTTACCATCTTGGCCACCTTGCTCAGTTTAATAGTTGAGTTTGATAAGCATATGTGAAGGAATAGTTTTATTTGTCAAAGCTAAATGTATTGCAACTTCCGAAACTGTATATGAGCACTCTGAAACATTCTGTCATGATTACGGATTTGCATTTGATAAATTCTTTCTATATTACCTTAAAATAACACTAAATTGGGCTTTATTCCTGTACTGGCCAACCAATTTGGTCCAATATCAATAAGGCTTCTTCCCATGGACGTTATAAATGCATATACCAGGTTTAATGAAAATCTGATAAAACGTATTTGCATTATTGCACGTACAGACACATTGATGGATGGACAGACAGACATTTTCCCATCCCCCACACAATCTTAAGAAGTACCATTTAGTCACTTAATTACACCATTATACTTTATGCTACGTTAATATTGTAAGCTGGTATTTTTTGTCAAATTGGCAGCCTCTGGATGTAGAGGGAGAATGTTGAAATAAATGCATGAAAAAAAAAGGGAAACAATAGTTTTATGAGTACAAGTACCTGGTCTTTGAGTATCCACTAACACCAATTAATGGTAAAGCAGCCATGGTTACTGCATAAACCCATCCAATTATCATAATCTTGCCTGCGGTGCTGAGCTTAAGTCGCTTGTTGAGGTGAATTGCATATGTAATTGTATACCATCGCTCACTTGTTATCACTGTCAGGGTGAAAATGGACAGTTCACTGGCAAACACGGTTAAGAATCCTGCCACCTGACAACCAGGTCCTGTAACAAATTGCAAAAAAAAAAATCTGTTTGATATACTCACTTAAATATTTTTATCCTAAGCACGGAGAATACAATTTTCTTGTTTCACATTCTGATATAGAATAAGCATCCATATTCCAGGAAGTGTGCATTCAATTGTTTCAGTAACACAGAAAAGTTTATTGTTCACAGCATGAATTTGTGCAAATAGTAGTTAGGCCTAACTTATAATCACCCTTCACAGAATTTCTACATAAAGGAGAGAGTCAAATAAAAGATTTAGGTCGTAATATTGTTGTTACAGCAATTTTTTATAAAATCGCACAATTGTTTTAAAAATAAACTACTTTTTCTTCATGTAAAGTAAGCTACTAGTAAGAATAAGTGAGCATTCACACCAAAGTAGCACAGCATGTGAATCGCACTACCTGGATGCAGGCTGCATATCGAGTTGCATGGTTCACAGTTTTGCATTCATACCAAAGTAGCGAATGCGATCTGCAGTTTAACGTAAATTATATATTTTCACTTGAACAATTGAGAAACTCTTTTAAAATAATGTAATTTACCTAAAGAGGATATAGTTTCAGCAATTTTAATCCAGGCTTTTTCCCTACTAGTTTCGATTGCCATATCATATAGTCAAGGCATGTACAAATTGTATGTTAAATAGCTCTCTTTCCAGCAGTTTCTTTGTCATAACCTACCGCTAAACAAGCAAATATGTGTTGAATTTTCTTAACAATCAGAAATCAGCTGGAAAGGCAACTGTACGCATGCATCATCCCGAGTAGTGTCGCATGAAGTAAGTCCAGATCTATCTGAAGAAATGAATGTCGCACTCTGTGAGCTGCACTATTGCCACGCTACTTCGATGTGAAGACTTGAACTGGTTTATTTGGGATTTAAAATAAGTAGCACACAACCTGCATCCAAGTATTGCGACTCGCATGCTTCGCTACTTCGGTTTGAATGCTCCCTAAGAGAAAGCCATTGCCATGTTTCATTTCATTTCTCCAAAGATTGCTGAGCCAAATAAATAGCCTCATTTGATAAGATTTTTCATTTTGGAGCTATGGTGTTCACTCACACATATGGACAGACCCACTAAAACATGTTTCTGAAGAAAGGTATTTCTGTTCTCTGGGTTTCAAATCCTCTATTTTTGCCAAAAACTTAAAATCAAATTTCATGGTCGAACACCATACTTCCTCTATTTGTAGGAAGTTACATATGGTAAGAGGTAGAGAAAGTAAAAGGAAATTGTTTGCATAACTCATCCTATTCAGAACAATTTTATTGTATTTGTTTTATTAACAGTGTGACCAGATTGGAAAAAAAAAAATCTGGGACACCTTACTGAATAGTTGGCTACACTATTCAAACTTTTTCCATGTGTTTTTTAACGTATTATTTTTTTTGTGAATAAAATTTTCATATTGTTACAATTAGAAAAATAATAAAGCACCTGAAGATCAAATGTGGACATTAATTACTCGAAGTAAGGCCATTACTCAGGTTGACCCAGGCCCACCCAAAAAGGATTGTGAACTTTCCAGATAAATTTTTAAATTGTGTATTATAAATTTATTTTTGCATTATTTTGAGGGATAAGTTATACTTGATAATGAAAATAATTCCAGGATCAAGAGAAATAATTACAATTGATAGAATTGAAATAAGAAGTTGAAAAAACTGGAATTTGTTTGGAAGGAAATGGGTGCAATTAATTTCACGAAATCACTTTCATGAAGGTAGTTATGAAACCTAGTGTCATCATATAAATTAGCCTTAGAATACAGTGATCAGGACAAGCAGATCGAATTGGAAAGATGTTTATAGGGTTTTTATAGACAGGCCTTATGAGAAATAACCGTTAAAAAGTTTTAAACTAAGAGGAAGATGGATAGATAATATAGATATAATTAGATATCAGATAGATAATATCAGAAGGGATCTTGAGGAAACAGGTTGTAGAGACACAAACTGGGTTGAGCTAGCATGGAGCAGTGTCATAGGGCAAAGTTTTAACTTTCATTGTGGTGACAATGAACCTTGACGTTCCCTAAACCCCTGAGTTAGTTATATATGCTTTTTTGTACACACATAGGCTGCATCATAGGCGTAACCAGGCCGACCATATGGGGGAGTTATAAGATCCGCGGGGTCTGGGATCAGGGGTCCTCCGCCGGAAAATTTTAAAAATCAAGACGCAAAATAATGAGTTTTAAGCTTCCGGGGGTCCTCCCCCGGAAAATTTAAAAAATTAATACTCAAAATAACGAGTTTAAAATTTTAAAAATTAAGATGCAAAATAACGATTTTAAGCTTCCCATGCTTTATACTTGTATTAAGTAATTTATGGGCAGACTTAAAAAAATTATACAATTTTCCTTTTTTTAATCAATGGGGGGTTCAAACCCCCAACCCCCCCCCCTCGGTACGCCTATGGGCTGCATACTCATATACAGGAAACACAAAATTTCTGTCAGATCATCTTCATTTCCGTTTGTAATTACTTAAGTTCTTATCTAAAAGTGATTCTTGGTGTGCCTTGTGATTTGTGGCAATATTCTATAGGTCAATGCAATCTAATTACTCTATTTAGAATTCAGTCATTTATTTTTGTAAGACAGTAAGAAGTTGAGTTTAATAATTATGGACAATTTATTACTACATTGTTTTTTTTTACTTACCAATCTGCCAGTCAATGGCATGGTTAAAATAAGCACCTATGGATCTTGCATCCATGCAGGCAATTAGAAGTAGATACATTCCCATGCAGAAATCTGCCAGTGCTAGATTGCACATAAGAAACTTGGGAACAGTCATGCGGAATCGAGAACTCAGCAGTACTAGCAGCACAGCTAGATTGCCTACTAGAGCTGCCACAGCCACCAGCCACACAGCACTGCGTAGACCCCAGTTTCCCATTAGATCCTCGCAGGGGTTGAAGGCATCTGGTGCAGGGTGGCATGCAACATCTCGATAGTTCTTCGACAAATTTCCACAAAGTGCATGATGCACTTTTGATGTCAGTGTGATGCCAGTCTACAAACAAAAATTTACTTATGTCAGGATATAAGTAAGACCAGCGCTCTTAAAAAAAAAAAAAAAAAAAAATTAAGAAGTACTCTCACTTGTGACTTCATGGAACATTGCCAGCCTTACAACAATAATTTTATACTAACTGGACATTATTGAATTTATTATGGTGGAGTTTAGTTTAATGTGTATAGGCCTACCTTTTAAAAGTTAAATTATAGTTTTTTCTACATAGTAGATTTTAAACCAATACTAATAATAGGTCTAGATTTTAACTTGTTTTATTTTTACAAGGTATTGGTTTTAATTAAAGTACACTATATAACTGAAGTATTCTGCTGTCATTTCTCATGAAAACCTAAGGCGCTGATACTTTGTTATAGTTTTGACTGTTTAAGGGAATAAGGTTTCACCAACTGATTGCTTTATTTATCGTCATTATAAGTTAAGGAAAGATTTTGTAGCCTGATTGGGATTCGCTCATTCAATCGAACCTTCCCCCCTAGAGAACTAAAATGCAAATTTAAATATGAAAAAAGCTACTGCTGTAGAATATTTTGTTCACACTAACACTGTTTTTCTTTTTATACCTGATGGAAAGTACCATCAGGCTCAAGTGAAGACAAGGGAATATTTGTGTGCACTACTCCAAGTCCACCCCAGCCAGTGCTGCTGTTGTTAGTAGTTGTAAATCTTCTCTCTCGTTTTTGATGTCCATCTGGGGGACTAGCCGTTGTTGCCATCTCTGAGCATCTTTTCTCCACCAGTTCCTAGGAAAGGCAATGCATAAATTAGAATATCATTTATATTCATATATGTATTTTCCTTTCGGATAGTCTCTTTGATCTAGTTTGGGAGTTAAAAAGTGTAGGCCTACCTACATGTGGTAGCAATAAAGTACTGTAAACCTTCATGGAATGAGACAGTAGGCCCTTATTAGGAAATATTAATGTTTTCCTATGTGGCTGGTGTCAACATTGTGGATATTCTGTAAATTTCATTTTGTTAATTGAGATGCATTGCATTTGATGACATTGTGATCTGATTTAGTTTTTTCAAAATTCTCACATAAATACATTTTTTTGGGTAATAAATTAGTTGTAATAAAATATATGTTTAACTTTAATATTTACTTGAGTAAAATTTAAAATACCACATTCTTATATACATATATGTGCAGTGGCGCCAACTTATATGGGCCCATGGGGCTCGAGCACACCCAATAATTTCCTGAGTATTATTTTCATAATTTTCTATTATTATTATTATTATTATTATTATTATTATTATTATTATTATTATTATTATTATTATTATTATTATTATCAATACTACTACTACTACCAGAAATAGGTGGTTTCGTTGTTGAATAAGTGCAAAACGAAAATCAAGCTATTCTTTCAAGCATAACATGATTGCATCTTGTCTCAAAGCAGGGGCTTCTAGTTCTGGTCAGTTTCTAGTTAATGAGACAGTGGGTCCAGAGGGCTGTCTTTAAGTAAATGGAGGAATGAGGGGACAGTCGTATCTGTGTTGTTTTAAATTGACAGTTTAGGTTGCAGACAGGGACAATTTTATTATTAGTCCATGTTACAGAATCTGGTGCCACCCAAGTAGTGGTTAAGTGCTTTAAAATATTCTCTTTCCTTTTGAAAACGAAAACATATTATACTCTTATGTAGTTGTTAGTTTTCTCATGTTTCAGTCCATAAATTAACTCACAGCCATCTGTTTCCTGAAACAAAATTTCCTCCTTTCGATTATTGTATCTTAAGGGTGGAAATTGTCTATTATAACAAGGCAAAATCATCTTTAACGACACTTCGACTTACATACAAAATCCCCCAAAAAATCAGACAGTCAGATCTCAGTGGCAACAGTGTTCACAGCCCCGGGAGTAATCAGTTGAAACTAATTTCAGAAGACGTGAACATTGTTCTAGTGTCTGTTGTTCTTTTTACGTGTTATCGATCAGGGATAAATTTCTGATCAATCGACCGCGGATAGAAAATACCCACGATCAGTACCCGGATATTGTTTATAAAAATTAGGTTCGGAAATCTATCACTGATAAACCAAGATTGTCGAATAATTCGGGAATTTGTGATAATATACGAACAAGTGAAAGTGAAACAAAAAGTGCTGCTACAGGTAGAACTTTTCAAAATTCGTGGCAAAGTAAGCATCCGTGGATTTTGTATGAAGAAAACAAAAAGGTAGTATTATGTAAAGTATGGAAGGAAGCACATGATAAAAAAACTGTTAAGTTTTTCCAGCAATGAGGACCCTTGTTTTAATTCTTCTGGCTTTTCCAACTGGACGCATGCTTTAAGAAAATTTAGTTCCCAAGAAACCTCACAGTGTCACAAAGAATCGTGTACCAAAGTTATGGCAGTGCAGAGTGGAGTGAATGTTGCATCTAGTCTGAATCTTTCAAAGTTGCAAGGTCTTAAAAATTCCCGAATCGCTTTATATAAATTATTTTCATCATTGTTATACTTAGCAAAGCAGGGAGTGGCAATCAGGGGGCATACGGACAAAACAAGTAATTTTTACCAGCTTCTGAAACTGAGATGTGAAGATTCGCCGGAACTTAGGCGGTATATTGGGAGAGAATCATTTAAGTTGGTGTTACACGAAGCAGTAAACGAAATGCTTGAAATCATGGCAATGGAACTTCTTCGTACTATGGCGAGTGAAATTTAAGATGCGGGTTATTATGGCCTGCTTATGGATGAAACTACTGATGCGGCAAATAAAGAACAGGTGTCAATATGTTTGCGCGTTGTTTCTAAGGAACTTGAGACACAAGAGTATTTCATTGGGTTCTACGAAACGTCAGCAACAGACGCAGCCAGTCTGTTCAATATTGTCAGTGACGTTTTAATAAGATTAGGATTAAATATCCAGAATTGCCACGGACAGTGCTATGATGGTGCTGCGAATGTAAGCGGAAAATACAAGGGGGTGCAGGCAAGGATTTCACAAGTTAATGAAAAAGCAAGATATTTACACTGTTTCATGCACTCATTAAATTTAGCAGCACAAGACAGTGTGCGGCACATTACAACTTGCAGAAATGTGTTAAATATTACTAAAGATTTGATCAATATGATAAGGGAGTCTCCGAAAAGGGTGAACTGGTTTAATGCTATAAAAGATACCAACACATTAGATTCAGAACGTAATTTAAGGCCCTTTTGCCCAACGCGATTCACTGTAAGGGCCCTCAGTTTAAAATCTCTGATTGACAATTACCAGCATGTTCTTTCATTCCTTTCGGATTTCTCTGAAAACGATAAAGGTGACGCTGGTACTAAAGCCGCTGGTTACTTATCACTGCTCGAGTCATTTGAACATTTTGCTTATTTAAATATGTTGACACTCAATTTACCCCCATGGATGTAACGAATGTAAAACTACAAAGTGTAAACCTTAACTTTCATAAAGCAGACGGTCTCATTCAGGATTTGATACAAATATTCCAGGGAATTCGTAATAACTTTGACGTGTTCTGGGGAAAAAACGACGAAAAAAGCATGTGAGCTGGACCTGTCAGAACCAAGGGCCCCCAAACAGAGGAAGGTGTCTCGTCGCCTAGATGATCGTCATCATACACAATACGAATTTACTGATGTAAGAAAGTATTTTGAGTGTAAATTTTACGAACTTGTAGATTGTGTGAATGTATCACTTAAAGAGCGCTTCCAGGAAAGTGAAATTCTAAATAAAATTGAAAATTTTGTTATCGGAAAAGAAGACGACGTCAAGTGGTTTTCAACGATGACATTTGTGACTATGAAGTATTACGTTAGCAGAGGAATATGGTGGGTGCAGAATTGAGTAATTTTAATGATGTGGTAACATTTCTGAAGTCCAATGTTGTCAGCGAAATTGTTCCGGAATTTATTAAATTTATACGTCTTAGGCCCGGTTGCATAAAAGCTCCAGATATCTTCTAGACAGCTAATGGCTCTATAGATTTTATACACTCTATAAACACCTTCCGTTTCCGAAAGCAAATACGATCGCAAATAGCGATACGTCAGATAAATGAGTTGAGCACTTTGTCAATAGATGGAGACACGGTGCTTACTCTAATATCAAGTTGGCCGTGATTGAATAGCAACCAATCGGAGCGCTTCTTGCTATTCTATCAAAATGGCTGAATTATCTTTCTGCTTTTCCTTGTCTGCTGTTTCTCTGCTAAAATGAATGTAGAACGTGAGATAAACTACGGTAATTTCGATTTCGAGACTTGTGCATTAGAGAAAAATGTCACCCATCACAATCTGACAACATAATGCGTAAAACGTAACACATTAATTAAGTTATAGCTAATTTACCACAGAAAGGAATGCTTCGATGCTTGTTCCCATTTCTAATGATGGGCAATTTAACGCTGAAAAAGGCATGCTTGCAGCTGTTCCTTATGTAAAAATGATGGCCTATTTATCCATAGGTAATTGCTTTGACTGCCTGATTCTTTCCGAAACTCAATATCGTCAAAGATCTAATTCTTTCAGGGAATACTTTTTGCTTTACACATCTCTAGGCCTATTTATTGCCTCAGGATGAAGATGACGAGAAAGATGATGATTATGTATTAATATTCGTGCTGTAAACTGGCAATATTTTCTTCATAAATTGCATCAGAAAATAAAATTAATATACTTAAGCTACATTTTTTCCGAATCTGAATATCATCGTAGGCTACTTCTTGAAAGGATTGCTGTATTTCTTTCAGGGAATATTTACTTCTGTATAGACCTAGGCCTTATACGATCTGGCATTGAAGATGACCAGCAAAGAAATAATGTTCGCGATGTTTTCTTAAAATATTAACTTACAACAGAAAATGAAATTAATACAAATAAACGATGGATACATTAATAGCCTAGGCTATAACAAAGATCATCTAACCGATAATATACAATTTTTCTAGTACAGTATTATGAATTATTTCACACACAAATTAATAACCAATGCCAGCTTCATTACTACTTTTAATTTTAATACCATAACAAGCTAGTAACATAATGTAAGATTAAATGCTAACATAATAACGAAACATACATCAACATAAATATTTCGCATTTCCGCCATGTTGCGTGTTTATCTACCGTTTCGCCAGATATCTAGTGATTTATGGTGCGATAGTTTGTAGGGCGTTCTATCGAACGATTAGCCGCCATCGAACGTTTCAGAAACGCTTACGGATTGAATAATGCCATCTAGTAGATATCTTACGTTTCGGAAACCCGGCGTTACTCTGACAATGCCAGTTTCCACAGCCACCGCCGAAATATCCTTTTCCGCATTGAAGAGATTAAATACATTTTTGCGTTCAACAATGTCCCAGAAAAGGTTGAACCACATTGCTCTTCTAAGCATACATAAGGATAGCACAGAAAAGATGGATCTTGATGACGCTTGTGACGAATTTATAGGCAGAAGTGCAGTCAGGAGAAACACGCTTACAACACGCCGTGGTACATAATGGTGAGTCTATGTTTTACTTTATTTTAATAGTTATCTAAGATCCAAAATAAAAAGATATATATAGGACTATAAACTTTAAAGGATTTCCGTTAATTAGGCTACACGATTTTTTTTTTATAATAATGAGAATTGCGCACATTGTGCATGTGTTCCTGAAGGCTTCTTTAGTCTCATTGACAAAGTTCGCTAATTGAGCACTTCTTTGCAGTACACTTCTCCATATGATACCTTTCACACTTTTTATCGCACAATCTGCAAATACATGTGTCCCATGGGTCATGGAACGTGTTGTCCGCGCACATCCTGTGATGAAACCCATGGACCGCTAAACCTGTCACAATGCGCCTCATCTCATAATTTGTCTCCGTCCATTCTCGATTGATCATTGCTTCCGTCGAGTAGAACTCCTCCCATATTTCAGTCTTTTTGTGTTCTAACTCTGCGAGTAGCGTTTTGTAGCTGCTCGTAGTCGGTAGCAATGTTTTGATGCCTCAGATCGTCCACAAAATATGTTTCTCTTGCGAGTAGATAAACTAGTCTCGAGGGGGCATACTTTGATATTCCCAGAATCCTCTTGAGAAATCTAGCTTTAAGTCCTTCAATTGATCAATGTTAGGTGTTCCCATATAAGCTCTAGTCCATAGCTGAGTGTGGGGCTTACTTTTGCTTCAAACAACCTCATCGCAGTGTTCAGTGACATTAGCGTTGGGTTCTGGATGTCGTATATTGCGCGGATTGCTGCTATTAGTCTTTCCTTTATGTGTATCGAAAAACATCTTCCTGTCGTCTGAATTGTCAGTCCTAGATATTTACAGTGTCTTTCCGTTGCATGTTATTTTGTCTTTTTCTCCAAGTCTCCCGCCTCTTCGAAACACAACTACTTCCGTCTTGTCTTCATTTATTTTTATTTCATTGTCCTCGGCCCATTGTGCTAATTGATCAACTGCTTTCTGCAGGTCCTCTATGTATTCCGATGCCAGTGCCATGTCATCAGCGTAGGCCTACATATATAGCCTCGTCCTTGTGTTCTTCCTAATGCTCTCTCCTACATCCTACATTGAATAGCAGGGTACTAAGAGGACCCCGTTCTATTTTTTGACTGTTGAATTACTAAGTATAAATGATTGTTATTAATTAACACTGAAATCGTTTCTAATACAATTCTATAATAGGCCTAATTTTTTTAAAGTTTTTGAGCCCACCCAATGTTTTTCAAAAGTTGGCGCCTCTGGTGAAAACAACTTAAAAAACACAATTAAAGTCCTAGAAGAATAAAACTGGGGAATCTACCGAAAAAACACAACATTTTCGTAGCAATGACAAAATCGTTTAACATAAAGCCTGTAAATGAAAACCCAACATCTTTCAACATTAACAAAAGATTTGAAGTCTTATCATATGAAGAGGAATTTCCTTCTCTGAATTGTAGGGTGTAGAGATAGGCAAGAACACACTAAGCAAGCAAGAAGCAACCTCATAAAAAACACGCTAATCATAAACCTAAACAGAAATCTCAAATCAAGCAAAGCTGAAATTCATGCGTGGAAAATGTCCTAGTTTACTCCGATAGGCAAGGAAGAGGACTGGCTGAAGAACTAAGAACTATAGTGCCTACCAATTACAAAGTACAAGGCCTGGTAAAACCAGGAGGTAAAATCAGACAAGTAACTGAAGGGATCTTACAACCCAGCTCAAAAAAGATAACATCTTAATCTTCGGAGGTACTGATGATGTCTCTAGTAAAACAGGTAACGAAGCAATACATATGTCGAGTGAAGTTTTGCATTGTCTGCAGCAATATAATATTCTACATTATTTTGCTCATGTATGGTTATTTTAAACATCTCAAACATATCACAAATAAATATTACAAACAATATTACAGTTTTTTAATCCCTGTTTCAATCCTTGTTGCCTAAATACTCGATAAATCATACTAGTTCTGCCGTTCTGCCTTAGAAGCTCCTACTTTTAGGAACCAAGATGGCGGCTCCATAAGTAACATTGGTGACATGACCAGGGATGTATTGACCTTGCATTTGTACGGTGGCGTGCGAATTCGACTCCCCCTTTCACCGCTCTTTCTCCTCTCGCTCCACTAACGCGTATGGAGATCAGATGTTTGCATTTGAAAGCCAGCGCAACCACAGAACACACCCACTGATGGAATGGTACGAAGAGTCGTGAAAGCAAGGAGGCGAAGAGGTGTTTGAACGACTCGCGCTTCTTTTTTCTGCAGTGGGCGGAGAGACGCTCTGAAGACCTGTTCCCTGTGATCTTCAGCTGAATGCATCGACTGAGTGGAGGAAATGATTCCATACTTGCTGTTTGGAATTTAGTTTAATATAAGCTTAGCGTTTGTAGAAATACGTAATATTACAGCTGCAGTAAAATACGTGTGGATCTTTAGTATTGGTTCCGTCTATAAAATATTGTAGGTCAACATCTGGTATAAGTGCACTATACGTGTATAAACGAATAAAATCCGAACCAATTTTTTTTTAATTTTTTTAAACCACTCAAATTGTTCAGGAATTTACGCTGAATTTTTTCACATGTCACATGGCATTATAATTGCTTCTTAGATGAAAATAAAGAGTAATTACTGCAAGATTTTTACAATAAAATGTTTTTTGTCAGCCATGATGCTTTCTGTAACGGCCCAGTTGATACGACAAATACCAACAATCCAAATAAATCTCTGACACTTGTTCCTTTGAGTTGTATTTAGTGGATTTACTAGTACATGTAATTTTTGTATTGTATTTACTTGTAATTGTTGAGTTGTATTTAGTGGATTTATTAGTACATGTCACGATTCCTGTAGGATTCCCTTCGTTACATACAGGATATTAAAAATGTGATGTCTTAAGTATGAGTGAAACTTGTATTTTCAACATTTTTATACCTACGTACTTTTTTTTGTACACATACCCTATTAATGTTGTATTACATTTACCTTACATACGTGGATATTAAAAGTAAATAGAGCTGAATGCTGTGACACTCATACGAGCGTAATGACAAATCAAAAGGAAAGCAATAAATCCGGTGAATGATTTCTAACACATACCACACTTGAATGTCTTCTCTCCAGGGGCCTGTTTCATTAAACTGTAGTAGAACTCTCCAAATAAAACTCGGACACTTGTTCTGTTGAGTTGTATTTAGTGGATTTATTAGTACATGTCACGTTTCCTGTAGGATTCCCTTCGTTACATAGAGGATAAAAACGTGCACTCTTCAATATGAGTGAGACTTGTATTTTCAACATTTTTATACTACGTACTTTCTTTTTTGTACACATACCAAATTAATGTTGTATTACATTTACCATACTTATATGAATATTAAAATTAACTAGAGCTGAATACCGTGACGCTCGTACGAGCGTAATGGCAAATCAAAAGGAAAGGAATAAATCCGGTGAATGATCTCTGACAGATATCACACTTGAATGTCTTTTCTCCACCTCCTGCATTAATATCAACGGCATGAATAATTTCTGCGGACATATAAGTATGTAGGCTGCAATTTAACATCGTATACATTAAAGGCCAACTATTTTAAGACCTTTAAGGGAAAAATTCCATTTTCCATTAATGTCACACATTTTTCGCAGTTAGAGTACGGACGATTCCAACAAAAATGTTTTAACTTACATGGAGGAAACTTTTTTTCTGACCTATGATACATGTGATACTAATAACTCGACCCTTCTGAACACGAATATAACAACAATAATAACCACTTCCTTCCGCCCTTTGAGAAAATACCGATTTTCCAATACCGTCACCCAGTTTACGCAAGAAACGTATGAATGTTTGAAACAAAAATTAATTACATTGAGGGAAAATGTTTTTCCCACTTGATTTACATGTGATATCTATAACTCGACCCTTCTGAACACGAATATAACAATAATAATAACCACTTCCTTCCGCCCTTTGAGAAAATACCGATTTTCCAATACCGTCACCCAGTTTACGCAAGAAACGTATGAATGTTTGAAACAAAAATTAATTACATTGAGGGAAAATTTTTTTCCCACTTGATTTACATGTGATATCTATAACTCGACCCTCCAGAACACGAATATAACAATAATAATAACCAGTTCCTTCCGCCCTTTGAGAAAAAACCGATTTTCCATTACCGTCACACAGTTTACACAAGAAAAGTAGGACCGTTTCAAAACAAAAATTCATTACATGGAGGGGAAATTTTTTTCCGACCTAAATTACATGTGTTATCTATAATTCGACCCTTCTGAACACGAATATAACAATAATAATAACCAGTTCCTTCCGCACTTCGAGAAAAAACCGATTTTCCATTACCGTCACACAGTTTTCACAAGAAAAGTAGGACCGTTTCAAAACAAAAATTCATTACATGGAGGGGAAATTTTTTTCCGACCTAAATTACATGTGTTATCTATAATTCGACCCTTCTGAACACGAATATAACAATAATAATAACCAGTTCCTTCCGCACTTCGAGAAAAAACCGATTTTCCATTACCGTCACACAGTTTTCACAAGAAAAGTAGGACCGTTTCAAAACAAAAATTCATTACATGGAGGGGAAATTTTTTTCCGACCTAAATTACATGTGTTATCTATAATTCGACTCTTCTGAACACGAATATAACAATAATAATAACCAGTTCCATCCGCACTTCGAGAAAATACCGATTTTCCATTACCGTCACACAGTTTTCACAAGAAAAGTAGGACCGTTTCAAAACAAAAATTCATTACATGGAGGGGAAATTTTTTTCCGACCTAAATTACATGTGTTATCTATAATTCGACTCTTCTGAACACGAATATAACAATAATAATAACCAGTTCCATCCGCACTTCGAGAAAATACCGATTTTCCATTAGTGTCACATAGTTAACGCAGAAAGAGTATGGACGATTTAAATAAAAATTCATTACATGGAGGGAAAATTATTACCCGACCTAAGTTACATGCGTTATCTATAATTCGACCCTTCTGAACACGAATATAACAATAATAATAACCAGTTCCTGCCGCACTCCGTGAAAATTCCCATTTTCCATTAGTGTGACAGAGTTTACGCGTAAACTCTGTCACACTAATGGAAAATGGGAATTTTCTCGGAGTGCGGTAGGAACTGGTTATTATTATAGTTATATTCGTGTTCAGAAGGGTCGATTTATAGATAACACATATAACCCATGACGGAAAAAAAAATTTCCTCCATGTAATGAATTTTTGTTTTGAAATGGTCCTACTTCTTCTGCGTAAACCGTGTGACACTAATGGAAAATCTTTATTTTCTCAAAGTGCGGAAGGAACTGGTTATTATTATTGTTATATTCGTGTTCAGAAGGGTCGATTTATAGATAACACATATAACCCATGACGGAAAAAAAAATTTCCTCCATGTAATGAATTTTTGTTTTGAAATGGTCCTACTTCTTCTGCGTAAACCGTGTGACACTAATAGAAAATCTTTATTTTCTCAAAGTGCGGAAGGAACTGGTTATTATTATTGTTATATTCGTGTTCAGAATTGTCGAATTATAGATAACACATGTAATTTAGGTTGGAAAAAAATTTCCCCTCCATGTAATGAATTTTTGTTTTGAAACGGTCCTACTTTTCTTGTGTAAACTGTGTGACGGTAATGAAAAATCAGTTTTTTCTCGAAGGGCGGAAGGAACTGGTTATTATTATTGTTATATTCTTGTTCAGGAGGGTCGAATTATAGATAACACATGTAATTTAGGTCGGAAAAAAATTTCCCCTCCATGTAATGAATTTTTGTTTTGGAACGGTCCTACTTTTCTTGTGTAAACTGTGGGACGGTAATGGAAATCGGTTTTTTCTCGAAGGGCGGAAGGAACTGGTTATTATTATTGTTATATTCTTGTTCAGGAGGGTCGAATTATAGATAACACATGTAATTTAAGTCGGAAAAAAATGTCCCCTCCATGTAATGAATTTTTGTTTTGAAACGGTCCTACTTTTCTTGTGTAAACTGTGTGACGGTAATGGAAATCGGTTTTTTCTCGAAGTGCGGATAGAACTGGTTATTATTATTGTTATATTCGTGTTCAGAATTGTCGAATTAAAGATAACACATGTAATTTAGGTTGGAAAAAAATTTCCCCTCCATGTAATGAATTTTTGTTTTGAAACGGTCCTACTTTTCTTGTGTAAACTGTGTGACGGTAATGGAAAATCAGTTTTTTCTCGAAGTGCGGAATGAAGTGATTATTTTTTTTGTTATATTCGAGTTGACAAGGGTCGAATTATAGATAAAACATGTAACTCATGTCGGGAGAAAACGTTTCTTCCATGTAGTGAATTTTTTTGAAACTGTTCCTACTATTTCTGTTCAAAATCTGTGATATTAATGGAAAATCGGAATTTTCTCAAAGTGTGCAAGGAACTGGTTATTATTATTGTTATTTTCGAGTTGAGAAGGGTCGAATTATGGATAAAACATGTAACTCATGTCGGATAAAAAAGTTCCTCCATATAATGAATTTTTCTTTAATCGGTGTGATTTTCATGTCGTAAAGTCAGGGTAATAACCTTTATTATTACGTATGATAATTTTAAACAAACAAAATACCCAAAAAATCTGAATAGGCTTATTAGGTACATGCAAGAAGTCGGTAAAATATGCTGTAGGCTTTGTACAAGTTATGGCAACAAACGAGATGTTCTCAAAGAAAAAATACATAATAACTTACGTTCATTCATTCTTTGCTCTGCAGAAAGACATATTAGTTAAAAATGGTTAAAAATATACCGAGTAGAAAAAGCCGTGTGAAGATTGTATAACACCAGGACCACCGGCTAGGAAATTATAAAAATATATACAGAGTGACCCGTGAGCAGAACGGGGTTATTTAACTGCCACCTGTGAATAGAACGGGCTCTTACGGTCGTTTTAATATTAAACCTTTAAGTACTAGTCCCTATGCCAACTTAATCTTTCACCCGCGAGCAGAATGGGGTTATTTAACTGTCACCTGTGAATAGAACGGGCTTTTGCGGTCGTTTTAATATTAAACCTTTAAGTATTAGTCCCTACGCCAATTTAAACTATCACCCGCGATCGGAACGGGGTTATTTAAGTGTCACCTGTGAGTAGAACGGGCTGTTTCGCTCGTTTTAATATTAAACTTTAACTACTAGTCCCTATGCCAACTTAATCTATCACCCGCGAGCAGAATGGGGTTATTTAACTGTTACCTGTGAATAGAACGGGCTCTTGCGGTCGTTTTAATATTAAACCTTTAATTACTAGTTTCTATGCCAACTTAATCTATCACCCGCGAGCAGAACGGGGTTATTTAACTGTCACCTGTGAATAGAACGGGCTCTTGCGGTCGTTTTAATATTAAACCTTTAAGTACTAGTCCCTATGCCAACTTAATCTTTCACCCGCGAGCAGAATGGGGTTATTTAACTGTTACCTGTGAATAGAACGGGCTCTTGCGGTCGTTGCTCGTAATATTAAACCTTTAAGTACTAGTCCCTACGCCAATTTAAACTATCACCCGGGAGCACCTGTGAGAAGAACGGGCTTTTGCGCTATTTTTAATATTAAATCTTTAACCACTGAAAATCGGCGTTGTGGATTCTGAATATAACACATTCGAATTTGGCGGCGGCGGCGGTTGGAGTTGTCCTTACGGAACGCTGCCAGAACGAAGGCAACATGGCTTGCTGCGTACAGGGACCCGTCAACTCCGGTATTACCTGTTTCTCTGTTAGCTCTTCATCAAACATGAAGCAAAACAGCAATTAAACAATGCTTTTTCTACCATTATATGAAATCAAGCTTCAATTCTAATTTCTCTTAGTTTAATAGTGGTAGTAGTAGCCCTACCGGATTGCGCAAACCTCTCCTGGAGATCCTTTAAGGGGATATTTTCGGGGAATTTATTTCCGGGGTGCGCCAGTCCCCTACCTCACATTTAAACCTAAGGACAACACAAGCACCCAGTCACGAACCCGGAAAAGAGATTTTTCACTGCTGAATCGAACCCGGGCCGCCGGAGTGGAAGGCAAGCGTGCTACCAACTAACCCAAGGCAGGGACAGTTTAATGTTAATTGATCACGAATTAATATTTGAAAAGTTTCCTTATTCTACTTCATTAAAACACGAAGGAAATGTGAGTTATTACATACAATACTACAACAAGGTTTTTCTCCATGTATTACATAAAATTAAGCTTCCGTTCGTATTTGTGTAACCCCCGCGCTCTTAGCTTAATGTAACTTATAATTGAGGAAGTTCCTATTGTTTTTCAGACCGTAAATTACACAAAACGAAAGCTTTCATTCTAAATTGTGTAACTGCAGTGTGTTACTAGCTGTCATGTTGGTACTGCTCCAAAGTCAGATGTTGGTTTAATCATCAAATAGCCGTGGTAGAGAATACTATGATTTTAAATGGGGAAAATCACGACTTTAATTACTGTTTTTTTAAGCCTTCGTAGCAAATACAGAGCTTTGTGACGTCTCAAAAAATTCAGCGTAAATTCCTGAACAATTTGAGTGGTTTTAAAAAACAATAAAAAAATTGGTTCGGATTTTATTCGTTTATACACGTATAGTGCACTTATACCCAACATCTCACATAATGGAGAATGTGGCAACATTACAATATCATGAAACAGAAATAAAACAAGAGAACTTCAAATCCCAATGTGTAAAACATGAACATACTGTTAAGTATGAGGACATACCCGCAACCTTCAATTTAGTAGAGACACGCCAAATTAAAAGCGAGAAAATAGACCCAGATGTTGCAATAGTCTCTAGAATACCAAAGTTAGAGACAAAGACATCGTGTGCCGAAATTCCAGACACATTTCCTGAAGGAAATAACGAAGAGCTCGTGCTTACTGAATATCACAAGAGTTGGCCTGTGCCCTTCAAAAGCAGTAACAAAAAAGGAATCTCGTGTTATATTTGTGACAAAACATTTTCTCTACCTAATCTCAAAACTCATATGCGTATACATACAGGAGAAAAACCCTTTAAGTGTGATGTCTGTTCCAAAGCATTTTCCGAAAGAGGTCATCTCAAAACTCATGTGCTTACACACACGGGAGAAAAACCTTTCATATGTGATGTTTGTAATAAAGCATTTTCTCAGAGAGGTAATCTCAAATCTCATCTACATAGACATACAGGAGAAAAAAATTTCGAGTGTGATGTTTGTAACAAAACATTTTCTTTAAGGTGGTATCTCACAAAACATCAGATTTCACATACGAGAGAAAAAGATTTCAATTGCGATATATGCAACAAAAACTTTTCCCGAAAAAGAGTTCTTCAAAGACATATGGTTACTCATAGCGGAGAAAAACCTTACATATGTGATGCCTGTGACAAAGCATTTTCCAATAAAGGTTCTCTCAAAAAACATTCTGTGTTGCATACAGGAGTAAAAGCTTTCAAGTGCGATGTATGTAGCAAAGCGTTTTCTGAAAGCAGTACTCTCAGAAAACATATGCTTACCCATACTGGAGAAAAAGCTTTCGAGTGTGATATCTGCAACAGAACATTTTCTTTAAGAAGTGGTCTCAAATCTCATCTACTTAGACATACAGGAGAAAAACCTGTCAAGTGCAATGTTTGTAATAAAGCATTTTCTACGAGTAGTCAACTCAAAACTCATCAGGTTACACACACAGGAGAAAAAGCTTTCAAGTGTGATATTTGTAACAAGGCATATACTCAAAGAGGTAATCTAAAAAATCATCTGCTTACTCATACAGGAGAAAAAGCTTTTAAATGTGACATTTGTAACAAAATATTTTCTTTAAGATCAGGTCTGAAAAAACA
Source organism: Ectobius pallidus (assembly GCA_964059195.1). Lineage (NCBI taxonomy): Eukaryota > Metazoa > Arthropoda > Insecta > Blattodea > Ectobiidae > Ectobius > Ectobius pallidus. The sequence goes on from CAXKWD010000008.1 coordinate 83,295,602, forward strand.
TCAGCGTACACATACAGGAGAAAGAGCTTTCAATTGTGATGTCTGTAACAAAGCATTTTCTCAAAGAGGTAATCTCAAAACTCATCTGTTTACTCATACAGGAGAAAAATCTTTCAGGTGTGAAGTTTGTAACAAAACATTTTCTTCAAAATGGCGTCTCAAAGTACATCAGGTTACCCATTCAGGAGTAAAAGTTTTCATGTGCGATGTCTGTAGCAAAACATTTTCTCGAGGAAGCGATCTTAAAACTCACTTAGTCACCCATACAGGAGAGAGAGCTGTGAAGTGTGATCTGTGCAACAAAGCATTTTCTTCAAGAAGTAATCTCAGGAAACATCAGCTTACACATACAGGAAAGAAAGCTTTCAAATGTGATGTCTGTAGCAAAGCATTTTCTCGAAGAAGTCATGTCAATACTCATCTGGTTACACACACAGGAGAAAAAGCTTTCAATTGTGATGTCTGTAACAAAGCATTTAATCAAAGACCTAATCTCAATAGACATCTACTTACACACACAGGAGAAAAACGTTTCAGGTGTGATATCTGTAACAAAGCATTTACCGAAAAAGGTGATCTAAAAAAACATTTAGTTACTCATACCAGGAATAAGACCTTTCAAAATGTGGGTTTACAAGCAAAATAAACTAAGTCAACAGCATTTCCATAGGAATGTTTTTTGCCTGTATGTCATGTTTGTCACAAAGCATTTTATCAAAGAAATGATCTCAAAACTCATCTGCCCACAGATAAAGGAGAGAAAAATGTCAAGTATTGTGTCTGTAACAACACATCTTTGGAGAAATCTTAAAACTAATTTCTTCACCTTTACAATAAGACAAATGTATTGCGTGTCTTCTGTAACAAACCATTTTGTGAAAGCAGTAAACTCAAAATTCATTTTCTTCCTGGCTGAGCAAAAATTTATTGTCTATGATTATACGATATTCTCTGGGACTTTATTTCCTTATGAAAGTTAAAAATCTGGTAAAAAACAATTTTAGGTTGCACACTAAGCTTATCCCACCAACTCTCTAATGGGACCCACCTGGGAAGGAGGGGTTTAGGGCCCCCTCCTGGTTGGCATTTCCAGTAGTTAATGCAAAAGGAGAAACCGGGAAATTATTTTTCCTTTATTCACTTCTTCTCTTCCTTTTCCTGTCTTCCTTTCTCTCACCTTCTGCCTACCTACTATTTGAGACCTATTCCTAACAGTAAATTTTGGATTGACATTATACGAACTCATGACCACTAGCACTGTAACCAGCAGCCTTAACCACTACACCACTAGCGATTGCTGAGCAATGAAGGGGAAATTCATCTATTTAAGTTCAGAGAGCATTATAGTATATGAGAAATAACCATTTTGTTGCGAAGGTCTCTTTTATAATTGTGAAATATTATGTTGGCTCTGAACAGAGCCGTATTGGTGCAAGCGTTGCTTTTGCTGCATTAATTAAGTCATCTTGCTTGTGGCATACCATTCAAGTCTAAAACTCTTCACTCGACAATGGGAAGTAGGTAGCAGTGCGTGCATTGGCTTGGAAGCCTTGGCAAGCAGGGGAAGCAAGTCGGCGGGCGAGAGTGGGCGGAGTTTTGCCGGTGCATGACCTAAATTTGTATTTTGCCATTAATTTGTTAGCTTAAATGTTTAAGGGTTTGCTAAAATTTGTAATTAAATTAAAATAACTGAAATAAAAATTCAAATATTTAGGGAAAGATGTTTGTCTGTTGGGATATGACTTAAACACAATTGATAGAAGTGTAGAGAAATTTTTCAATGCCTTCAAGAATGTTAGATTGGAAATTAATACAGAAAAATCTAAGTAGAATATGGTGATGAAACGTCACACGAATGTGCGTTAAAATATCAGAATAGCCGATAAAGCATTCAAATAAAATGATGCAATTCAGGGAGCTCCTTCACAATAGCATAGCCAGCTAACATTGAGGTATACTCCGCCATTAGCGACCTTACCCCTCTGAGCCGTGGAGAACAGAAGAGGAACAACTTCAGTATATTGCTCCTAAACTAATATAACTGTTCCTAACCTAACATAACCTGTCACTGACCTAGAGTTCAAGTGTCACTGCTTACATTATTGCAGAAGCTTTTTTAAGTGAAACTTCTTTAGCTGTGGTAGGGGTAAATCCAGAGATTGGGTCACGCTCAAACATCGTCACGAAATTAGTGTCACACTCAAAACCGTCATGAAAATAGTGAGGTATGATGGAACGGACTGCACAGAAAACAATCAACTAAATGATTAGGAGTAATCAACTGCTATACGATTTAAAGGTCAAAATAAAATACTCAAAGGGGAAACTGACGATAGACGGTAATGGAAAGGAAATTTTTCAGACCTAGTACGAGGACCTGCAAATGGGAGTAGTAGTAGTAGTAGTACTACTAGTAGTAGTAATAATAATAATTACAATAACAATAATAATAACAATAACAATACTTACTTGCTCAATGGCAATAGACAATTCCTAAGCAAGCTAAAGGAATATTATCTATTTTATGAAATACTAGCGTGTGCCCGCGGCTTCGCACGCGATAATTATTTCAAAAATTAAAAATTAAGAGCATAATAGTTAAATCATTATATTTATTAACACCAAAATCACGTGGACTACATACCACGATTAGATAGCGTCGCCTGGTAAAAGCGACCTCAGATTCGAGTACCCTGGCCCAGAAAACCCCTGCATAGTGAGTTTCGTCCAAGTCGAACAATGTTTGACCATATTTAGGCCTATATTGAATATCCCTCTTCCGTGTAGGTTGAAAATTTCATACGTTTGTGGGACTTGATATTCTAAACAAATGAATCGTCAAGGATGGACCTACAAAATCAAGCGATCGCCCGCGATAATTATTTCAGAAATTAAAAATTAAGAGCATAATAGTTAAATCATTATATTTATTAACACCTAAATCACGTGAATTACATACCACGATTAGATAGCGTCGCCTGGTAAAAGCGACCTCAGATTCGAGGTACTTGGCCCAGAAAACCCCTGTATAGTGAGTTTCGTCCAAATCGAACAACGTTGGACCCCATTTAGGCGTCGCGTGGTAAAAGCGACGTCAGATTCGAGGTACTTGGCCCAGAAAACCCCTGTATAGTGAGTTTCGTCCAAATCGAACAACGTTTGACCATATTTAGGCCTATATTGATTATATCTCTTATAATAATAATAATAATAATAATAATAATAATAATAATAATAAAATCAGGTAAACTGATATAACAAAGTGCCAGTATGTTTTGTTTAATCAGTTATGATTGCAGTTATGATATGCAGAATATAAAAAAAAAAGTCAAATTGGCCGGTTTCGGGATTTGAGCCATGGAACTCCAGAATGTGACGCCAAGACGTTACCATCTCAGCCACCTGGGTCAGTTATGGGATAAGCGCATTTAAAGCAATAGTGTTGTCATAGCTAACTGTATTTTAATTGCCAAAGCCTTACAAATCACAGTAAAACAAAAGGTTATGTTGTCAAGATAACTGATTTTCATTTGTTCAAATAAATTCTTTCGAATACGTATATTACCATAAAATAGGCACTAAATTGAGCATAACTCCGAAACAGGTCAACCGATTTTATCCAGTATCAATAGACGTCTTCCCATGGGCATTATAAATGTGTATACCAAGTTTCATAAAAATCCGGTAAAGTGTATTTGAGTTACCGCGTCTTTAAAATAGACACTAAATTGGGTTTTACTACGGTATCGGTCTACCGATTTGGTCCAATATCAGTAGACTTCTTCCCATGTACATTATAAATGGGTATACACAGTTTCAAGAAAATCCAATAAAGCATATTTGAGTTATCGCGACTTCTTATATATTAACATAAAATGCACTAAATTGGGCATTATTCTGGTACTGGCCAACCGATTTGGTCGAATATCAATAGACGTCTTTCCATGGATATTATAAATGCGTGTACGAAGTTTCATAAAAATCCGAAAAAGCGTATTCGAATTATTGCGCCTTTAAAATATACACTAAATTGAGTTTTACTCCGGTACCGGTCAACAGATTAGGTTCAAATTCAATAGGGCACTTTTCATGGGCGTCATAAATGGGTATACTAAGTTTCGTGGCAATCGGATACAGCGTATTTGAGCTATGGCGCCTTTCTAATATAATCTATTAAAATAAGCACTAAATTGGGCATTACTCCGGTACCGGTGAACCGATTTGGTTCAATATCAATAGGGTTCTTCCCATGGACATTATAAATGTGTTTTCAAAGTTTCATGAAAATCCAAAAAAGCATATTTCAGTTATGGTGCGTACAGACACACGGACAGACAGACGGTCAGACAGACGGACAGACAGACAGACGGACAGACATTTTTTCGTCCACCACACAATCTCATAAAGTACCATACTGGCACTTAATAATAAAGCTCCATCCACAATGTGCAGTCGGCAGTCGGTAGTTGGTAGTCTGCAGTCGGTAGTCGAAGTATAACGTATGGTGAGTAATGGATGCCATTCACAAAGTGCACTTGCAGTCGACAGCAGGCAATCGGCAGTTGGCAGTCAGTAGTCGGCAGTCGAGAAATTCATCTTCGACTACCGACTGCACGACTGCAAGTAACATATTACGAGATTGAAAATGATTTACTAGTGCAAATAAACATATTAGCATACTACGAGAAAGCAAGATATATTTTTTACATATATTATGCAATTATAAAGCGATCCCAACACATTTTTTATATTGTAAAATGTTTTCCTAACTTCAGTGTCGACTGCATATTGTGGATGGCAAGACTGCTGCTCCCAAGCGGCCGACTGAAACTGCTAAATGCCGACTACGGACTACCAACTGCCGACTGCACATTGTGGATAGAGCTTAATCCTCTTCGGTGTTGGTTGAAAATTTCATATATCTGCGTCCCTTGACATGATAAACAAATGAGTCGACCAGCGTGAGCTACAACATTCAAGCGATCGTAATGGTTTTATGACAAAAATAGCCAAAGCCTACTGTAATTGATTTGACATTGAAATGTGTAACTGAAAATTGATGCTTCGAAAACGCTAAAATACACGTTTTCTGCCCGTTTTTCATTCATAACTCAATAACGAAAGCAAAAACTAAAAATGTAATATGCCGAAAACCTTCCCGGGAATGTACTCAACAACTTCCCAAAGTTTCATGGCGATCGGATGAATGGTGTAGTAATGCATAAAGGACACACACACAGACACACATACATTCATTTTTATATATATAGATGGAGGTTCATTACCGCACTTAAAAAATCCAAACAAGAAAAAAAAAATCAAAGATCCAAAGTTTAAGAAATCCAAAATTCCAAAGAAAAAAAATCAAAGATCCAAAATTGAAAAGTCCAAACTCCAAAATTGAAAAAATAAAAATCCAAAACTAAATAATCAAAATATCCAAAATTTAAAAAATTAAAAATTAAAAAATCTAAAATTTAAATATAAAAGATGCAATTTAAAAAATCCAAAAATTAAAAATTTAAAAATAAAAAATTAAAAAATCCAAAATTAATAAATCCAAAATTAAAAAACCAAAATACAAAATTAAATGATCAAAAAAATCAAAATTTTAAAATCCAAAATTGCAAAATTAAAAATTCAAAGATAAAAAATTTAAAAACCCAAAATTTAAAAAATTAAAAAATCGAAAATCCAAAATTTAAAAAATCTAAAAAGCCCAAAATTTAAAAGTTGATATTCCAAAATTTAAAAATAAAAAAATAAACATTTCAAAGATCCAAAATTAAAAAATCCAAAATTAAAAATTTAAAGATCCTAAATTTATAAATCCGAAAGTCCAAAAATTTAAAAATTAAAAATCCAAAATTATAAAATCCAAATTTTCAGAATTTAAAACAATATATATAAAAAATTAAAAAATCCAAAAAGCCAGAATTTAAATAATAATAAAATCCAAAATTTAAAAATCCACAAAATAAAAAATTCAAAGATTAAAAATTTAAATAATTCAAAATTCAAAATTTCAAAGATCCAAAATTAAAAAATTAAAAAAGTCCAAAAACCCAATATTAAAAAGTCCAACAATGCAAAATTGAAAAAAGACAAAAATAAAAAATTGAAAAAATTAAAATTAAAACAAGTTGCACTTCTGTCGCGTGGCGTTCCACACACACTTTTTTAATCCTTCCATACCTTTCATAAAACATTATCTTTAGCCGATAAGATATCTGTGAAAGGAAACAACCATGAACCTAAAATACTTTTTAAGAATTATTTACAGCATAATGAAAATTTTTACATATTCACGCCTATGGTTGTAAATCTAAAGAAGATGGGAATTTTTTCTTTATGAAGTACTGTATGGCAAGTTTTAAATACATCTCAAAATTTAGATAATTTCTTCACCATATGACGAATAAAAATGTCACTACGATGTACAGGAATAACTTAAATAATTTGAAGTATTTGTCACTAATCTACACATGTCTCTGCCACTGCAAAATAATTATTGTTCCTGTTTTTTATGACAAGCCCCATTAGTTCTTTTCAACATGAATTAATTAATTACTTCGCAAAGACGTTAAAAAATCATTACATGTTTCTGGCAATCTCACACTCTCCTAGGCAGAATATAGGTATCTGGAATATAACTGAAATGCTATCAAATGCCAATTTTATAAGAAATCCAACATTATTCACATTTATTGATTCTCATAAGCATGCGGCAGTACGAGAAGGCAGGACCTTGTCTGACCCTGCTGCACTCTTCTGGTAAAATTTGTAACTGCATGCAAAAGGTTCCCATTAGATGATACACAAATCTTACCTGGTGACGAACATATTCAGCCAGGTCATGTGTGGCAGGGAAGTGGAATGCACAGCAGTGATAGGGATATGTGAGCCAAGCTTCTCGTATGTACTGAAAGAAAAATTTCTTTTTCAAATCACTTTTGTGTAACCTTGCATTTATCAAACGCTTAATAGACCATAATCTTCACTATGAAAAAAAATAAACATTTTAATAGGTACATAGCTTTTGAAGGGCTAGTAACAAGGTTGTTAATTGGCAAACTGGGATTTTGGGATCAATCTGGGGCTCCATTCTCAAGGTGAATGAAGGTATTGCTAGGGGTGTCTGGATTGGTATGGTCAATCAAGATTGAGTCAGAACAATTAAAAACTACAATCACCTGCCTGTCAAGCTAAAAGCGATAAAAAAACTAAGCCTTTTCAAAAAGAAACTACGTCTGCACTTCACTGACTACTACTTCAAGTCTCTTGACCATTCTAACTAACATCCAGCTCTTATGAAACCTTATTTGTTACTTATTTGTTACTTGCCTAGATATAAGTCCACTTTATGTTTATTAGTTATAAGTCAACTCTGTGTTCTTAATCATCCATAACCTTGTTATATACCTAGATTTAAGTATCAAAATATGTTCATAATCTTCATCACAATCATTCATCATCACCCATTACCACACATTGTACCATATTATTTATGTATCCTGATGCCGTCCATCTCATGTTCTGTTATTTTGTAAGGACTGCCCCTCCCTTGAGCTGTTAGCTCATTGGGGCATACCAGATAAATAAATAAATAAATAAGTGTTGGATAAAATATGGGGCGAGGGATAATGAGAATATAAAGTAGTGTAGAAAAATAAAGATCAAAATTAAGACAATGGTCTTAAAGGCAAAATAACATGCATTGATAAAATATTCATTAAATAACCAGAATTTTGCTGAAATTGGAATTATAGCTGGCTTGGTTATTCTTAATTGACTCAATAATATGAGACCAGAAAGGGCTCAGTTTGAACCCATTGTCTTTATTTAATGAAACTTCAAATTACATTTTATTTTGATAGATGTGTGACTAAATTTAAGCAAGTAGAAACATGTACTAGTATTGATAAAAATAATATAAACAGAAACTTATTTGGTATAAAGGTTAATCTAATTCCTGAATGAAAAAGTATCTATAATATGGATAGTTTAATTCACAAAATGTTGTTACTTTTTTATTTCTTCAGTTATTTCTAAAATGTTGACATAAATAGTCTGATTTATATTTTCTGTATTGACATGGGCTTGTATCAGAATGTTAGGTAATGTTACAAACCTACTTTGTTAGAATAACGTATTCTACTTACCTCAAAGTTGTAGATGGACGGGAACACCTTGAGCGTTTCTGTGTCTTCTAATCGAAGAATTTCCAGCTCTTGAAGTCCACGAGTGGGCAAGTGAGCAATGGACGTTTCTGACAGATCTCTGAGAAAAGGTGATGCAAAATGGTTAAAAGCCTTAAAGCCAAAATAACATTCAGATAAATACTTCTAAAACCAACCTGTTTAATATTTTGAAAGGAGATTTTTAATCTGTAAAAGCAACAAGTCAAGTCTAAAGGAAGTAATGTTAATTCCATGCATGATTTTTATGAACTATATTCCATGCGTGATTTTTATGAACTATATCCCTGAACAGTAATTTTCTCTCCTATCTATTTGTTAGACTTTTTTTCTGATCTTTTCTCGCCTTTGACTGGCTATACTTTGATTTTGGGTGAAGATGCATTATTTATAGGCCATGGAGCTATGTACGAGGGTCACCCAGAAAGTAATGCACCACATTATTTTTTTCTTCATCAATTATTTATTGAACACAATGAAACTTACACACAAGAAAGAATGATGTTTCTTCTACACTCCCTATTTTTCCACATAATTTCCTTCCCGTTCTAGGCCTTCGTCCAGCGAGACACAAGGGCGTGTATGCCCTGTCGATATCACTCCTTGTTCTGGTTGGTCACAGAGCCATTTCTGCACATTTCTGTCACAATCCTGGAGAAAAACACTTCCCCTCAGCTGAAGACGTCAATCAGCAAAGGAAGTGTGGATGCAATCATCTGTGCTCTTGATTACTAAAAAGTGTATGCATGTTGGGTTCTGTGCTGTCTTACAGTGGACCACAAATCTCTCAGAATAAACATTTCTTCTGAGTTGCTGAAACGTTTTGAAGCTGAGGGAGAAGCGTTCTTGTCCAGGATTGTGACAAAAATGTGCAGAAATGACTTCGTGACCAGAACAAGGAGTGATACCAAAAGGGCACACATGCCCTTGTGTCTCGCTAGTGGAAGGCCATAGAATGGGACGGAGATTACATGGGAAAATAAGGAGTGTAGAAGAAACATCATTGTTTCTTGTGTGTAAGTTTCATTGTGTTCAATAAATAATTGTTGAAGAAAAAAATGTGGTGCATTACTTTCTAGGTGACCCTCGTATCTTGGGTAGTGGAGTTTAATAAAAGCAAATTACTATTTTTTTGACTATTGTTACTTAAATATAATTTTGACATCTGAATTTTATTATTTCACTCAGCAGGATACAACTGGAGTTCAAATTGTGCAGCTATGCCTATTAACAATGTCTAAATGGCCAGTTTTGAAATGCAATATCCAAGACAAACCTCATATGAGGTATTACAAACAACATGATAATGAAAAAATTCAAGAGATAAATTGGAAAGCAATTGCTTTATGAAAGATTCCAGAGTAGGATATGGACATGAATAATGCCTCTTGAAAATCGTTTTGAAGGTCTGAAACTAAGAAAAATACACATAGATTTAGAATTTGCATTGAAGTGTCATTCATGTTCCAAAATAATTTTGTCTCCATTAATAGTTATTTATAAAATCAATCTAAAATTTGTGTACTACCAATTGCTCTTGGCAAGTCATTTCATCAGTTAAGAAGAGAGACCTTGTATCTCCAAAATCAGGTTATAGTTGTGAAATATTCAGAAAAACAACTCTATATTTCTGGTGACGACTCATATGCAAACAACGATTAATTCTGGCACTGTATTTGATTGCAGTGTGAGCTATTTACGTTCTATCTTTATTGAAATTATGTTTTTCTTGTCTCTTGGAAAGTTGCCATTTTGGAGATAAGTGGTCTGTCATCTTTATCAACAACTTGTTTAATTTATTGCCATTTATTTCGACTAAGCACTTATGTGTATGCTTCAATGGATGCATATACATGTACGTACTTAAACACAAATGCATGTGCTTCTATACACATAGACTGAAATTATAGACAGTGTAACAAATTTTAAGCATTCATTTTCCATCCTAGTAACACTGCATTGAAGCCAGCTTTTCTTTCCCCAAGTTGCTCGTCTCAATCTGATATATTTAATATCAGTTATAAAGGCCTTCTTCTATGGGGTTTACCTTTAAAATTGTATAAGGTTTACTGCTGCTTCTCATTTGAGATTCACGACATCTTATAATCACAGTTTGAATGATTTAGTATGGTAGATAATGCAATTTAGACCTATAGTTAGTGGTATAATAATCGAACCTCCTCATTTGATTGTCCTATGAGCACATTCTACTCGAGCCTGAACATTTTGTCAATACCATGTTTGAAAATGTTCTAGAACTATTCTTTTGCTGAACTGTGAAGAAAATGTCTGTCTTATATAAATCCTTAATTTCAAGTTAGTAATCAATTTTATCATAAATGAATTTATTAGTTGCCACTAGTACTAGATATAAAATAAGTTTACTAATTGGGTTGATCCACCTCAAAGTACTAGTATCAATGCGGCATCTACTATCTGATAAGTTATGAAAACAAAATGAAAATCATTAAATCTTTTGAAAATGAATGTATTACAAAAGTCTCTGTGTACAATAATGCATGTGATCTGACATAAAAGAGTACACTTGGAATAGAGTACACTTGGAATATTTACAATTGTGAATTTGAAGAGTCAGAGTAAGCATCTACTCTTATACAATTTAACTGCCCTCAATAGCGTGCTTACTCGCTCCCTCAATTCGTGAGACATTGGGTATACTTGGCGATGTTCGTCTCTCACAGTGTAAACTTTCACAAAGAGTACAAAATTAGGAAAACTGTTTCTTTATTATATAAGGCCTAAGTGAAGTGAACACAATAAACAAATATTCCAATTTTATTTTTACTTACAATTTTCATAGCTCCGAACCACAAACAGTTTTAATAAACTGCCAGTGTAAATTTCTTAAAAATCCTGGAGTCAATTAATAATGGCGGACAAAGCCACGGGCACCAGCTATAATATATTGATAGTTTAACCTGGAAGTATCGTGGACAATAAAAATCCAAACAAACCACTCCTTCCCTTGAAAATTATATAATTTCTGAAAATTACACTTAATTTATCAAATCAAATTCACATCATATTCATCTGTCAACAAACAGTTGAGAAACGATACGTATTATCAGTGTTCACAGGTAGCTTTGGAACTGCATAAAACTTACGATGTAATTAATTTCTGAAATCTATATACTGGTAGGAACGAATTACATTCTAATTGAGCAACGCTGACTTTTGTAAATATATTGTCAGTGCCTTTAGAATTGTAGACCTGTAAGTTTCGTATTTGAGCATTATTTTAAATGTGGCAAAGCCACAGGCTATTATCTAGTTAATATACATGTTCTTCAATAGCATTGTAATCATACCCTTACGATTGTGCAATATTGTGAACTTTCATATAATGTGAAGTTCAGGTTTGTATTGATGTGTTATATCTATCTTGTGGCAATAATAAGCCACTGCCTTAAGTTAATTCATATAATACTTAGCAACTGTAATTTTTATTGTCATTATCCTATTTAAAATTCATATGAAATTTTTTTTCTTATCAATTGTTATTATATCACGGTCCTTATCAACTGGTGATTAAAAACTGTATACAGTAATTGGATTTATATTTAATTGATATTAAAAGTGTACAAACTGTAGCTTTTTTATATGCTCACATTCTTTTAAAAAGAAATGGTGTTTTTTTAAACATTAAAACCTTCAACTTTGCCCACTTTATTTTAAATTTGACTTCTTGACTTTTTCAAGTTCACAATTATTAATATTCCAAGTGTACTCCATTATGTTACATCACATGCATTATTGTACACAGAAATGTTTGTAATACATTCATTTTCAAAATATTTAATGATTTTCAATTCGTCTCCAGCAACTAGTAGATGCTGCATTGATACTAGTACCTTTAGGTGGATCAACCCAATTAGTAAATTTGCCTTAATTTCAAGTTTTCAGAAAGAAGCTGAAAAGGCAGAGAATTCATTTAAGGCATAGTAGCAATCAATTTCTCAGTTTCATAATTTATTTGAACTTAACTCTATTTCTATAATTCAAATGGTACCAAGATATTTTAAGTGAAGCAACTTTTTCAGAAGTCATGTCCTTAACTTGTAGTCCTCAGTTATCAGGACCTGTATTTCATAATGTCACTTTTTTGTGTGTGTCTTTTACAAAATAGAAGTTACTAGTAACTGTTAGATCAATTTTATTGTTGAAAATCTGTACCTTTCCTTATTTTGTAAAATATTGTGTGCTGTATTCAAATTAATATTGAAACACTCGATATTGGATACAGTACAGAGCTCAGCAGAAAGCAAGTGGCAAGAGTGCTTGTTGCAATGCATTGTTCCCCTTCTTTCGGCCACACTTGCCAACTCCAGAGCTCTGCACTGTACAAGGATATTATAAAATTTCAGTCATAAGGTTTCAGGAGTACCAAGTTTCAAGTCTTTTGAGAATTTAAAAGTTTCAAACTTTGATAACTTGAAATTCAGGATTCGACCCATTTCTAATAAAAATAGGCCTACATCTGTTGACTTGAGCATGTTAAATTTAATTTTAAATGAATTGTAATAGTTTCGTTTGTTGATTACTGAACACTTCATAATTTTTGTACAAAAATATTAAATATTTACCCTAAACGCTTTATCCGCATTATCCTGGGAATTTTACGTACCACCCAGATGCCAGACTCCCCTGGTCTGTGATACCCCCTTGAGTCATACTTTTACCAACCGCAGAAAGGGTCCAGTGTGAGCCTGACTACAATAGTCTCTCAATTTGTATCTGATTATCTGTTATATGCTACAACTTAAAGTCTATTACTTTGTGAAAATTATCATGAGCTTTAATTTTTTACCCTTTAATCCTTTGCTTAAGGTAGTAAATTACAAAAAGAAATAAGAACGCCATTAAAACCCTAAGTAATGTATTACATTATCCTATCCTTATGAATATTGAATAGTTAACATTTTAAATACAACAAGATATTATGTATTTTAAAATAATTTTTCTGCTGTGGGAATTAAATAAAAAGTTAGAAGTATTCACATTTTCTATTATATTCAGGTATTGAATATAACTTACAGATGCTGCAGACTCTTAAGTCCCACGAATGTGTTTGGATGAAGTTTGGTGAGAGCTCTATTTCCTTTCAAACTCCTGGAAGATAATATATCTCATTAGATGCACTGACATAGTGAAACCAACTTCAAACTAGGATACTGGCTGGATTGAAAGATCGATTCTACCCTCAAAATTTAATTCCGTGCCATTGTCTAGATAACTAAAAAAAGATGTTTGGATATTACTAAACAAATCATGTGAAGATTATATTGAATTTTAAAAACGCTTTGTAATGTAGGCCCTCTCAGGCATGACTTTCTCTACCCAAAGGATGAATATTAAGTTTCTTCACTTCCTGCATACAGTGAGGGCAGGAGTATGGTGTCAATGTAAAAATGTATTCATGAAACCAGAGAATACTTATTCTATTGAATATTACATTATCCTCATATATAAGCACTTAACTTCAAAATTATAATTCTTCTCTCATTTAAATACCATAAAAACTAACTCTTTGGCTCTACATCCCTGTAGGGACTAGGCCAATCATCCGACCGCTGCTCAACTAGCATAGGCAGGATTGGGGGAATGTGGTCAGCATTCCGACATTCACGACCGTTAATGATATTTTCCGTGACAAGAGCCGCTACTTCTCAATCAAGTAGCTCCTCAATTTATTACGAGGCTGAGTGCACCCCGTTCCTGACCTCCTTACCTCAGAAAAAATCCGAGGAGCCTACCGGGGATTGAACCCGGGCCTGCGGATCCATAGCGAGCGATTTAAATACCAAAGAGATAGAAATTACTTACAGTTTTGCAACTTGAGATCCATTGAATGCCATTCCCTCTACCTCTTCAATCACATTGTAGTTTAGCAAGCTGTAAGCAATAAATTTCACATTTAAATTATATATTGCCTTTAGTAATCCTACATTAAGTTAAATATCTGATGTTGTCATTAATATAAAGTTAAAAGAAAATGTAGCTTATAACATGTTCAGTTTTTAATTTTACCAGAAGTTAATCCAGAAGTTAATGGAACGCTGGAAAAAAGGATATGGAAAAGTACAGGGTCCACGTTAACGAAAAGTAAAATCGTAAGCCCTCTGCTGTTGTTTAATTAAATCATAAGAATTGTGTGCACATGCGGTACTTACTGACTTAAACTCATATATACTTACAGTTGTTCTGCTTTAACACTGAGCGCTGCTGTAGTAATCCTGCTTATGAGATTGTTCTCCAAGTCTCTAAAAGGAAGCAGTTCACATCATAAGTAAGATTTCACTGGAAGTTGGAGGGACATCTAATACTATGATATTACTAAGATGGTTCCTATAATCGAGTCTTTTCATCTACGTATTCTAGGAACCCTTATTCTTCACAAAGTGAACTCAATTCAACAGACGACTGTAATGACCATGGGGTTTTCCAATTTACCATGGGGTGAAATATACGATACATCAAATACAAATTGTAAATATCAATTGAATTTTTCCCTTGCGCTTTTATTGAATACTTATTACTGAACCGAGTGAATGTACTGCTATGTGTATGCACTGATAAATTGACTTGAAGTAACTTGTAAATAATACTGTTATATAAATGTGCATGTATGGGTGTGTGAGTATATATGAGGAACCATATAGGTACTCAGAGTGTATGAATGATACTTAATATCTAAGAATTGACGTATCCTATATCATTTGTGTTCTACACATGTACATGATCAAAAGGATGAATAAAACTACTACTACTACTTCTACTACACAGAATTTAATAGAGTTATACTTCGTACATTGTTGATGGTAGAATGATTTTGGTGAGCCTTTGTTACGGTAGATGAAATTCAAAGGCATAATAAAGAAGAATAA
The DNA here is from genome assembly GCA_964059195.1 of Ectobius pallidus. Classification (NCBI taxonomy): domain Eukaryota; kingdom Metazoa; phylum Arthropoda; class Insecta; order Blattodea; family Ectobiidae; genus Ectobius; species Ectobius pallidus. Next base: position 83,310,705 of record CAXKWD010000008.1, read on the forward strand.
CAGTTTTTCTATAACAAATTCTCAATTATGTTCTTATTAGTGAGCTCCTGCACATCCAACCAAGCTGATCACTCTACTCATTATGTCATTAGGAGTATTTCATTATGATACAACTTCATTGTAATACTCTAAATGGCCTGGCACAAATCTTTGATGCAGGACATAAAAAGTTTCATTGGTTTTGAGGCCGCAAGACTGCAGATTTTAGTTTAATTGTGTAATTAGGAACATTAATAACGCTTTCGCGCATATTTTTAAAAATAATTTTTAGGTGATATGGAATGACTGTTTTATGAAAAAAATATAGATGTTTTATCTTGATTACTGTTGAATTTTCAATTATCAACGACTATGGTAATATGCTTAATCAGTAGGCCTATATAATTAATTTTTGTATTTGATAAACTAGTTGGAAAATTTTCTTAATTTGGTGTTGGTTACTTACTTACTGACTTACTTACTCATTCAATGGCAATAGACAATTCCCGAGCAAGCTAATGGAATATTGTTTATTTTATGGAAGCCGGAGGTTCATTGCCACACTTACATGAGCCCGCCATTCAATCCTACTTTGTGCTAATTCCATCCAACCATCACTCGCAAATCCTACTTCCCTTAAATCTATCATAATATTTTCCTCTCTCCTATGTCTAGGTCTTCCAAGTGGCTTTATCCCTTCGGGTCTCCATGTCAAAATTTTTGAGATAAGTAATGTCTTTCCTCCCCATGCGCGTAACATGTCCAGCCCATTTTATCCTCCGCGATTTAATTAGGCTATGAAGCTCGCCATTATGCATTTTTCTCCTGTCCCCGTGTTCATAGGTCCGGATATTTTCCTAAACGGTTCGAACACTGTCAGATTATGTTCTTCCCGAAGAGTAAGGGTATTGGGCTTGGTTGAGCCCATTCAAGTATTATCACCTCAGACTATCTAGCCTATATATTTAAAACTTTTTATCCCCGTGGAGAGAAGACACGGACTTTTTATCAGTTCATTTTTTATGTAACCTGACCAATACTTTCCGAGATTGTATTGTTAAAAATGCTATATATTAACATTTTTATGCTGCCACTTTAACTAGCCCTACATCATCATTGCATTAAAATTCTGTGACAATCAGGGTTGCCAGGCGTTAAAGCTGAAAATAAGGAACATTTTCGCAGTAAGCCCAAAGCTGTTGTCGCCAATATGGCAACAAAGTAAAATTATATTTAAATTACGGTACACTGAAAATAGTGTTTGAGCTTTGATGTCACATACAGGTTGATAAACAATGATATTTAAATACAGGCTTGAAAGCTTTATAAATTTATATTTAATAATTTAAAATATTGGTGTAGCAGAAAGAGAAGTTATTTTTCAGTATTATTCTCATGGAGCATGAAAATTTTCTTCCTGCTGCATTCTTCACGAAATTCACAAAATCTTTTAGAATCATTTTTATCAGAAGCTGCTAGTTTATGCTTTTTAGCCAGGTAATACAATGTCCAAACTCAACAATAGCTGAGAAAAATGGGAAGAACGTACAGTAGAGTCCCACTAATCCGACTAGATGGGACCGGACCCTGTCCGGTTCACGAAATTTCCCTTAAAATACACGTACTGTACTGCAAAGTTATGTTTGTGGTTGATATGAACTTGTAACTTTTCCTACAACTTAATTTTAGTTTTTATAATATTGGATACGTAGACCTAGTTTTTAACCTACGAACTTATATAGGATTAACAAAATAAAACATCTTCGTGATTAAAACTAAGAATTTATTGATTGTTAGTAAAAAAAAAAAAGTCCGGATTACCCGGATGTCCGGAGGAGTGGAGTCCGGATTAGCGGGACTCTACTGTAGTTCCAGTGAAACAAAGTGGTCAAAAGTTGTGCAACCAGCAGTACTGCCCTTTTCCACGGTTTGACAGCTACGTTGAAACATTGTTACAGTAGGAAGCCTATGTAGTTTTGTAATAAGAGACAATTGTCATCCCATAAAAAATGTTACGGGATAAGGGAACTTTTACTCAGATAATGGCTTTTTGTTTGTTTGTTTATTTGTTTTTTTTTCTGGCTTTAGTTGACATGCCCCATTGCAGTGTGCAGTACTACATGCCTTACTTAACATACTTCGAGTTAGTTTGTGCTTATTTGCACATTGTCTTCCACACTTATTGTTGACTTATTCACTACAGAAACTCTTTAGGTTATCACTTCCTGCACTTAACACTTCACAATATCACTTAACAATATCTTCATAATGCTACTTATATATTATTTTAGTTCTATATTAGTTCTATATTAGTCTATGCTCTGTATAAATGTTTTAAAGACTAAAATGATTTGAGATTATCTGCACTTTACTCACTGGCCATTTAGCATGTTTAGATTCAATTTCTTTTATAATTTTGTCTCTTTGTGGTTTAAGTTTGTCACATCTATAAATCAATGTTCTGCCGTTTGATCCTCTTTAAGGCAGAAATGGCTTGTCCCTTGAAATACGGGCTACCTGGCAACCCTGAGAATTATGGAATATTTCAAAACAGAAAAAACAATGGTTTTACAGGATTACAATATTTTCGGTTTTGTTGGAAGAATCATTTTCTGAGAAAAGCTTAATTTAAAAATGCACAGCTTAATGTTGCAGGATTAGGCAAGCGGAAACCACTTTTGATAAATCAAATCTATTGATACATCCGGCGAAACCACGCCATCTTGTCCAAATGCTAAACTTATAACACGAGATCGGGATTATCCTAGTAATGACATAAATAACCAGTATTTCTCGTATTCCTAAGTATACCATGGTCTGTATTAGGCCTACTGCTATTGTCATTGCCTTATTATTATTGTCACCACTACTATATTGCCAGTGGTGTAGGGAAGTGGGAAGTCCAGGAGGCCCGAACCCCCTCCCCCCGAAATCAAAACCTAAAATTCTATTTAAGTTATGTAAGCTCCATTTTGTCAAATATTTAATTGTTTTATTTAATAAAAAATATTTAAGTTGTAAATGTTAGGTCTATTATTTTCACTGTTCCATGTGTTATTTAACTTTTCTTATAAATAATAATACGTATTATGACTTAGATAACGATTTCTTGTTTAAGTTGGCATGTCTTAAAGAATAGTAAACAGATTTGCTAACTAGTTTTTCAGTGCTAAAATAGCGTAAAATGTGATTTTCATTGGTTCAATTTTTTAAAATTTTCCGACGGTGGACCCCCGTACCTTCCATTCTTGGGGTATTCCATATTCCCCAAACCCCCCGGCACTTTCGACCCTCCCCGAAATTATTTTCTGGCAAGCCACTAATTAATGCTGCTCATCAGCTCTGTGCTAGCGCGTGGACTTACGGGTGACTAGAGCTCTGAGGATTATTCGTAATGGACGAAGTCGGAATATTAAGTTTTCATTTTATGAATTTATTCCACCAACATTCTTCACATTATTACTCTCCGTTTTCTCCCATTTCATTAATCAATATATCACTTCGCTAAAATCTTCTGATTGGTTACCGTAGGAGTGCATTAATGCGGTATGCGAATATCTCACTCACCTTCTTCACAGACTTCTGATAAAAGTTTAACCGAACTTTGTAGGTTCGAATCGAACCTTGTTTCAGGGCCCTATAAGTTCGGGAAACGGGCGGCCGCCTTGGGGAAGTTGGCATTTGTCTCCAGTGCTTTTCTTCTTGTGCTCATATGAACTGATTTTGCTCTTAAATAGTCTCCATGATGCCGTAGGTCTATATCAGCCCATTCCATAAGTAGGGAAAGCACAATAGACTGACGTATTGATTACTAGGGTTCGGATGTGACAAGTCATATTTTTATTATGATCTCCGTTTTCGCCGCAAACAAAAAATTAAACATGAATTGCACGCTTGTTATCCTAACCGTTTTTATTTTGCATATAAAGTCATATTTTGGTAATTTTTGTGATCTTGGTCATATTTTAGCCATATTTGTAATTTTTACATCATATTTCAGTCATAACATTCGGTAAAGGAGCACAATTGCACAGTATATATCGAGTTAAATTTGAAATTTATTTAATTTAATGTTTATGCCAAATTAATAGTAACTTAAATTTCTTAATTAATGCAATTGTTCATATTTTATAGGGACACGCAAATATTACGAGTACTGGACCTGATGAAGCGAGCAAACAGGAGCAAATCCATTAAAAATAGAAGTAAAACTGTAAATCACGAAAACTGTTAAAAAGTGATTATCTGATTGAATTCATGTGATGTAAGAATTTAGTGTCTTTAAACATTTTAAATCGGATCATTTTTTTTTTTTAAACGTAATTTTTATTAGGTAATATTTTGGATTTTTGGATGATATTTAGTTATTTTTAAGGGCATATTTGCAGTCATATTTTCCACTTTTTTTAGGTAATAAACATACGGACCCTATTGATTACTGTGCGATTGCAAGTATCCCTTTCCCGATTAAAAAAAGAATAAAAAAACAACTTCATTTTTACTCCTACTGTTTTACTATCATTGTGCAGTGTTAATATGGACAGACTCCGCCCTTTGTAATGCGGAGAATTCACCCCCTGTACCAGTGGCGGCTCGTGGCCGGAAAATTAGGTGAAGAGGAAAAAAATGCCACATGCTTACGTTAATAACCGAACTCACCTATGTCTTGTATAGCAAATCAATCCTTCGATAGTCCTTTATGGCTGCAAATTTGTCGGTGATATCATCATAGGACGGCTGCATTTCTTCTAGCTGCAGTAAAGGTTCTTTCTGAATTGAAATATTCGCTAAACAAGATACTTGTCTGGCAACATTTTTGATCCTTCATTTAGTAGGCCTACGTCGTGATCTGACAGCTGGCACAATGATGCTTTGATTTTAAACAATGCGGGTAAGAATATAGTTATTATTTATAAAATCTGATACATTTTATTCATGGAATACTCTTAATAAATCCCAATCGGGATTATGAGTTTCAATAGATAAATTCGATCCTGCTTTTCCGCCGCGAATCTATTGATGTTTATCGTAATTATTATTCTCCTAATCAGATTACTCAGAATATTCCATTCATGCGATGCGGACTTGAAATTGACTAATAAAAAATCTTTAGCAATGCCTCGGATATCGACCAATGACTGTTGTTTATCTTATAAGTTAATATGCTTGCAAGGGTCGGAAAGATGCAATTTTATCTGATAAACTTCAGCTCGTTACTGGATACTTCAAGGCATTAATATGCAGTGATTAATATGTCACATGTCGTATGATTGCCTATGAAAAAATATCCATTGTAGGAATGAAACGTCTTGATTCAACGTTGTCGTCCTATGGCGTCCTATCAGTGACGATCTCCGAAGATGGTTCAGTGTTGTGACACGTGACAGTGGGCTTTCATCACAGTACACAGTAGTCTTGGTATATGGTGACACACATTAAATAAATTAACTTCTAGTCTCATCCCTATGCCTCACTTTTGTGCTATAGAATCGAACGCCTATGATTTTTTTTCCGTTAATGATATTTAATTTTATGAGAAAGAATCCAAGCTCCTCTACCGTTCATACTTCAATGAAGTATATGGTTGTTTATAAACACCTTTTAAATAATTAATTGAAAATTGTTAAAAATAAAAATTCTAGCTCTTTAGCGTCTATGCAAATCGTGTGGAAAATTTAAACAAAATTGTTAGTTTTTTTTTTATAAAATCGTGAAGAATGAAAGTCTGTTCTAGCCTCGCCCAAAGATGTAAGACTTAAAAGCCTGAGTTTGTACAAACGATGGCTGGCTTATAACTACCCTTCAAAGTATAAGGATACCGTATAAAAGTAAGAAAAAGTCGTCAATCTCCCCAGAAGATATCTAATCCAAATACGTTTTATTTATACACGATGTTTAGTTCTCAAGCCACACAGACACGTTCCTGAAAATATTATAGGACAGAGGAGAATTCAAAACAGGTATTTATGTTAAAAACATTGATTTCGAACATTTATTACCTTTGGTACGGGTAGAGGAAGTGAAATTGGTGCTTTGCTATTAATGGAGCTGTTAGCAGAAGAGGAGTAGGTATAAAACCCGCCACACACTGTCATTGTAGCAGCATTGCTGTGGTAACCGCGCGGCGCGCGCATCATGAAGCCGAAGGATGATACCTTCGTGGGTAGTCTGATCCCTTCAGCATGGACGTGGGATAAGCGAGAAAAATGCTGCTTGTAGCATCAGCCAGCATCATTTTTAGTGGACCAGACTACCCATGGAACAGGGGAAGTGAATCAAGGCTGCTTCGTGCTTCTTTGCAAGACTCGAGAGCTCTCTGGCGCCTCCTCCTTTAACATCACTCGTGGCGGGCAATACAAAATTACATAAATGCATTTATAGTAAAAACCAACATTCGTGATATGGGAAATAAACTTTAAAAATACGTATTGTAAAGGAAAAATACTGGTGAAGTGCTACTTCACCTACTTCACCTGAATAGCCGCCACTGCCCTGTACTTCTATAATAATAAGATACGGCTACGGCTTAGTTAAACGAAATGGTGCGTGCAACGTAAAGCTCTTCTTCACGACATTACAACGCCATGATTAATGTACAGTGAGAGACGCGTTTATGCGGCACATTAGTCTGTTTTTTTCTTCATATCACTACACAAAGCAGGAGATATATAATACTTCAAAAGACCTATGATGTCTCATACTTACGAACTAATTATACTGGCCTGTGTGGTCTTTCTTTCTTGGTTTCCTATTGTTCGTTTACAAAGAAATGAGCACGATCTTTTTCAGGTTACATTAGCTTGAAAAGTGCTCTCATGGAATCTCTCGCGACAAAGAGAATACTACACAATAATTATAAAAAGTTGTTAGTACATGTCTATAAGAGCTTAAGTCTAAGAGCTTACAACTAAAACCTGAAATATTGGGGTTTGATCTAGTTGTGTATAAAGCGGATAGGTCTGATGACCTTTGGCTTCTCTCAATAACGAATGAAAATCCATTGCGCTGAGATTCTATTCGATATTGTAAGAGACCACTAACTTAATAAGCTTCCTCAGAAAATTCTGACCCCGGTATATTCTCTTCGCTTACGCCATAATAGGCTATAGTCCTACAAGTTAGAAAGAATCCTGCACGGAACGAAGCTGCGCTTGCTGCAGTAATCACAGCTTTGTTCCGCGCAGGTTTCTTTCTAGCTATATAATTGTAGGACTATAATTAAGAATATTTTAGTAGAAAAAATCCTCCAACACTGGGATTCGAACCCTTTATCTTCGTCATTCAGGGCTGACACCCTCCCAACAGAGCTAGTCAGAGTTGGATTCACAGTGCCAGATGGAATTTCTCTCCCTTTTGACCACACTGAAAGACTACGTCATATACAGTATTGTGAGGTAAATTAATTTATTGATTTTTTGACCGGGTTTCCTCTGTTATTGTACATTTAAGATGTAGAGATGTAATCATGAAACCACAGAATATTGTTTTTGTGAAATATTACATGGGAATATTTTAGGAGAGCATCGACATGGAAAGCCGGTCTTGGGCTCGAGTCTCAGTGAGAGAGGATTTTTCTCCTAAAAATTTTTTTTTTTCATGTAACGTTCAACAGAAACAACATTCTGTGGTTTCATGAATAAATATCTAGGCTAATTAAACATGGTAACCCCCTGAATATATTTGAAAATGAACTAAAAAAAAAGATGACCAGCAACTCAACATAGGGAAACTGAATCTGCAGCACCTGAATAGCAATTTATCTTTCTCTATTGATCTTTGCATATCGTTAATTATCTGTTATTTTAGTTCAGTAGATATTAGACGAAGATCCGAAGGTCGCGGGATCAAACCCGGCCGCGGTCGATGGATTTTTCAGGACTTAAAAATCCTGGGCACGGAGTCCTCCAAGAGGGCAGCTAGAAACTCCAAATTTTGCACGGCTATGCCTGTTGTATGTTCCAATATTCCTGCAAAATTTTACGATTCTATCTGCCATATAAGTGTGTTAAAAAATAAGGAAAATGTACAAATTTTACTTAAAATAAAATAAAAAATCTAACTCAGTCTAAGCTATAAACGGGAGATACGGCAAAAAGTCATAGGATCAAACTTGAAGATCTCTCAAAATCTGTTACTGCTGGTCCAATCGGGTTTTTTTTGTACGACTTACCGTTTAGCTACTATAAGCCTCCAAAAAAGGTCTACAACGACCCTAAAGTTGCGTCTGCAATTTTGAATGTTTTTCGAGGGTAAAAAAATAAAAAAAAGTGATCGTTTTAAATATTTCCATCGGTTGCAAGCTATCGACTATAAGTATGGCAAATTTCAAGTTTCTGGCTCATCTGGAAGTGGGCAAACAGTCTTGTCAATGAGTTAGCTAGCCACGCGGCTTTGTAGTATACTGATGAATTGCTATTTTTAAACCGTTAATTGGGCGTTACTCCGGTAACGGCCTACCAATCTGGTCTTAAATCAATAGCGTTTGTCATATGGACGTTATGAGCGTACATTCTCTCTCTCTCTCTCTCTCTCTCTCTCTCTCTCTCTCTCTCTCTCTCTCTCTCTCTCTCTCTCATCCTATGCCCCCATGTTGGGGCGAAGGGCCTCCAAGTGGAGGTTTCTGTTTACCTATGCCGCTTATTTTCCTAGAGAGGGCAGAGAAACAGCTGGTTACCCCATCGCCTCTCAACCCCCCTCCGGAAACTAAGGCATTACTTGGACGTGAAAGGGCCGATCAATTTTATCCAGAGGCTCTAATTTAGGCTTGGAGTTCTTTTACGTGCTGTAAATCTACGACACGGGCCCCCTAGCTTAAAGTCCCTCCCGGAGGACTCCGTGCCCAGGATTTTTACGTCCTGAAAAGCCCATCGACTGCGGCCGGGTTTGATCCCGGTTTGACCAGTTTGATCCCGGATCTAGAGGCGGATCGCAGACCACCGCAGCCGACAGCGTAGCCTACATACTAGTTACATGAAAATCAGAAAAAGGGTATTCGAGTTATCGCGCGTACAGACACACGGAAGGAAGACGGACAGACGTCCACCAAGTAATTTTAGAAAGTACCGCTCTGGCACTTAATAATGTTCATATGTTGGCTATAATTTTGTTACTTATCTGAAAACAAGATCGCTTCCATGTTGATAAAATTATTCATACTATCGCCCTTTGCCTTGCCTTAGGCCTACCATGAAAACGTATTGGTATTTAGGCCTATATTGTCGCTCTTTTCTTTGGGCACTACTTTTCTTGGTTTCCATCAGACTATAAGACGAAGAATGTAAAGTATTAACGGTAGGAAGCGGAGGAAGCGAAGGAAAATACGGAGATCTGACCGAAGTTGGAATTAAAGCTAACACTTGTTTTACTATGTGAAGATATTTCTATCCTTTGGCAGAAATATTCTTTCTTTCTTTCTTTGTCGTAGTTTCAGCGATTTCAGGATTTAAGCGACCCAAGCCGCCCGGGCCTTACAAGGCCGCGACCTGTCGGGAGAGGGATTATCTTTGGATCACATACATACTTTTTTGACCAGACAAGGACATGGAGGGCCTCCCCGGATGAGTGATCAGCCCAATGCCGGGCCACCTCCGAGACAACACGAACACACAGGACGATACACACCATTCACACTCACACTCACTCACTCAGAACAAGGCGAGGATGGGGATGAAGATGATGATGACGGCCAGATGATATCCGGGGACCACATGGGCCTAAAGTTACCTGACATTTGTCTCACAGGAGAGGGAAAACCCCGGAAAAAACCTCACCTAGGTAACTTGTCCCGACCACGAATCGAACCCAGGCCCGCTGCGTGAGAGTATTGAACGCATCCCCTGAGCCACAGCGGTGGACAGAAATATTTGTAATGTTTAATATTTTGATTTTATAGAGCAGTTAACTTCTGAAGTGCTGCGAACTTAAACGCGTAATTTCCGAGTTCGGACAACACCAGTTTCCGCTGCATTCTAACATTCTTGAATCGCTATATTATTCTATTCCATAACGTAGAATTGAAAAAGTCTCGAGAAATTTCTTTAGTACAGGAGAATCCATATTCTCGAGTTTATAACTCTCTCTCCAGTTACATCAAAAGAGAAAAGGCATGAAAATGAATGTCTTACGAAGTTATAAAATATGCTGCGTACAACTTCGACTACTTCCACTTAAGTGTACTTTCCGAGCTTCATTTTTGGAGAAGCTTATACATTTGTGGAACAATTACTTAAGTTATACAGACTTTATATCTTTCATACACCATGAATTTTATTTTTCTGGCTGTACTAAAATATGTTTATGTACGGCTACCGCTAAGTTCATTCCATTTACTAATGAAACACTTGCCTGAATTTTTAAAACCTTATGAACTAAAAAAAAGTAAGACTAAAAAGGGAATAAACATAAAATTACATACAGGTGTGCAGAATCACAATTTCACATCCTGGAAATGAACTTTTATACCAGTAAAAAAACAGATATCAGTATAAATGTGGCTGATTATGTTATTTTATTTATAAGTTATTTCAATAAAATAACACCATGGAAGAAGAATGAAAGAGGCCAAGGAAGGACAACAACCGTCAAAATGTTATAGAATAACACCATCATATATAACGTAATTCTTAGTAAAAACAAAACTTTAAAGAAAGAAGAATGTCGAATATGTTTTTGTAATAATTGCATGTCAGACACCAAGAGGACAAATTTCTAGGATTTTGTTTTATGAGTTCTGAAATTTAATGACTGTAAATATTCTTATACAAACAACAACCGGCTTAATAAAATCTCTATAAGAATTCAAGTTCTGCATTTAAAGATAAAAAAAAAATAGCAAAAATGTTGCTGCTAAACAGATGTACAATTATTTCCTCAATACAGCAGGACGAATCTATCGATTATTGTATTTATTTCTGGTGGTACTAATCAATTTTTATTAAATGGGATAGCCATAACTGGTTAAAAATTAGCTTAAAGAAAAATTTGGGTTCTTTTGGATTCGATGACGGTATATATTGTTACAGTAACCGACTTTTTTGAAATGCTCTTGTAATGTGTTGCGTTCATTTTTGAACGAACTAGGAAAATAAAAGCAAGTTATAACTTATACACATAAGAGAACTTAAACAATGTTACATTACACGTAAGTTAAACTTTAAGGAAATGTACTGCAAGCTAGGTCTTAGTAAACTATTAATGTGCTTCTCCCCAAACATTTTTCGAATCCTACAGTAATAAGAGAAGCATTTCGTCATGTCGTAATCGCAGAAACTGTTCTACAACGGTGTTCGCCAACTGGGGATATAATGACATCAGGGCACGAGTTGTCTATGTAGGCAGAATAATTAAGGTTAACAGTAAGCGGAAATAGAGTTGGAGAGGGATGTATATCCAATACTGCATACGTATTCCCCCCCTCCCCAGTGCTCTAATCCAACCGTTTCTGGTTCAATGGGAAATACTGCCATTCACAAGGCATTCAGTTGGAGAACATTGTTCTAACATGTTAAAACAGTCTATGTATTTTATACTCACATCATATGTAGAATGTTGTCAGTCTTAAGTTGACTGAGATTAGGGATTTCTTCAAGGCTGGTATGAACAATTCGGCTGTAAGCAAGCAAAAAATTAGTTATTTGATTTACTAATATTAAATTTGCATTAGAAAACAATCATAAGAATTGCTCGTACTTACAGTATTTTAAGTCGAGGTAACTCCACATGAAAAACTGGCGATGGAATTGTTTTCAGAGCTGGAGCTTGGTAAATATATCTGAAAATAAGTAAAATACGCTCATTAACTTTCTCTTTAGTTTGAATTAAAAATTTACAATATGGCAAGAGGGACCATGTGATCTCTACATGATTCTGACACCAGATAATTGTGGGAAAGGAAGTCTTTGGATGATTCTGATCCATTCTCTGTGACGTGAACTTCACTAATATGAAATGGCAGTAGTTTCAAACAAATGAACACGCCAGTTTCTTGATGAGCATTTACAATTTTGAAATGTGTGCTTAAACCTAAAACACCTAAGGTGAATCTCACACTAATTGTGATATATTTTTTCCATTTATCATCAGTTATAGATTCACTGAGATTTCATCATTCAGATATTCTCATGGCATCCTGTCTTGTATCGATTCATTAAAAACTGGCCGTTTTTAATACATAAAATGCTTTAGACGCATTGTGTTGCATTAAAACCCAAGGTAGTATCTAGACTTTGCTGTTCTTTTTAAATATATTTTTGTTTGGCTTTATTGTTTTATAAGTGTGACTTGAAATTTGAAATCCTATTGTTATGTTCAGCCAACCAAGAATAAAAAATGCAAAAAGAGAAAAAATAAAACTATTAGTTGGATGTTAATATAGCACAAGGTTTTTTATGTATAAAAATGAAATGGTCGGTTTTAGAACCCTACTATTCTGATTTAATCCATTCTACTTTATTGCTCTTATACTGTTAATCATAATTAAGCAAATTTTCGTTATTGTTTCTCAGTAATAATAATATCCAAAATAAGTGAGGAGACTCGTCTTAGGTGTCTATATAGGCCTATTCAAAATAGCCTAGGTGTTCTAAGGTTAAAATGTCAAATCATGTAGGTAAAATACCCTAATGTCGATTCTAAATTAATTTGACTATCAATAGACTATGTATAACATGTTAGGTTATTTGAATTCTTTCTTAGGCCTATTTAGTTTCCATAGAGATGATACTTCAGAGTCGTGAGAACTGAAGTACTTACTTAGGAGGTCATTCATTAAATACACATACAAAATAATACAAGATATGAGATTAAGTTGGACATACTGGCTGTTGTAAAGGCTATCTTCGTATTTATTAGTTTCAATTTATAGGAGCCGGTACGAACAGAATGCCAGATGATCTCAAAACATTTCCAAAGTAACAAGACAGTAAGGATGATGGTTCCTCGGAATGTGTGTCTAAAAATTCTATGCTAATGCAAATAACTGTGAGGTAAAATTTAACAAAAACACGCTTTTCATAGATCACGTTTCAGTCACTGTAATAAATATGAACATGTTACCAACTAGTGAGGAAAAAACAGCTTTCTACCTCTTCAATCCTGCATGTTTTGTTTCACAATATCAATCTAATGTTTTATTATCATGAAATGGGACCTATCTTTTATATTCTCAAAAAGTGCATGCTTTCTTATCGTTCTGCACGTTTGGCTGAACTCTCAGATCCTAGGTTTAGTCCTCTATTTTGATGTGCCGTACTAAAAGGTACTTTAAATCGTCTTAAATATTATTTTTAATTCTGCTATAACAAAGAATTTTTATTCATGAAATTTTATTTTTACTCAAGAATTTTTTACACGCTTTTCCAAGAATGTAAAGAACTTGTACTAGCGAATTTTTCTAATCTCCATTAATACTCCATAATTTAATGCACATACATCGTAATCCGAACACTTACCAGATTACGTTTGCTAACAGATAAATACTCTTCTCTGGAAGCACGGGGAAGGCATATCAATCATGTAATTGATTCAGCACAAGCAAACACATGAAGAAATTAACGTTTGTGTAAACTTTGATGTGACTAAACAGTTTCAATATTGACCTAAAATGTTGCCTCATCGTTAGGATTAGGTCTTAATTGATTTCGTCGGGATTTTATTTTGCAGAACGAGCCCTTAAGGGCGAATGAAGTAATCCTACGAGCAAAAAATCATTTTGCTATGTGTATCATATAATATTTTTAGACAGCCCTTAATATTTGTGAAATAATAAATATGAGATATTTTAATGTTTAATTTAGCTTTATTTATACTCGTTTGAACATCAAGGTTATAATCAGGAGCCAGGTTACATGTGTATATCAATAGGCATCAATGATGCGTTTGTGGCGTGTGTTAATTTCAACTGATATTAATTTTTTTAATGAATATGTTACAGGATGAAATATTGGTTATAAGTCATGGTAAGTCAATATTCAATTCGGCATTTGCCTTTACGGCTGGGAAACCAGTATAAACGAAAGACAAATTGATTGAGCCTATGTATTTTTTTGTGCATTCATGGTTGTTGTTACGTTACGTTGATGGAACAATAATTACTGCAACTGCTGACAGATAGGCCTATTCTCTCTGATATTTGCGATTACCATAACATTCAAAAAGGTGTAATGAATTTTAACATTTTTCAATTTTTATTAAAATGACTGTTTAATAATTATGTGCAAGTATTTTTACCTTTAAGAGTGCTTTCCATGTGACAGATACTAAAGTTAGTGCATGGAGTGGTATACAGATTTTATAGCTCTAGTGTCGGCCTGGGTGGCGCAGTCAGTATCGACCTGGTTTTCTGTGTCCAAGGTTGCGGGTTCGATCCCGGCCCAGGTCGAGGGCATATATGTGTGCATAAATGTGACAGGCCCATGTCAAATGGATTTACTGGCATGTAAAAGAACTCCTGCGGGACAAAATTCCGGCACACCGGCGACGGTCACTTGCCTAAGTTGCAGTACATCCCCATCGTTAAATAACCAAATACCAACCAACTAATGCGATAATGTGCAAATTTTATGTATGTCATGTGTAGAAGTTCTACTTTTAAGTCAAACTGGATAAAAACAAAGTTTTTTTTTTGTGGCTTTTGCTATCTTAACCATTAGCGAGTTTCTCACTGCCTGTTGGCTATCTCATGCAACCATTCTCGAACCAGGATTTACTCCTAAAAGTGTGGAAAATATAGTTAGCTTATAACTACCCTTCATACAATGTTTACGAAGATATGCTCTAAAGAAAAGCAAAAGGTCTTAGTAAGAGCAATTATGTACAAAAAGTTATAACGAGTTAGGAAAATTTCCGGAAAATCTAGGAAAAACGAGGCTTTCTTCATGTAACTATAACATAATGAAATAATAATATCATGTAACATAATAAAGTCATTACGGTGCTTCATGTTACATCCCTGGAAGATACCTAACTCGATTCACACAATTCCATTAATTCCATCTTACCCCGCTAATAGTAATGTGCACAATATTTCTTAAGATATGTCTTGGTATACCTTTGTATAAAAGTTTTCAAAATTCAAGAACATTAAAAAATCTTCTATTAAATTTTATTTATATAAACTCCTAATGAATTTAATTCTGAACCTCATAGAAAGAAAATCATAGAAGATATTAATAGCCCTCATCCTTCGACTTTCATATAGTCTGTGCTACAGAGTGATCTTTTGATGTCATGCCTGAATTATGAATACAAATTGCTACTTTACATATTTTTTGCTATTTTGAATCGTAAACATTCTTTAATAGAACTCTCTCCGTCTATGTAAAGTTTCAATTTACGGGCCGGTCTGTTATGGTAAAAAAAGAAAAAAAAAGTATGATGTGAAAGTCACATAACTTTCTCTGCCGAAATAAAAGTTAGGAGTATTCACATATCATTGTAGAGAATCGCAAGACACAATTTTACACTAATTATGCTACAAAAACCTGATAGCCTCTTCTTTGAATGGTGAGAGTAAAAACGCAGGCTATATAACAAACTAAAAAAAAATAATAATAAATGACTGTAGACGTATATTGAACTTTCCGCCGTTAAGAATAATTTCCGAAATTTATCGACCCCCGTTACATCTTCAGAAGGTACCTGACCCAAGTACGAAATTTTTTCATACGATTTTCCGTTTTGGGGCTAGCCTGTTCACAGATATCCACACAGACAGACACACAGGGCCTCAAAAAATGCATTGATGTCAAAAACTCAACATCCAATTTGGAGGTCGAAAACAATACTTCCTCTACCGGTTATATACTTATGGTACGGGCAGAGGAATTAAAAATTACGGCTATCCTATTATTGAAATTATACTGAATATAACCTGATGTCACTAGCGTTCACTTCCCTTTCGTACAAATGAATAGTTATCAATTTCCGTCTTTTTAACCACTACAAATACCATCATTCCTACCACTACTATTAACGTGTACCTAATAATCATTTACAATATTAAAAATAACATTCACAACTATTTCGGCAATAAAATGGTTGGTTTTTGACAATACACAATCGTAAGTCAATACAATATAGGCTAATGATAATAGTAGCCTATAGCTCAAAACATTACTTACGACCTACATTTCTTCCCCATTCATTCTGCAATTCCATATCAAAGCGAAGGATTATTCCAGATTAGTTCTTTATTTGTCTATTCTATAATGGTATAACTTGAAGAGAGATATTATAAATAAATTTTTATTCTCAGCAAATGTGGAAGCTATGTTCATTTGTTTTCATATGTCATTAAAAATTCCAGACAAATTGTTGCCAACGAAAACAGCCTAAATTCCGCTACATATGAAATTACCAAAAAAGCATTTTGATTACTACTCTAAGCACAAGCAAACTGAAATTGAAATTTACGGTGTAAAATACCATAAAACGTCGAACAATGTTAGACCGTTATAAGAACTAACAGGCTCGTACGAATAACAGAACTCACTAGCGCTCATTTGGTTAATTTTGTGATTGCCTGTTAAGTTCTATATAATGGTCTTACATCGTAAATAATTATTTTTTACTGTTTAAATTCGTTATTATTTTAAGGATGACATTATTTTGTTATAATAACATAATTACAAGACCGGAGCCCTTTCTAACGTGATAACTTTTAACCTTCCCACTACCAGGTTATTTTTGTTACTCTGAGTATCCCTGTGGCCATAAAGACCCCAAGTAATCTTCTACTTCAAATCAAGGATTAGGCCATATGCCTGTTCCGGCTTCACAGTGTATCTGTCCAACGTTTCTTAGGTCTTCCCGGATGCCTTCTCCCTTTAGGTTTATAATACATAATTCTTCTTGGGATCCTTTCTAGTGTCATTCTATTAACATGTTCTGCCCATTGATTCCTATAATTTGCAATTTTTCCTTCTAGGGAAAATATTTTCAGTTCTTTTCTTATTTGTCCATTCCTTATTTTATTTGATAAATTGCATCCTTTGACTGACTTAAAACTTCGTTTCAGCGGCCTGTAATTTTTTGCTGTCTGCTGTAGTCATCTTCCATGTTTCTGATCCAAATAGCAAGAATAGTACGGCCATTACTTTATAGAAATTAATTTGTGTTTCTTTTTCTTGCCTTTTCAGATTTCTACTTATTGTGCCGCACATATGTTGAAACATAGGGAGTTTATATTTACAATCATTTTCATGTTTGTACGCGAGGTGAGTGCCTAGATATTTAAAACTTGTTACTTGTTCTAGAGTACACCCAAGTAATTTACATGCGATATATCGGTAATATTACAATTCTTTTTTATAAACTGGCGTAAAAACATCCCTTGAAAACTGGAGAACTACCGATTTGTATTTCATAAGAATTTTTACATTGTACCTTGGTACTACCACGTTATATTTGTTACACTTGTTGCTGACGTTGTTGTAACACTACACATGTCAGGATTGGCTTTAGGCCTTTAGGATTTGGATAGGCACTGTGTTGGATTATAAAGTATAGCATGCATGTGATCAATTATTTTCATAACAAACTTAATATACTAAAATAAAGACTAATTTATTCTAAATTTAAATAAGTGTAATTAAATTCATATCACAAATGTTTCTTTAACTAACTTATTTTTTATATCCAAAATAACTGTCTAAATTCTAACAAACATTTACTTTGCGAAAGTTTCTTGAAAAATTATTCTTCCATATTATGAAATATTTGCTTTCAATATGACTCCCATTTATTTCTGTATTCTCGAAGATCCTTTTATCTTAATTACTACACTACAATAACTTAAAAATAGTAATTCTTTAATTTACTTTATCATATTAATTGTGTAATTAAACTTTCTAAATTTGTCTTTATAACATAAAATAATAAATTTTCAACTTCAGGAGTCGCCATTTTGACTTCCAGAATTAGCCTATACTTAAAAATTACTCCATACCGATGAAAAGTTGAACAAGAGAGCTTCTGGCGGCACGTAAGCCTTTAAATACACTTTTCAACTGACGCTAATACCAGGAAAATCTACTGACAATATAGCGCGGGGAATTTAATTTATTGCGTCTATGTCGGTAGTTAAGCCGTTATTGTACTAAAACTTTCATTAAACACTCTGTAAATTAATTTATACTTCGATAAATTGATGTGAAACAGGAATATAAAAACACCGTTGATTTTCGTAACCATTCGCTAATATTCCGAGAGTTTAACCAATAAAATGCATTTCCCAATTTTGCAAAGGTTTTACAGCCAAACCTCCACATAATGATATATATGTACCCTAGCTGATTATATTGTTATATCAGGGCTATTGTTATATTGAGGGGTTGTAATTTACCTCATATTAGAAAGACTCGTGCAGACAAGTGAGTAATCTATGTCTACAGGATAATTCATGGAACGGACATGTGAAGAAGTAGAACGCTAATTTTGTTACTTAACTTACTGATTCCGTTGAATTGTAACCATAGCTACTTTACACCCGCACACTAAAAAGTTCACTATTTAGATTGGTATAACATCACGGATCATGGCACGCTTTGAGCCTAGCCAAATGTCAGAAATTTCAAACTCGTAGTTGGTGGAAAGAGAGAAAAGAAAGACGAGCAAATTCAACAAATTGCTAAGGCAAAACTAAAACGGTTGGTCCTTATATGATGTTTTAATTGCACTTTATGTACATGTTGCAGTAATAACCTAACTCACTATGTTTTTGCACACATAAGGGATAATTTTAGCCTCAGTAATCCTACTTTCCACCCCTCATGAACTTTTTTGTAATTTCTAAGAAATTTAACAGATATCAGGCCTCCAGAAAACAATATGGATGGCTGGGAAGGATACTGATCTAATATCAACTACCATCCATAGGGCTAAGCACTGGTTTTGAACATTGATAAATTTCATTTTGTTCCTCTAGTGCTGATAATACGTTTTTAATTATGAATTATTTTCCACCTTCAAGCACTAGTATTTTATATTGATATTGCAATAATAGGGTGCTGACGGAGAATTTCTAGACAGTTTTTTGTATCTGTTTATAATATTTTAATTTTATTTTATTATAATTTTTTTGACATATACACAATAAAATCTCTTAGGCATATGTTGAAGAAGAAACGCCAGGTTAAAATCTATGTACAAAAGTATTCTTCTACCAACAGTCACAATAATAAAATTAATCAGGTGTATTGTCAGTGGTTAAAAATGTACAATAATATAATGTGTACACTGTTTTTTATAATATTAAAATTATCGTCAATAGTTAAAAAATGTACAAGAGTCTATTCTTCCATTATTTATCATTCTCATTAGTAAAAATGTTTTTTAATTTATCTTAACTATGTGTACACTGTTTTTTATATGAGTTGATAACACAATGGTACGGTATATATGTAGATTCGTAGTATGGATTTTCTAGGATTCTTCTGTCAGCAGTCATTAAACAATATCAATGTATTTTACATGGAGATGCATTTCGATGCCTGGTTTTGCATCATCTTCAGTCCCAAACAAGTTATATTTAGACTTGTTTATGGTGAAGTGTTCATTGCGTGAGCAAGAGAGCTACTCTCCTAGCTCTCCTGCTCACGCAATGAACACTTCACCATAAACAAGTCTAAATATAACTTACATATCGACATATATCTACATATATACCGTACCATTGTGTTATCAACTCATATAAAAACAGTGTACACATAGTTAAGATAAATGAAAAAACATTTTTATTAATGAGAATGATAATGGAAGAATAGACTCTTGTACATTTTTTAACTATTGACGATAATTTTAATATTATAAAAAACAGTGTACACATTATATTATTGTACATTTTTAACCACTGACAATACACCTGATTAATTTTAATATTGTGACTGTTGGTAGAAGAATACTTTTGTGCATAGATTTTAACCTGACGTTTCTTCTTCAACATATGCCTAAGAGATTTTATTGTGTATATGTCAAAAAAATTATAATAAAATAAAATTAAAATATAATAAACAGATACAAAAAACTGTCTAGAAATTCTCCGTCAGCACCCTATTATTGCAATATCAATATAAAATACTAGTGGTTGAAGGTGGAAAATAATTCATAATTAAAAACTGGTTTTGAAGTAATAATTCAACCTCCAAATATTGTTATAAAAGGGTTTTTCTAAAATAGCTTCATTGTTATAGTGAGTTACATTTAACATTATTAAGATAGGAAATTTGCCGGGATAAAACAATAATATTACTATATCCGAGTTTATCGTTATATCGATCTTGGTTATATAGAGGTTTGACTGTACTTTGCACCAGACGTAGAGGAGAGGAATGCTAATTCATCAACCTTGAAAGGAAGATGATCTCAAAGCTATTGCTGACAAACGCATTCTTTCCTATGCACACTTCTTGCTGCCTGGCTCAATACAGCCTTCCACTGTGGTAACTTTTAAATTAAACAGAAAAATAAATATATTTTCCTTTCGTTATTTGGACCTAAGTTTCTGGCCCTTAACACACTGAATATCACTGCAGACATAAAGACCCAAAGTAATTTACATGGGATCTATGGATAGTATTGCAATTGTTTTTTATAAACTGGCGTTAAACGTATATTTTTACCTTGTAAACAGGACAACTGTGTAAAGAAGCATTTTTATGCAATGTTACATACAAAGATAAAATTACAATTTTGAATGGGGTCATATTGACCTCATTTGTTCCCATTGCGAAAACAACGAATACATTTTATTGTGTTTAAAATATAAAAAATTTAAAAAATGTCATCGTATACAGTTGACTCAGAGGGGTAAAATCATAACTTTGGAAAATTATAGTCTTAAAATCAGCGGAGGCATTTACGTCAAAAATGCTTTTGGGGGTTATATTGACCCCAATGGTACTATGAAGATTACTCTAATTTAATTTAATTTAATTTATGAAGTACAAACACAAATATGTATTGATAATATTAGAAAAAATAAATATGTGACGATTCTATTGGTAGTAAAATCTATTACAACATAAAATATAAATTAGCCTAATACAACAGTAACAGCGTTGTACCTTTACGGGAAGGGCTTCATTCCAATGCTAACTTATATTTATAAATAGGTCTAATGTATTATCAATGACAGGAAAAATTCTATGGATTTTACATTCTATCTTTCTCTTTTGGTTTTGTAAGCTTGTAATTTTTACTGTTTTCGGCAAGAGTGTTCAAAATAATTTATTGCCGATGCACACGATATGCTATGGAGAAAATCATGTTGTCAACAGTGCCGACCAGGGTAGCAAAGCTTGTTTCCTGGCCACATATCTGAAAGTATAGAAATGGTGTTTTTAGATAAACAAACTTCAAATTATAATTCTGCGTCAGCGGGTTGCAATTCTACTTCTGTGAACTGCAAGTACGAGTAAAATTTATAAAAGAAATAAATTTAAAAGTCGTAAGAGTATTGTTTTACGTATATTACGTTTATTGCGCTAATTACGTGTTTTTACGCGTAAAAATCTACGTAATGTCCATGGTACGTAAACTACTTATTGAATATATAATAAAAATGTAATTTCCACCTTAATTTCTACATTAATATGTATGTAGGATAACTCGGAGAATTTGCCAAAACATTCACATTCACTTTTAGTTAGCAGTATTTCATTTCACTTGTAAGTTTTGTTATAGTAGGTGTGTACTTCTATATTGTGTTGTAAGTTAATTTCTTAAAATGTAATAAAATATACATAATCTAAAAGCTACATTAGATGTTAAAAGATCTTTATGCCTGTTTATTAAAATTTATAAACAGTTACGCCAGTCATTAGTGTGCAACTTAATTAAGTTCTGTCTTGTATATGTTACAATATTGAATACAAAAAAGTCTTGAGATTTTAAAAAACTAAGTTAAAATGTCTAGTGAATTTATGTCACACGCAAATTCTCCGAGTTATCCTAAATACATATTAATGAGGGTATAAGGTGGAAAATAAATTCTTATTATATAACATCCCCTCATTGGTAAAAATGAAGATTATTAATTCTACTTATTGAATAGTTGACATGAAAAGGATCTTTTATGAAGGTTATTAAATGGAAACTATTACATTGAAAGAGATGAATTGATGTGTATAGGAATTATTTAGGTTCTGAAGAGTTTCATATTAGTTTTCACCCGAACTAGCAAATAGGGCGGTTTTGTTGTTGGTGTTGAGTTAGCCATGCAGGAAGGCAATTAAAATGATCGGCTTTATGAATGAGGCTCGCAGAGTGTAAGGAGTTAATTAAGCAGCTAGGGTCAGTGTCGCAGATGTGTCAACTTAGTTTGCATATTGATTAGAGCTTCGTTTCCTCTCAAGCAAGGGATGAATATACGAGTATAAAACATGAGGAAAGCCACTGAATGTTTCATACCAGGGCCGTCGCGTGGGCGGGGCGATCGCCCCGGGCGCCGCGACCAGGGGGGCGCCGTGGCAACGGCAAAAATAAAACAACAAACTTTGAAAAAATAAGTAGATTGTACATAACATATTTTTTAAAGTTAGGTATAACTGAATTTTGAATATTACGTTGTATGTTTTTATTGAACAAATAAATATTTTAGACCAATAACTTTAGGCCTATATTTGTACTAAGTTATCCCAAAATAAATATTTCCTTATAAAGACATATTTACGATCAACTACGTCACAGGAGAGACTGAATTCTCTGGCCTTCTTGTCCATTGAAAACGACGAAGCACAAAAAATAGACTTGATGGAAATTCTAACGACATTTGCTCGTGCAAAAACCAGGTGAATGCCATTTAATGTTTAGTACCTTATCTTAATTTGATAAACGCGGTTCCCTTTTCTATATTCTATTCAATGTATGTATCGAGGTTTCCCACACTATTAATTTGTATTCCATTAATAACGCCTATAGTATTTTTTTTATGATTGTTAAGATTTTCTAACATTACTAAACTTGTATTAATTTGATTTTCAATACAATCTTATTAAAAAATTTAAATAATTTTATTTCTGGTATTTTTGTAAGGTAATCCGATTAGGTGTCTCTTTTGGACACAAAAACACAGACAGCGACGCAACCCGACGCGCAACTTGGCTAACGAGCGACTGGACGCAATGCGGCTTGGAACTTGTCCAGTCCACGTCGCCCCAAGTCGCGTCGCTCCTTGCTTGTTTAATCCCAAATGTTTATATGTAGGCCTATTTGATAGTGTCGCGTCACGTCGCTCGCTGTGTATTTGTGTTTGAATCCTTACAGATAGGTGGAATGTCGGGTGGGTGCACGTGGGATTGAGTTTGGGGGGGGGGCGCCTGACGAAATCTTGCCCCGGGCGCCAACAAACCACGCGACGGCCCTGTTTCATTCCACTGTTAATTTCAACTGACAGCTGACCAGTGGAATATTCTCACAAACCACTTAGTAGAGAACTTCATGATAAAACTTGCGAAAAACGCATAGAGTGTAGGCCTACTGTGGTTTTGTTTTAAGTAAAACATTTACCAAAGCCGTGGGCACCTGCTAGTATTGTAACAAACATAAGAGTCAGTTGTCCACTCTTGGGAACGTAAACTTAAATATAAGTACCAGTAGTGAAACTTCAAAAACCACTGCCTGTGATTAACTTACAGTAACTGCATTGCCCATTAAATTACAAATTACAAATTTTCTTACGCCATCAAACACCCAAACATGCAATAGGCAGATCTTACAGAACGCATTCTTATAGGCAGATCAAGTACAAGCATATAGGCCAAACATCGAAAATATAAAATGTTCTCTAATGTGAATTCTGGGTCAGATTCAAAACAAACAAAAAACACGACACCCTGTTGAGTTGGCGGAAAGCTTGATCAGGATTTGTTTTTGTTGGAACATCTGGTACGTCACAGCTGACGCCTTCTCAAACTACATCACACCACAACATGTCAATGAATATTGCATGGACCCTGCGCTTCCCCCCCCCCCAAATAAAACGTACTACTAAAACATTTACAAACCTTGCATTTCGACACAACCTTTCAAATAATCTCATTTCCAAAGAGATTAAAACGATTCATAATTTAATTTATATACAGGTGGTTTATTATGGAATTCGATTTGTTCTCAAACCTTGAAGATTGTGCTTCTGGTGCTTTGATAGCGTTAAAAATCACGTTTCCTGTCTTTTTTTTCATGAACAAAGGCGAAAGTTATAAAACCAGCTTCGAGGTGCATTCACACAAACAGAAAAATATAGAAATAGAACCCTTTTTTTCTGACATCTGCTTCTCTGTTCTCCATGCCCTCTTTCATGTCCTGCGTGCAAATAATTCTGGCTAAAATTGTATGTCACCATCTTCAATAGATCCCGATGGCCTTAGATGTTGAAAGGGCTCTAAATTTCAAAATTCTCTCTTCACAGAACATTTCAGATTTTCGAAATACTTAAAGTATGTTAATATTTGAGCTCACATAAGTTATTTTCTTTATGAGATTTTGTACTCGAATTATGCAAAGAAATGTCTTTTTTAGAAAAATATTCTCTCATTATTTGCAATTGTATTTCAGATAAGTTACATTCGAGGGATAGAGGATAAGTCGTGGCAATTATTTTTTTCTCAAAGTAAGGCAATGGTACCATGAGATGTATTAGGTGTCAGGAGAGAGATACATCTCTGTTACATGGACACATCTTTGGTGAAATTTGTCCAATGCTAGTTTGGGGCAAAATCAAAACAAAAGAGCGGCAGAAATAAGGAGCTAACTGGGAAAAGTGATGTAGGTAGGATTAGGTCTGAGGCGGAATATGCCTTTAGACATATTTCATAACGTTTTACAGTAATTAATTAAAACATTTCATTTTATTAATATTATACAGAAATTAATTAAACATTGGGAAATATAAGTATAAACCACAATTATTAAGAGCTTGAGAACTGGAATCAATTTTGTTATAAGAAATGGGAAAATTAATACTTTAGAATAAAAGCAAGTGCAAATAACTGTAATAATAACACAGTCTGAGGAGACAAAGGCAGGCTGTCAATCACTTGAGCAAATTCTGTGTATTGGTATTGTGCTAGGATTTTAACGTAGACAAAAGAACATCAGATAAGGGGCGATTTTATTGTGTGATGGGGATAAACCAACTTCGCTCCGACACTAGAGTAACAATAGGGTGTTTAAGGTTCCGGGAATTGGAAACCTTCAGAGATCTGTGTTTGCTTGGTTCTAGTTTCCGATATTCTTCCGCACTAGCGGAATAATACTAACAGATAATAACCAATAAGAATGAGGGACTAATTTGTGTGACTGACGTCAGTACGAAGCTTCTTGGGACGTGGTGATTTTTGAGACAGAGAGAAGAGCCGAGAGCTCCAGAGGATTCGGTCGCGAAGTTTTTGTAGGCCAGTAGGCCACATCCCGGTAGTAGTCTCGGGAATTTTATAAGTCCAGTCGAGGGTCGCTGGGTACTTAGTCAAAGTTAAAGTCCGGGAAGAGCAATCATTATAATACCAGTAGAGTCTGAGTAAGCTAGCAATTAACAAGAAGCCGCGTGCTGACGTAACACCTTGCTAAGAGAGTAAATTAATATTCTGAATCTTGTAATTATATTGTAATAGTGCATAGAGTTTTGCATTTGAATAAATTTCGCTCTTACCCAATTATAACGACTTTAAATTGAACGCTTTCCTTATAACGTGTTGTCCCTGAGATAAGAGAAAATTAAGTCGGGCAATAGAATAAACAGGTACGAGCCGGGATTGGAACATCACGGCATCTCATCACGACAACAGAGCTACAGCATCCTGAGGGTCCAGAGACTGCAAGTAAGTTCTACCCGCAGGCATCAATCATTCCACTGGCAACTTCTATTCCAAATGGCGCTTCCAACGTTTGAGGGTGTCGAGCATTAATGGCATAGGACATTAATGAAAATACAGCACGGGAGGCAACGAGACTTCACTACCGAGGATCGACGGCAGCAGATAGCGGCGAGTGGGACTTCAGTCACCGCCACACGGACCGTCAGCTCATCGTTCAACACACCAAAATTGTAAAGTACAAACATTCATATTTGTGTATATATATTTTGTTTTGTGGGTATTTTGTACATGTATACTATAGCTAGATGTGTTAGTATAGCAGGGTATATTTTTGGTGTAGAAGGAGAATAAGCATAATTACGTCCAATGAAACTAAGGCACAAAGTTATAGGAGATCGCATGGAGAACCAGGAAATGGAGGTACAGGGCGATGTAGAGCCAACAATTGTAAATGTTAATGAAAATGTGGTATTGGAGGGTCCTTCCGACCAAATAAATGTCCAGGGTATTGAAATTCAGGACGAAAATCAGCCAGATACAGCTATGGAGGTGGAAGAAATTAGGCCTAGTCCGTCAACTAGCCAGGCAGTCCTAAATGATCCGGGGAGTATGCAATCTCTTTTTAGCTTAATGTCAGAGATTAAAGAGCAGCTAAAATCAGTGGGGAACTTAGGACAGAAAATGAAAGAAATGTTTAAGGAAGAATTCAAATATGTAAATAGCAAACTAGATTCAGTACTGGAATTAGCAGAGGAAGTACAAGATAAGACTAATAAACTGAAATGCGTAGAGACCTTCGAAGGAGAAGTAAAAGATGTAGACGATAAATTAAGTGCAGTTGAGGATGTACAGGAAAAGCTACATGCAGTAGGGCACGTAGAGGGAAAATTTTTAGGGTCCAGTACAGCATCTTGTGTAGATACAACGGATGCGCTGGTGAAATCTGTTCAGAAAATAAATGAGAAATTCACAGTTGTAGAGCCTTTGGTCAAAGTAGATAAGAAAATGGAGAAGACAGCTAAATCTGTAGGGCCTAGCTGTAATGTTGATGAGGACATAGTAAAAAAGTGTCAGACAGTAGAATCTAGCCTAAAATCAGGGGAGACTAGTGTTCAGTGGCGGGAAAATGATTGTTGTAAGAAGGTAGAGATTAGCCCACAGAACACAGTAAATGATGATGTTATTTCAGTAGAGGGAAATATGAACATGAAGGAAGTAGTTATGACACCTGTAGGACAGAATGTAAATAGGAGGGCAAACGTAATGAGGTCAATCCACTATGATTGTAATGATAACAGACAGGTGTGTCTTGAAAATGTAAATAGACAGGGTAAACAGGAACAGGGAAATGTCAAGTCACAGTTGTTACAGGCAGCAAATAGCAGAGTAGATGAAAAATCAGA
Organism: Ectobius pallidus; assembly: GCA_964059195.1. NCBI lineage: Eukaryota > Metazoa > Arthropoda > Insecta > Blattodea > Ectobiidae > Ectobius > Ectobius pallidus. Next base: position 83,337,895 of record CAXKWD010000008.1, read on the forward strand.
CCAGGTGAGAGTAGTAGGATATTCCCATATTACGACAGGTGAAAAAATTGTCAGTCAAGTGTCACAAATGAATAGCATAGCAGTTAGTCGCTCTAGTGTTCACATGTATGGTAATTCGACAGTGAACAGAATGAATAAATTTTTCGATATGGCAGATCTGTTGGGTAATATCAAAGCTGTAAGAATAACAAAACAAAAGAAAGATAGGGATAAAGTTAGAGATGTGTATGCACAAAAAGGCTAAACAGGTTAATAATTCACAAGGTTTTAGGCCTAATTATGTATCTCGTGGGCAGGAGGCATCGGCTGTGCCTCGCTCCAGCCCAAATAATCAGGCCTATAAGATTGCAACCACTAGGTTAGGAAACAGTGTAAATATCTAAATAGGGTAGGCAGTGTTGTAGCAGGAAGTCAAATGCTGCAGTGTGATGCGTGTGTCGTGCTTTTGCGAAGCTCATTTTTTCTATGTTGTGTTTTGTTTTTTTTATTCCACGACCATCAGTTTAAAGCAGACTCATCGAACCTTTGCTGTTATGTGTACGTGCAGGTGTATATATCAGTGTAAATAAATTCCCGGATGTGACAAGAATGGCATTTGAGGTGGTAGGCCTAGAAAGGCAAAATAGGCCTACATATTAAATGGAAAGAAAGGTGAACAGGGCATTGGGTGAACAATGTTCCAACTTGTATATATTTTGTATAAATAGTAATAAGAGTGTATAACTAGTAATAAGATGTTAGCATAAGGGTAGAGCCAGATGAAAATGCAAAGGCTTACAATCAGTTGCAGGGAAAATCAGTGTTAAATCTTCAACACAACAAATAGGGGAAGTTTAAATTAATGATTTAAGAAGTAACTAGTATGCTATACTTTACGATTTTATTTTGAGTGATGTATAAGAAGGAGATGTCACTTTAAAGTTTTTGGAGGCATTGTTAATTCGTGGGCATACCTACGATAGAGATATTCTTGTCAACAAGCAATCTCTCTCCCGCAGGTAGGCATTTGAGGCGGAATATGCCTTTAGACATATTTCATAACGTTTTACAGTAATTAATTAAAACATTTCATTTTATTAATATTATACAGAAATTAATTAAACATTGGGAAATATAAGTATAAACCACAATTATTAAGAGCTTGAGAACTGGAATCAATTTTGTTATAAGAAATGGGAAAATTAATACTTTAGAATAAAAGCAAGTGCAAATAACTGTAATAATAACACAGTCTGAGGAGACAAAGGCAGGCTGTCAATCACTTGAGCAAATTCTGTGTATTGGTATTGTGCTAGGATTTTAACGTAGACAAAAGAACATCAGATAAGGGGCGATTTTATTGTGTGATGGGGATAAACCAACTTCGCTCCGACACTAGAGTAACAATAGGGTGTTTAAGGTTCCGGGAATTGGAAACCTTCAGAGATCTGTGTTTGCTTGGTTCTAGTTTCCGATATTCTTCCGCACTAGCGGAATAATACTAACAGATAATAACCAATAAGAATGAGGGACTAATTTGTGTGACTGACGTCAGTACGAAGCTTCTTGGGACGTGGTGATTTTTGAGACAGAGAGAAGAGCCGAGAGCTCCAGAGGATTCGGTCGCGAAGTTTTTGTAGGCCAGTAGGCCACATCCCGGTAGTAGTCTCGGGAATTTTATAAGTCCAGTCGAGGGTCGCTGGGTACTTAGTCAAAGTTAAAGTCCGGGAAGAGCAATCATTATAATACCAGTAGAGTCTGAGTAAGCTAGCAATTAACAAGAAGCCGCGTGCTGACGTAACACCTTGCTAAGAGAGTAAATTAATATTCTGAATCTTGTAATTATATTGTAATAGTGCATAGAGTTTTGCATTTGAATAAATTTCGCTCTTACCCAATTATAACGACTTTAAATTGAACGCTTTCCTTATAACGTGTTGTCCCTGAGATAAGAGAAAATTAAGTCGGGCAATAGAATAAACAGGTACGAGCCGGGATTGGAACATCACGGCATCTCATCACGACAACAGAGCTACAGCATCCTGAGGGTCCAGAGACTGCAAGTAAGTTCTACCCGCAGGCATCAATCATTCCACTGGCAACTTCTATTCCAGGTCAGATATGTACAAACGGCACTGGTCAGTCGTATTTAGACAACGCGTAATTATTCAATTAGTGTTTAAAAAACGCTTAACTTTACTGTGATAATCACTAATGAAGCATGTGCATTTAAATCTAAATATTCATTGATGACATTGGGACAAATTATAGCATGTGATGTATAGTTATAAATTGGGACCGGATTCTTAGATTTTTACCTATTTTTTTCCTTACTTCCAAAACAAAAAGCGCTCATACACTTTTTCGAATCATGTCCATAGGATTCACCCACATTGATTCTGTGGCACCTAAAAATACCTAAATGGGGTATAAAAACCTAAATATACCTAAACGGGATATAAAACCTAAAATATCTAATTTAGGCTCTTTTTTGTCTTTTTTGTTTGTCAGTGAGAAATCGATATTTTGCGGGGACAGAATAATTTTTGTCAGGTAGAAATTAATACCACCAGCGTTTCATCCAACCCATTGTCATCTAGGATGGACAGTATCAAGAGAGGAAAAGAGTACCGGCTTATTCCTTCTAAAATATTCGTACGAACAACCATTGTTGCCGTGTACTGTCCTGTTATTCATACTAAGTGGTCACACTGTGAGTTTTAAGAAGACGTGTTAATTATGCCGAAAAAAATGAAATCGAGTTTATTACGGCAGTGGATTGGCGACGATCTGAATTTCACTACAGATGGCAAAGTAATATTTTGTCAAGGCTGCCAGAAACACGTATTATTTACCTTTCTAGAAAAGGGGGAAGTTTTCGTCCCTAGTTGATCTGTTGTGCGGTTAGCATGCGTAACAACCGAAAAAAGGAAAATTATCAGTTTCACATTATCCACATCCAACCATAAAGTATTTTACTCACTAAATTAGAAGCATCGGATTCGAATCCTGAGAAGGGTAGTGTCTAGATACAGTATTAACTATTAACTAAGAGATAACAGGAAGAACTTCACAGTTGAGAATCTTGAAAGATATTTAGTGATATACTGTAACCAGGAAATACGAGGCAATCTTATTTTCACTGCTTCTTTTGATTGTTTATGCTTTCTTTCTTCAATTGTATAGTATTGTCTTAAAGCAACTTTACCCAAATTTAAGTCAATTTTGTTAAGTTAAACTTTACAAGTATTAGTCTATGTATTCAATCCTATGTAGCACATTCAAATTCATTAAACCTATTATTCTACTTGAAAACGATATTTTGGACAAAAAGCCTAAGAAAAACTATTTCACCTAATGGAAAACCTAAAACAGTGTTTATAAGAATCTAAAAATCCGGTCCCTAGTTATAAAGCAGAGACAAGAATGGATAAAAAAAGACGTGAACAACATTCTTAGGCCTACATCAAAATAGTCAATATCCGAGGGAGAAATGCCACAGAATGCAAAGAGCTGATGGAAGCTTTCGGGAATAATACTCGCCCGCACTGAACTTTAAGGGACTATGGAGCGGGTGTGTGTGCTTTCATGCTTCCAACTTCGTAATACATAGGCTAACAGTGGCACGATGCAGTCGTGTATGGATGTTTCTGGGTGCCTGTGTTTCCTGCACTATCCTTCATCTAGTACCCATAATCTGCATTATACATATATTCCATACCCTGTCCGTTCATTTGTATATTTCAAAATTTCTGTGTTCTTTTTTCCTAGAATCCCCCCCAAAAAGTACATATTTGGGGTTGAATTATCCTTAAGAATCCTAAGAATTTATGTAGAAACTCAGTTTGTTCCTAAAACCACACTTAACGAACAATCATTCAAGAAATATTCTAATTATCCCACTTATTCGTTCACATATACTGATCAAACTTACTCAAACTATAGTCCAATAATTAAAGTATGTTAATATATTAGCCCACTCTTTCACACAAGTTTTTTTTTACTGACATTACTCAATTAAAGTTTAGTGTAGACTTAAATTTAATTTGAATTTTAGCTTCAAAGTTAACCACAATCGGTGACATTTATCTTTTGTTTCATTGCTATGAGCTACTCAATGAATGATTTTTTTTATGAAACTTCGGATTGAACGGATTGAAACATTCTGTTCGATATTAAAATATAACATTTTAAATTTAATACTTTAGCAAGAATATTTATACCCAACAGTATGCAACTTAATTAAATTGGGGCAAAAATGTATTTTGATCGATGCGTTAAACGCAAGTAATGACACAGCATTCGCTTTGAGAAGTGTAATTCATTTCCTATTTTGTGTCAGCCTTGCCACTGATTGGCTATCGACGAGAGCCAATGAAAATGCTTCTGGGTCTCGAAGATCGGAAAATATAATACAGGTATGTTGTATGGACGTGTTCTGTTTTTCTTTATAAATGAAAATCTGCACAGCGAAAATCGTAGCCAAACAGGATATAGTGATTTTCTTTGAGAGGAACAAGCAGACCTAGGCTTTAAGCATGGCCTTTCAGCTAGAACAGGGGTTCCCAACCAGGGGGGCGTGAGGATCTTCTTAGGGGGGCGTGCAATAATTTAAAATTCATATTTTGATTTAGTGCTGTTGCCTTGTCGGTCGACAATTTTTAATCGGTTAACTTTAACCAAACAAATGCACAGACACATACCGTAAATAACAAGAATAACAGAACAGTGTGAATTTACATTTTATAATCTTATAAATTGTAACTATTTTCCCTGTCATATTAAATAGTCATATCTTGTCCTCAACACGTTTATAATAATTTGTAAATCCAAATACGAGATATGAGTGATTTGCGTTGTGCTCTGTCAAACATAAAATCGAATATCTCAGAGCTGATGAAAACAAAACAGTGCCAGTTATCTCATTAATATTCAGTTTTTAACTCTACATTGGACATTTGTGTTTCTACATTAAACTTTTTTTTATGAATTGTACTGAGACTGAAATAAGATTCAAAATAATTAGATATGCATTTTCGTGTTTTATATGTGTGTGTATGACACCAAAAGCATCACAGGATAAATAAGAATAATCAAAGAGGTGAACAATATTAATGTTACTTTTACAAGTACAGGGTCTTTATTATAAGTTGAGACGGGGCGACCGGTGTTTTCACTCTCCGCTACGGAGTCCGCATTAGCCGCGGGTGACGCGCGCGCGGCTTCCCTGCTTAAAGTGTAGGCTATATAAAGTATTACATATCTTACCTTATAGCATATGTTGGGAAGTGTCGTACTTCCTGTGTTATACAGGCATTGTATCTGGAAACCACATTCATACAGATAAGGTTTATCGAACAAATCCTCACACATTGGAGGAGCTGAAAGAAAACATTACGAATTAAATTAAGGGCATTACAGTGGAAGAACTCACTCGCGTCAGCCAGAATGTGGTTTCCAGATACAATGCCTGTATAACACAGGAAGGACGACACTTCCAACATATGTTATAAGGTAAGATATGTAATACTTTACATAGCCTACACTTTAAGCAGGGAAGCCGCGCGCGCGTCACCCGCGGCTAATGCGGACTCCGTAGCAGAGAGTGAAAACACCGGTCGCCCCGTCACAACTTATAATAAAGACCCTGTATTATAGCAGGGGTGCCCACAGGGGGGGGGGGGTTAAGACGCAGACTGCGTCATTGAAATTTCCGGGGGGCGGGGAAATATTATCGTTTTGTGAATTTTCTGGAGGGGGGTTAAAAATTGTTGCAAAATTAGCGTTTTGTATGTTAAAAATAAAAACGGTCAAGTTTGATACCTTCAAAAGGTCTCTTCTAATTCTTTAGAAGTGAAAAGGCAACAAATTAGCGAAACGCATTTCCTTGTCTTTGTAGGCCTACAATGCCGCCTGCAAGAATAATATTATTCTCGGAAGTGATTTTACTGCACTAAAAAGCACATGCCACCTTATAAGAACGGGAAGGAAGGTGTGGAAAAATCTGTCTATTCTTCATTCTTAGTTTGAAACTTGAGGTTACGGTTACTGGTTTCAGTCCATCTCGGCATCTCGAAAATGCCTAAAAAACAACAGCAATTTAAATATAAGTGTTTAGAATCATTGTGCAATGCCATTATTAGGCATGACAAATGACAAGATCACTGCTGAAAGAAACATCCGTATAAACTGAAACATAATTTAGATATAAAATGATTACTGAAAGTAAAAGCAGTGGCGAAGATAAATGGAAACCGTACATTGATGTAAACCCAAGCAGAATCTTCAAGATAAAGATGAAGAATGTCGACAGCCATGGGCGCCCATAACCGGGGGCGGGGGGGAGGCGCAAGGGAAAAAATGTATATTAATCATTATTATAGTCAGGTGTTTTTCTTTTAAGACAATTATTTGAAAGTCAGTTAAGACATAACAAGTTTGCAGAAGTTTTACCAAATCGACAACATGGAAGCAGAATCCACAGTGGATTTGGAAAGGGGGATCCAGGGGGTTTGGACCCCCAAAAGTCAAAACCTAAAATTCTATATTTGTATTTAAAAGAAATATTTTTTTAATTAAACAAGATTTGTTGGTGTGTCAAATATGATATAGCAGTTATTTTCTTTTCATAACATAATGAGTAGGCCTATTATATCCACTTTTCCATGTGTTATTCAACTTTTCTTATAAATAGTAATAAGTATTATAACTTAGGTAACAATTTCTTGTTTAAGTTGCCATGTCTTAGAGCAGTGGTTCTCAAAGTGGGGTCCGCGTTGGTGTTTCAGGGGGTCCGCGGGCGGTTTAAGTGGAACTAGGATATCCCGTAATTTTGAAGTGCTTAACTGTGTTCCCCATTACTTATCTATGTGAAACAGCATTCTCTCACCTCACGTACTTGAAATAAAAGTTGAAAAATAAACATGAAGTTGAAAGTGACTTAATATTGAAATTATCAGACATTAAACCTAACATTGCAGAGCTAATTAATCAAAAGCAGCTTCACTGTTCACATCTGTTTGTTACCATTGATATTGTTATTTTGTCTATTGAATTTAATAAATTTGAATCAAAGTACGAGTATTTATTTACCATATTTTACGGACTATAAGACGCTCCGGACCATAAGACGCACCTTGATTTTAGGATGGAAATTTAAAGGAAAAGAAATCTAATTTGATTCTAAACTAATCATTTTAAAGGAGATAATGTATTTCATTGCATAAACAAATTATAACCTTGCACAATGGAATCAGTGTAAATCACTTCTAACTTAAAACCTGCGTTGTACAAAAATCTCTTCTGTACAGGTGGAATCGCGTAAATTTTAATAATTGAACTGATTTCTCATGAAATACTGAAAATACCTTTACACCCTCTAACCGTCAATTCAGCATACGGTTAGTGTACGGGACAAGGCTATTTAGAGGTCATGCTCTTCATTTAAACCACCCGGCGGAGACAACTCCTTTCGTATAAAATAACTCAACATCACTTTCTTTTCGCATTGTACACCTGGCTTCCAGCTACTTTCATTTTACGATTGTGACAATGCACTAATATACAGTCTGTGTCACCTTCTTTATAATTATGGTGTTCTGACAGTTTTTACCGTTTTAATATTTTTAAATGTACTTCGGACGATTAGACTCACCCAATTTTCACGGCTCTGTTTTTAAGGTAAAAAAGTGCGTCTTATGGTCAGTAAAATACGGTAGTTTTTGTTTCAAAACCCAGAGGGGGTCCGTGAAATTTTAATTATTTTCAAGGGGTCCGCGGACTGAAAAGTTTTGGAACCACTGTCTTAGAGTATAGTAAACAGATTTCCTAACTAGTTTCTGAGTGCTAAAATAGCGTAAAATATTATTTTCATTAGTTTAATATTTAAAAATTTTCCGGGGGTGGACCCCCCCACTTAGGTAATGATTTCTTATTTACAATGGCATATCTTGGAGTATGGTAAACAAACTTCCTAACTAGTTTTTCAGTGCTAAAATAGAGTAAAATGTGGTTTTCATTAGTTCAATATTTAAAAATTTCCCGGGGGTGGAGACCCGACTTAGGTAAGAATTTATTGTTTACACTGGCATGTCTTAGAGTATGGTAAACAAATTTCTTAACTAGTTTTTGAGTGCTAAAATAGCGTAAAATGTGATTTTCATTAGTTCAATATTTAAAAATTTTCCGGGGGTGGGCCCCCCACTTAAGCAATGATTTCGTATTTACATTGGCATGTCTTAGAGTATGGTAAACAAATTTGCTAACTAGTTTTTCTGTGCTAAAATAGCGTAAAATGTGATTTTCATTAATTCAATATTTAAAAATTTTCTGGGAATGGACCTCGACCCCCTTTTTGGGGGATTATTACAAACCCCCCGGCACTTTCGAACCTCCCCGCAATTATTTTCTGGCTACGTCATTGTTTCACTTATATTATTGTATTATTAATATAATGTTACAAAGTGGCCCAAGAAGTTAAAGCTACAAAAAATAAATAAATTTAAAGAATTCCCCCCCCCCTAGAAAGTATCATATTGGCGCCCTTGTCGAAAGCCAATCAGGTTGGGGGGTGAGCAATGAAGTTTGGGGGGGGGCACCCCTGATTATAGGGATCACGTTTTTAGGCCTTCTTCTCCCCATCAATATCAAAGGGGGCGTGAGGATTTAATGATATTCGAAAGGGGGCGGCAGCTGAAAAAAACGGTTGGGCGCCACCCTTTGTTGTTGTGACATAGGACAAGTGACATAGCAATTTAAACAAGCCGCTATTTTATGACGAAATGGGCAACTGGGCATCTCTCAACACTCTCCAGTAAGAGACCTTGTTCACTGAACCTGGTGTATTTGCCAGTCACTGCTTCTCCGAGCCACGGAGATGATGCGTTAGGATTTGCGGTAGTAAATTGTATAGAAAATATAATTAATTTAATTTCAGTTGTGTGAATGATACAGAATGGAGCCTGTACTGAAATCGGAATGTACTAAGATGGAAATTAAGGAAGAGTTCTCTGAAACACAACTAAAGAACGAACCTATACCTATTACTTTCGACACAATAGAGTCGCAGGAAATGAAACATGAGAATACAGACTACAACGATTTCACAGCGTGCAGCACCGTTCACAAATTAGAACAGATTTCAGGAGTTTTACAATTGAATAATGAAGAGGATCAACTAATGAAATCACGCTCACCTGTTGAATGTGCAAGCACATGCTCTGCTAGAGACAGTCGTACTGGAAACGAACAGTTCTCGTGTGATATATGTACCAAGAAATTTTCCCGAAAAAATGTTCTCAAAGCACATTTACTCTTTCACAGTGGATACAAACCATTTTCATGCGATATATGTTCCAAGAAATTTCCCCAAAAAGGGGATCTCAAAATACATTTACGCTCTCACACTGGACACAAACCATTTTCATGTGATATATGTACCAAGAAATTTTCCGTATCAGGGAATCTCAAAAGACATATGCTCTCTCACACTGGAGATAAAACATTTTCCTGTGATATATGTACCATGAAATTTTCCGAAGGAGGGCATCTGAAAAGACACATGCTCACACACACTGGACAGAAAACATTTTCATGTAATATATGTACTAAGAAATTTTCCCAAAAAGGGAATCTCAAAATACATATTCTCACTCATACTGGAGACAAAGCGTTTTCATGTGATATATGTCTGAAGAAATTTTCCCAAAAAGAGGGTCTCAAAAATCATATATTCTCTCACATTGGATACAAACCATTTTCATGTTATATATGTAACAAGAAATTTTCCCAAAAAGGGGATCTCCAAACACATTTACTCTCTCACACTGGACACAAACCATTTTCATGTGGTATTTGTACCAATAAGTTTTTCCGTGAACGGGATCTCAAAATACACATGCGCACTCACACTGGACACAAACCATTTTCATGTAATTTTTGTACCAAGAAATTTTTCCACGAAAAGAATCTCAAAAAACACATGCATATTCACATTGGACACAAACGTTTTTCATGTGATATGTGTACCAAGAAATTTTATACCCGAACGGATCTTGAAGGACACATACGCTCTCACACTGGACACAAACCGTTTTCGTGTGATGTGTGTACCAAGCAATTTGCGCTTAAAGGGACTCTCAAATCTCATATGCTTACTCATATGCTTAAAACGTTTTCATGTGATATATGTGGCAAGGAATTTTCCCAACGAATAGGTCTCAAACAACATGTGCTCACTCACACTGGACTCAAACCGTTTTCGTGTAATGTGTGTAGCAAAAATTTTTCTCTAAGTGGGAATCTCAGAAAACATATGCTCACTCACACTGGACACAAACCGTTTTCGTGTGATGTGTGCACCAAGAAATTTTCCCATAAAGCGTCTCTCAAATCTCATATGCTCACTCACACTGGCGTTAGACCGTTTTCGTGTGATATATGTAGCAAGAAATATTTCCGAGACCGAAGTCTCAGAAGACACATGCTCATTCATAAGAACAATACTTCCTAATGTAATGTACTGTTTACATTGTTTGAATGCACACACTGGCAAGGCGAGGTGAAGAGCTTATTTTTGGAACTTAAAATTATGACACTTTCATGTTCGTAAAGAATGTTTTTTTACATATTAGAGGATGCATAAAAAATTTTATGACTCAGAAACGCATCTGGACAATACAAAACGAAGCTCAAATCTATCAACAGTTAGTCATAATACTGCATTGTATAAACACTCCTCTAACTTACCTATAATGGTATAAAATTATATAATTAGCAGTGGACAGATAAAACTTTCATTGAAAATTTTACAAATTTTGATTTGAAAAATGTTTCTGTTCTGTAGGATAGATTTTAGAAATGCAATTCACTTTGTTTTCTGATGAGCTGAATTTGTAGTTCATGAATAAGTATGATATTGTACTAATTATACTAACAGTACACTATATTATGTTTTACTGCTTTGCTTTTGTAATTCTGTATTTTATAATTTAGAACTTTTGTATTTGAAGGGTACAGGGGAAGAAGGCGGAATGTCAAGAAAAATCGAAAATTTAGTTATCAAGCCCATCTGGTAGCTGACTGAGCACTCTTTTAGTGTTGCTCATGAAACCGGTGAAAAAATTGTACGATAAGGAGAAAATAGCAGTTTAAATTTCACCGTACAGGGGATAAAGGTGTCACGGCGAAATAAGGCGGCAAGTCAGGAGACAATAGAGAGTTTTTGCCATAGCGTGTTGTCGGATACGGTAACACTAATGTCACGTGATCGAATACGGTAAATGGAATAACGTTTTGTGCTACGACGGAGTTTTTGCCAGCGTAAATTGATACGGTACGGTAAAGGTAACAGAGAAAATGGAGGAACTGCTTCAGATTGCTGCACTTGGAGGTTTTAACAATGACGTATTGGAGGATATGATACCCAATTGTTCCCCGAATGTAATAGGCCTATGAATAAATTTAATTGTCCACTGTTTCTGTTATAACCCTACAGATATATGAATTCCACAGCACCTCATAACAGAATATAAATATTAACATAACCTCAAAATGGGATTTTAATCAGAAAAATATGTTAACATGTAAAAATTTATCAACACTGCTACGTACGTTTATAGAAATGTTTCTGAGTTTATTTCAAGCATTAAATTATCTGCAGTGGTTTATTATACTAGAAATAATTGAGCCTATAAATACGCATCATTGAACCAATAACCTCACGCAAGAGATTTAAGTCGTTATTTATGTTAACCTTTACAATACTGAATTTATACAATAATACAGTGAAAACTGCTCAAGACGGACATCTAACGTTCCAAACATTTTTTCCGATTTGGACATGTTTCCGTCTTATGAAGACAAAATGATAAAATGTTACTCAGGATGCAATACATATTAAACACAGCATTGTAAATAACTCATGCTCTTATTGCACTGTGGGTATCGCGTTTAAGATTGCAACGAATTACAGTACATTAAGTTCTAGGCCTACTGTAATTAAGTGTCAAAAAGAACCACAATAATATTGTACTGTATTTACAAAACAATATACAGTATTTAAAACATTTTTTTTCATGCAGTAGGCCTACAGTACTTAGGTCAAATTAAGGCTCTGTAATGTAATCCTTTGGTGTCTCTGTTAGATCACTGCTGTTTTTACAAACATAAACTGAATTTAAGAACAATAAATTAAAAATTTACACACATTATGGCGTATTTCTTACTGAAGTAGAATAAAATAAAATAATTACTGTTTGTATCACGTCACTAGAGTACTGCAGGTCACAAAGCACATTTTTACATTTAGTTGTTGGTTTTGTTCAAGTTCCACAGATCAGTCAATTTTACCTGCTTGGTGTTGCGCTGAATAGCGCATGTCTCCAAACATTCCAAACACAAAGTGTGTGTGAGGTTTATTTTCAGAAGACCGTAAGAATAAAAGAATGTGAGCACAAAGCCCTTGTCCTCTCATCGCAGGTACCGTTATGTATCCTGCAGGCATCGGTTTGGGACAGAAACGGGATTCTCCTTTTACAATAAGGTAAGACTCATTAACATACAACCCACTCCCTTGGCAGAGAGATTTAAAGAAAAGGTTTGCCACTATGGCTTAAATTCTCGGAATGTTTCAGAAAGAAAATTCCGATTTGATCAGTGGCGGATCCTGTCCGTTTCCACGTTGCACAGTTTCCGATTTATTCAGGAAAAATAACATGCATATGCATATGATTTTCGTCGGGACCGATATTTTTTTCCGAAATGAATAGGATTCCGCCATATTCAGGTTCCGTTTTCAACAGTTTTCACTGTATAAGCCATCATCAACTGAAATCATCAGTGGGATCTAAGTTTGAAAACAATAGAGAGATTTGCAGAAGAATAACTGGTTATTATGGATTGCAGTCGAACACAAAGATAAAAATTCTCACAATTTTGCATGTAACTTTACTCTATAAATATTACATTTCTCCTTTTATACAGATTTTCAACGAACTAATTTATACGTCAGTAGCAGGGAAAAGGTTAAAGCGAAGTCTTTCCTGTTTTTCGGGATTCATGACTATTACCGTAAGCTTCACGCTAATCTGTCCGAAATAACGTGTCACCTTATTAGATATAGCGTTACGGTAAACCGGCGCATGCGTAGAGCATCAATCACGTGACTTTAGCGTTTACGGTAACTTAACGTAAGCTTGGCAAAAACTCTCTAATAGCACACACTATCCTCTAACGCACCGGTGCGGGCTATGAAAATAATGTTTATTTAATGCAAGAAGGACATACTCGTCAATAGTCGCGGGCTGAAGTTTTTTTCAAAACGTTGCCAAATGTCAGTCGGAAACGAGAGCAAAGAAACTCTGAAATTTCGTATTATATTACTATTGTTATTAGATTAATTTGGCAACAGAGTCTGCCATCTGCTTGGGTTTAAAGTGCAAACTACTATTTACCCGCAATAAACAATAATATAATCCGACCAGACCGCAAATGAAAATGCCGACAGGAAAATGACGTGACAGTTTGGCGCGTTAATTTCTAGGGGGTGTAATGTTACGTTTATCCAGATTCCATTATTAGTGAGTGTTGTCTGACAATAGTAAAACAAACTAGAATTAAACTATTTTAATATGTTTAAAAAATTAACACAGGGTTTATAAAACCTGTCCGCCGCCGTGGGTGAGTTGGTAGCGTGACTGCCAGCCATTTGGGCGGCCTGGGTTCGATTCTCGGCCGGGTTGGGGATTTTTCAGTAGAGAAAAATGTCTTTCCCGGGTTCAGGACTGGGTGTGTGTGTGTCTCCTTAGGTTTAAGTAGGTAGGGGACTGGCGCACCCCGTAACAAAACCGCTGTGAATACCAGGGGTCGCTCGCGAACCTGAGGAATAACTTTTTTTATAAAATCTAAAAATCGGACCTTAGTAATGATATTAAAAATTAATCATTGCCTTCGATTTTATGCGCCTAAGTGTTTCTACTGTACTAATGACACAACCCATGTTTGTTTACGTGTAGAAATTTTTTTTTCGACCTTTTACTGCACAAAAAATCAGTAATTCCTAAAATTTTAAGGAAATATCTTTTCTACTCCTTTAATTTATAAACCTAATCATTACCTGCTTTGCGTTTATTTTGTTTTAGATTTTATCCCACTTTCAAAGGAGATGTACGCAGATGTAAACCATTTGACGAAATTTTGTTCCACACTGATCAGATGTTCTATCAGTCAATTCCTCATAAGGAATAATTAATGACGGCAATTAATGTCTCATAATGTAATTAATGTTGAATTGCAATTTTTAATAACTTAAAACTTATGTAAAAATGTAGGCGATGACCACATAAAACATAACTATACCTTTTCTCCTATTACCTCAAAATGTTTGTGCATTTCATTGCATTTAACGATTTTTTTACACGTTTGAGTTAATTTCAGAACTTGATATTCACACCACGTGTACAAAACACATTATTGTTACTACAGAATTAAAATGTATTCATAATTGATTTCATACATCAGCGTTTAGAGTACTCAAACTTTAAAAATCGTATCCTGCAAAGCTTTAATCTATTGACATTCCGCCTTCTTCCCCTGTACCGTTGGACATTTTTTCGCATTTTACGATTTTGTTACATGATTGAGTTAATTTCAGAACTTGATATTCACACCACGTATACAAAACACATTATTCTTACTGTAGAATGAAAATGTATTCATAATTTATTTCATACATCTGCGTTTAGAGTACGCAAACTTTAAAAATCGTTTCCTGCAAAACTTTGATTTACTGACATTCCTCCTTCTTCCCCTGTACCCTTCATTTGTATTCACGTGTACATTATGCTGTATAATATAGAAAGGTTGAAGGTTTTATGGGGTTAAATAAAAAATCTTATACGAAACTCACATAACTTCCTCTGGTATAAGTACTGGTAATCTTCTTAATATAACATATATATGCAATTCTCTTCATGTGATTTGGTTCCAAAAATGAAGAAATTGTTGTTACCACATCACGTTGCATCCCCTAAGGGTATATAAACCAAATAAAATCTGATAAATACAATATCGTAACTTTCTTTACTTTAAGCATGGACAATGCATTTTTCTTGCATCACATTCTGGTATAGAAAAAGAGGCCATATTGTAAAGTGCATGTATTCAGAGCGGGTGGCTTATATAACTATTTTTCAGAGGATTTTTTTTCCGAAAAAAAAGTTTCAATTAAAAGTTCTAGCTGTTGGTTTAAGCACGCCATGTTAAACAAAATTGTTAGGGCTGTTTTTGAGAAAATTGCGACAACATTTTCTGCATGTTAAGTCCCGTTAAAAATAAGAGGTAATCGTTGCCAATCTTCGTGTCACATCCCCAGAAGGTAACTAACTCAATTGTAAATTTACATTTTCATATGATTTTCCGCTGGAAGAGGCTGCATTGTAAAGATTGTAGGCCTATATTCGGAGTGGGTGGGTTATAATCGCGCTTGAGAAATTTCCTTCGAAAAAAAAAAAATGATTAAAATATAAGTTCTAGTTCTTGATATAAGACCCCCATTATCCAACATTTAAAGAAAATCGTTAGAGTTTTTTTGAGAAAATAATGAAAAACGAAATTTTCTTCATGTAATGTGCACTTAAAAATAAGAGATAGTGTAGCTGCCAAGCTTCGTATCACATCCTCAGAGAGTAGCTAACACAAATACACAATTTTCAGTTCTGGAGCTACGCTGTTAACATACAGACACGTTCCGGAAAATATTTTCTTTTTGTTCAGATGACCTCATAACGTGTATTTATGTTAAAAACTCAATTTCGAATTTGGTATTTAAAACAATAGGCCTACTTCCTCTGCCTATAGTAAGGTATGGTACAGGCAGAGGAAGTAAAAATATATTCAATTGCAAAGGTTATAATTTTTTATATTTATATTAAACAAACAAGAAACTGTATCATAGACACTCTCACCCTACAACATCCTCTAAGTCTAAATGTTGCTGCCCCTAAATGTTTCTAAAAATCTCCCACCTTACGTAGCAGCCTGGTTCGCCTATATGTACAAGCTGACCCTGATCCTTATCTTTGAGGAAGCGAAACAGAGATCTTGAATTCTTCTGTCACTATAATTATGACAACCGTCCATAGACATCACATATGTATGTAACTGAACATTTTACTTCATATGTTGTGTTTATTTAGTATTATATTTTCATACAACAAAACACAGCACATAATGATGATCAGGATCTGAACACTTCCAGCCACTAGGGGCGCTAGTAATAGAAAAATAAGAGAGGGAGTGAGCGGTGAGCGGTATTTACTTCTTAAGAGTATTTGGAAAAAGGCAGCAACACAGAAGTTGAAATTGTAGAGTTTTTGGTATCGGAATCGTCTCGATGCTCTGCATTGTAATACATAGGCATAACCAGGCCGACCATATGGGGGGGGGGTTATAACATCTGGGGGGGGTATGGAGAAGGGGTCCGGGGGTCCTCCCCCGGAAAATTTTAAAAATTAAGACGCAAAATAACGAGTTTTAAGCTTCCCACGCTTTATACTTGTACAGTATTAAGTAATTTATGGGCAGACTTAAAAAAATTATACAATTTTCCTTTTTTTAATCAAAGGGGGTTGGGGGGTTCAAACCCCCAAACCCCCCCTGGTTACGCCTATGTTGTAATACAACCATAAAAAGCAGTAACATTATTTCTTGTTAAAAATATATGGAAAAATCAATTAGTGCCTTTGCAATTTTTTCGCCATCTATAATTGCAGAAATCATTAAGTAGAAATTTCACTGTAAGAAAGCAGTAACTGCAAAAGTAGGTCTACTGCTTTTTAACGTTGGATTTTCATCCGACGCTGTAACAACTTAACCCTCCAAAAGAAGCATTAAAAGATTTCGCTAAACTTGAGAATAAGGTGACCGCCGTACCGAGTGGGATCAAGTCTACAATGTCGCCAGTATTACGAACATGGTTACATGCCGATTGAATTCGGCAGATAGACTAAATGACTGTTGTAGCTAAGTTTTATGAAAGCTGTGGAAGGTTAAAAAAGCTACTCCATTAAGAATTCTAGGTCCGTGACAGTTTATGTTAGGTTAGGAACAGTCATATTAGTTTAGTAGCAATATTCTGCATAGCGCGGGGTTCGTGCCATGATCGCGCACTCCAAGAGTGCCTCTGGACGACCGTTAACTCAGGTCAAAACATTCCTTGGAATGCAGAGGGTTGGAGAGGGTTGCTCAGATCGGTTCGAAAACATGCGGTCGAGACAGCTTAGTATTGCTTGCGTGCGTATCATAGAAGGTAGTAGTAGTCCGGAGTTGTGATTTTTTTGAAAGAATATTTAGTTATATTTGTTTGTGTAGTGTCATTAGATTTGCCTGAAAATGCCACCTATATTATCCAAACTTAATGGTAAAGTCGTGCATAGCCAAACAAGAGAGGTAGTGTATAATGTCCTGAACTTTATGGATAGTGAAGCGAAAAATGGCGACGTCTTAATCCCTCTAAGAAAAGTACAGGAAAGAACAGCTTCTGCTACAGGTGTAGGCCTACTTACGATACGTAAAATTAAAAATGAAGGAGAATAACTGACGTCCGCTGCAACGTCTCCATCGACGTTCAGAACGCCTAATAAAAAGCGGAACTGTAAAAAACCAGTGACGGGGCTAGATAATTTTGATGAATGTGCTGTAAGACGAATAGTACATAATTTCTATAAGAGTGAAAAATGCGTTCCAACTGTAGAAACACTTCGTGAAAAGCTAAAGGAGGATCTAAATTACGAGGGCAGAAAAACGAGTCTAAGGAAAATTTTGCGTAATTCAGGATTCAGGTGGAGGAAAACAAAAACCAATAGAAAAATATTAATAGAAAAACACGATATCAGGGAAACACGAATTTCATTTCCGAGAAATATTGCAAAATATAGAAAAGAAGGAAGACATATTGTTTATATGGTGGAAACGTATGTTCTTTCTTCTCACGTAACTGGAAATTCATGGAATGATGACACTAATGAAGGCCTACATGAACCAATTTCGAAAGGCGAAAGTTTAATTATAGTTCACGCTGGGGGTGAGAATGGCTTTATTCCGAATGCACTTTTGATATGGGAGTTGACACAAACCTGTGGAGACTACCATCATCAAATGAATGCTACAAATTTTGAAAAACGGTTACTTGAAAAACTTATACCAAATCTGAAGCCAAATTCTGTTCTCATTGTAGACAATGCACCATGTCATAATGTGCAAGTAGATAAAGCCCCAAATTCAAATAGCAAAAAGTGTGATATGATTGCCTGGATTCTTGAACATAATATTGATTTTGATGAAAGCATGCTCAAACCACAATTATACAAACTTATTTTGTTGCATAAACCAGCACAAAAAATTATCTATGGATCGGGTATGCGCTGCTTACGGTCATTCTGTACTTCGTCTCCCCCCGTATCATCCGAATTTAAATCTAATAGAAAGAATCTGGTCTGAGATGATACAGTATGTTGGTGTTAGAAATACCACGTTTAAAACGCAACATGTTAGACAGTTTTGCGAAGAAAAGTTTAGTACAATGGATGATGCATGGAAACCTCTTTGTGAAAGCGTAAAACGGCTGGAAAATATCTATATGGAAATTGAAGGTATCATCGACTCAGTTGTAGATCAATTCTGTGGCTTGGTTCTAAAAGGGCCAATGTCATGAAACTTGCTTTTGAGATAACTGACTTTGAAGCCTTTATAGAAGTAACATATTTTGCTGAGAACTTCCAACATTGGCTCTAAGGTTTCTGTATTTTTGTACGTATATTAATAGTATCAGACATTGGCATTTTTAGTATACAAAAGATAAAGATTAGCAGAGCTCAATAATGCATAGATCTCATTTTTGCAATAATTGACATTGACCCTTTTAGAACCGAGCCAATTAATTGTTACGTTAGGCGAAGTGAATAGTGATGAAAGCAGTAGTGATAACAACGCTAGCTCCAGTGATGATTGTGATAGTGACTAAGGCAGGTGGTATCAATTTCGCTGTGACCTGCACTGGTGAGTTTTCTTCTCGTGTAACTTAAAGAACTAATGTTTTTGTTATGACATGCACGCATGAGGAACTTGCAAACAACCCCTCCCGTCATCTTCTGGCGGCCGTACTTTTGTGACGTGGCAGACTGGCAGACCTGAAGTGCGCGATCATGTTTTATGAAAGGCGTGGAAGGGTAATAAGGCTTCTTGAAGTAGTGACAATCCAAATTCTAGGTCAATGACAGGTTATGTTAGGTTAGGAACATTTGTATTAGTTTAGGAGCAATATACTGAATAGCGCGGGGTTTATTATGTCTCACATTAAATCTTTTCTGCGACGGAAAATTTTACCCTTGCACCGATCGTTTCTCTTTTATTCCCCGAGGCTCGGAGGGGCACGGTCGCTAATGGCAGAGCATGGCTGGCTACGCTATTCTGAAGGAGTTCCAAAGATTTTTTATACGGTACATCTTCATACGATAAAGGAGTATGGGTAGAGCACTATCTTCTTAGCATTGCAGTTTTCCTTCATGGAACTGAAAACTTCATTAACTGTACTTACTTTTGTTCAAGAAATTGATTAAGGGGAGAAATTAGTAGTTTTTAGAATTTGATTTTGTATTTTTTACCCATTTTAAACAGTTCATTTTTATTGTGCATGAAATACGCCAGCCATATTATGGTTCTGAGTGAAGCAGAATGACCAATTGTCCTTCTTGCATTATGGGCCATTCAGATAGAAACTTAACCGTAAACTTAAACTCAAACTTTAGCACGGCATTGAGCATTCGCTACGAAAACTTAAACGTAGATTAACAACCGATCACTTAATGAGAGCGTGAACAGCTGATAAAATGGCTGCCGCAGACGAAAATACTCTCATGTTTCTATTAAACACGGGTAGGCCTTTAAAAATTGAAATCATACAAGCTTATGCAGACAGGATTGGTAAATAAATAAATAAATAAATATACGAATTAACAGAATATTATTTTGGCTGTATTTACTACTGTAGTTCATTTCTTGGGAAACTTATGTTCATACATTTTCCTTTAATACTGAATCTTTATATAATGGATGCCTTTTATCATACAGACGAGTTTCTTATTCATAGACGCCATCTCTTGGCTACTTCCACTTCCGTCTCCTGTTCTGTTCTCTGATTGGTTGTATCATTATTTTTCGCATAAACTTAACGCAGGAGCTTGGTTTTTGCGAGGTTCTAAGTTAAGTTTTATTTTACGTTTAAGTTTCAAGTTTACGTGATGCATTGTGAATGGTCACATTGAAAAACATGGCCCCAAACTTTTAAGTTTACGTTACGTTTACGGTTAAGTTTCTATCTGAATTGCCCATTAAAGTAAGTAGTGTCAGGTAGATCTGTTTTAGTGGCAGTTACGTTAGGCTAGGTTGGTTTGGTTAAGTTAGGTTCATTAGGTTATGAACAGTGATATAAGTTTTTTTTAGGGCATACCAAATTCGAGCGTTTCGAAAATGTGCCATATTATATCTCCTGCGAGGTTTGGTGATCCTGTTCCCACATAAGATAGCGTCAATTATATGTTATAATGAATTGCGTTCTTTAAGGTAAGAGAATTACAGGATGTATTCTTATTTATATGAACAATTTCGGGCCTAATTATAATCCTTGCACCTAGGGACACATTTTAACGTTGTTTTGTTTAGTAAAAGGGCTGGTCCCGTTGTTGTCAATTCGTTTTGTTAATATTCTTGCTATCCCACTTATTTCTTCATATATGGTTATCAAACTTTCTCAAGAGACCGAAATACGATCTATTAATTCAATCTGGCACTTTGTTTTATCAGTTTACCTGATTTTATTTTTAGTCAAAGTGGTCTATTTGTAAGGGTCTTACGCTATTTAAATGTGAAATTCTGGGTGTTCTAAACAATCCACTAACTTTGAGACTTTCCTAATATTCAAAGTAGACCTATGTTAATTTGCCTGTCATCCTACTCTTGCCACATGAGATCTTTTACTCCTTGAGATTTTGTTTCGAATAATGCAGAGAAAATTGTGTTTAGAACCAATATCCTTCTATTATTTGCAATTCTATTTGAGGTAAGTAGGCCTATTATGTGAATTATATACCATAATCCATTGTACCCATGTGGATCGGTTAAACTGTTTTAACGGTCAAAATCCGTTTATATTTCTAATTTATGTAGTTTAAATTTGTATGGAAACCTTGAAAAGTTCTTTTTCGAACTCTCTATTAGCCATCCTAAGACACACTGCACGAAAAATAGCCTAAGAGTCTACCGATATATGCAATACTTTTTTTCACTTTATTTTTTATTTCAAAACGTCTGTTACTTTCTGGAGAGCACTAGTATATTTTTCATTTTATGTTACCAAACATTATAGTCAATTACCTTTCTAAATGAATCGCATAGAAACTACATTATAATAGCATCAACTTAGTCACGTATTTAATCTATGGCAACCGCGCAAGTAAGGCAACTGTCGTGACAAGAACAGAATTTCATGATCATCAGGGCCCGGATTCTAGTGACATGTTATCTTTTTATTGACGCTGCATAGACATTGCCAACTTGTAGATAAATCCTAATGATGGCCTCTAGATTATAGAAATGCATTTTTATTGGGTAATTTTTTGTCATATTATGCCATTTTATACTCTTAGGGCATTTATTTAAATTTTACGCCATTATTTCGTCAGCTTCGTGTCATTTGCTTCCTTATTTTGTCATTTTCATGCAATTACATTGAGTATATTCTTATGTATTTAATTAAATTTCTAGGTTTAAATAATGCGACGTTTTTGTAGGATCTACTTAAAAAAAAAAATTTCTTACTTTTGTTCCCAGATGCTCCCATGAAGATCAAAGAACAAAGCTTTTAGACCTACAACATCCTTTCTACATTTACAGTTTTTACAATTATATATGTGTGTACAGTCGGTCAAATAATAAACGTCGGGACTCGAATGCAGTTAAAATTAAAGTTTTGACGCATTAGTTCACAAGTTTCCTATAAAAAACATAAAATACAGGTCATTCTCGGAACATATGAGGCCTTGCGACAGGAGCGAAAAAATGAACAACAAAGGAAAAAATGAACAACGCGGAAAGCGCAACACACGATATTCAACTTAATGTATTGTCATAATTATTTTGCTTTGTGTCATCGCGCCACATACAAATGCTAGCTTGAGAGAAAGTGTAGGCCTAGTTAGGGCTGTAATTGACCTGCATTTTTAGGATTCTGAAGCAGCGAGAAGATTCCATATTTATGAAAGAGCAGCTCAGACGTGGGAACTTCACTATAATGCGACCGGAAGTTTTCATAGGAAACGTGGATCTGGTCGGCCGCGTATTTCGATGCTAGATTGGTTGCAGAAGTTGAGCGTAAGTTATTGATTTTGCACTACTAGTACCGGTATTATAAAATAAAATATTTAAAAAAAATGCTCCTTGAATAAACATATTCCTCGCGAATTTATTCATTATTATTATTATTATTATTATAAGAACTTCCATGCAAGAATATTGCGGATATGAGGCATATAGCCACAGCCTTCTATACATGTTTGTTTTGGAACAAAACTGACTAAATAATCAAGAAAATACATGGATAGACAAGAGGCATGTGTGAATCTAACCTTAAGTCTTCCTGTACATGCGCATATGCTCGTTCGTGAAACTTTATAAAATAACGCCCGACGTTTTTTATTTGACCGACTGTACAATAATAATTTTTATAAGTAAAATATCAGTTTTTAGGTCATTCGTGATAATTATTAAGTCATTTTCTTTAAAATTCAGGGTCATTTATAGGTCATTTTTCAAACAATTTTAGGTCATCAGAATCCGGGCCTTGATGATCATAATAATGGTTCTTCATTTAAAAATAAAATTGTCAAAATATACGCCGATTTCATATGTACTTTTTTCTTACTTTACCGGAGCGCCGTTCCGGCAGAACTTCAGTACTGCTGTAGTCTTCAGAAAACATGTAAAGATTGCTTGTTACCTTAAAAGAAAGAGCAGCTTGAAGGAAAGAGAAAAAGAAATTTTGCTGGAGTAGTGGAGAAGGCTTTGTGTGATGGGACACAATGCGTGTCACTTGGTACAGCATCACGAAGTTTCTGCTAACAAGACGCACATTCTCTTATTCATGTCCAATATAGTGTAGCCAGGCTCCTTCGTTACCAGGGAGACTCGCCAACGAGCCGTTTCATAAATTGTGAACCTCAGTGTCTTCACTCGTAGTGGACGATTTCAGTGCGACAAACACAAGGCGTTTATAAAGCCTGTCCCTTTAAATGATACGGAAAAAATTCGTACGACTAGAGCAACTCCTTACAAATTTAAAAATGCCATAATAGTCTCATTAACAACTAAACTCCCTGGCGCTACATCCTTGGAGGGACTTGGCCTACCACCCGACAGCTGCGTCATCTACCGTAGGCAGATGGCAGGATTGGGGGGCATGTGGTCAGCATGCCGACACCCACGGCCGTTAATGAATAGTTCATTACGTTCCTCGAAATAGATTTATAAGTAAGTGGTTTATACAACTAACCTTCCTTTCGTCCTTTTTTATAGTACAGTAGATTCTCTGTTCTCCGGCACTTCGTTAATTCGACCCTCCAGTAGTGGTTGGTTTTAGATACTAGATACTGTACTAGAATAACCGTATAAAACCTTGTTTCAGCTAATTTTAAAAGATAATTGAAAAGTATTTGATTTTAATGCAGTATTATTACATCTAAATTCATTAAATTAATTGTAATAAAACACAACCTTTATGCCTTTCAAGTAATCCGGCGTTTTCACTAATCCTGCACTACCCCGATCTGATATCTGCCGGATTAATGAGAGTCTATTGTATTAGTGATTTTCTTGAATTATTTATAATATGTACTGGCCTAGGCCTATATACTTATAAATCTGATGTTTTGTATAATATTGTGTACAGTACGTTTATATTTTATTTATCCATATTGATCTTGTAGTTTGTGTTTGTGTATCTTTATACTTTAGTTTATAGCATCATTTACGATGCTCATAACATGAATTAAATAAATAAATAATATACTCTGAGCTATAAAAATCATTAAATGCAAGTTACTGTCCATTACACTATAGGCCATTGGTATTGACTTGCGAAATTTACTGGGGGTGCTAAGGCTTACTAAGAAAAGGAAAATCACATTCAAGTTTAATGTTATTTATGTTGAAAGTCCTTCTTCCTTACCTACAAACGACATTATTAATTGATAAACACTCTGTTCATAGTCTGTTTAATCAATAATCATTGCATATTAATAACTCTAACACTTTCCTTGAGGATTGAAAAAATATTAACATGTGCCACAGAAGTGTGGTCTTTTTGCAAAGTATATACATAAATGTTATCGGGGGTGCTGAAAATGCAAGGCACCCCCGGAGTCGTCGCCTATGCTAATAGGCTAATAATTAAGAACTTACCAGATTGCACTACCATGCTTGTGTTTCTGAATATACGGATAGATTGCCCAACTAACTACAGTGACGAGTTGACCAGTCATGCGTGTTTCTGCTCTAACTCCCGAGTGATCGGGTGAAATATCTACGCAAATAAAGTCGCTAATGGCAATTACAGTTAAAATTACAATGAACATAACCATTTACCTCATCACAAGAAATGTTGGAAATGTCCTCCGCTTGCATCCACACAATACTGGCACCGTTTTAGGAAATTTTCTTTCTCGCGCATTAGTTCAGCTTCTGGGATAGAGGTAATTTCTCTTGTGACATTCTCTTTAAGTTCTTGTAATGTATGGGGGTTTGACCTATAGGCCTACACTTTATTTTTCAAGTTCAAGTTCGAGTGAAATATTTACGTAACTGAAAGAGAAATTAACTCTAACTCGAAACTTACACTTATACGCGTGAAAGAAATTTTCCTAAAAAGGTGCCAGTGTTGTGTGGATGTAAGAGGAGGGCATTTCCAACATCTCTTGTGATGAGGTGCGTGGTTATTTTCTTTGTAATTTTAACTGTAATTGTGAAAATCTGAATCATTACAGCGTTAGCGGCTATATTTGCGTAGACAGTGCCGTATTTAAGCCTAGGCAGACTAGGCAGCTGCCAAGGGCGGCTTTTAAGCTGTTACTTTATTCATAACTCTTCGAAATAGTAAACTAATTTAACGCACAATAAAATAGAAATGAATAACATTGACAACGATATGCACCTGTTTATTTATTTACTTATTTATTTATTATTATATATTATTATTAACATTATTATTATTACTATTATTATTATTATTATTATTACTATTATTATTAGCCTACTATTTCAGTTACAATAATGCTTATTGTAGGTTACTTTGTGCTACATTCATGTGGAAATAAGGGGGCGAAAATATTTTTCGCTGCCTAGGGCGCTAAGTAGCTAAATACGCCCCTGTGCGTAGATGTTTCACCCGATCGCTCGGGAGTTACAGCTGTGGCCGCTGCAACACAGAAACCCGCATGATTGGCCAACTTGTACGTGAAACACACTGTATAAACAAAAGACGGGGAAATACGTTTCCAAATTGGCTTACAGTTTCGCGAGCATGGGCCACTCAACTATTACAGGAAAAAAAACCTGTGCACATAAGTGCGACAGTAAGTTAATTATATTCAGCATATGCTATTAATGTTCACTTCTTCTTCTTGAATCCTGTGCACCCTTGTTGGGGCGTAGGGCCTCCAAGCGGAGGTTTCTGTACCTATGTGAATTTTGTTACGCTTATTTTCCTAGAGAGGGCAGAGGGACAGGTGGTAAGCCCATCGCCCCTTAACCCCTCTCCGGAAACTAAGGTATTACTTGGACGTGAAAGGGCCGAGAAATTTTGTCCAGAGGCTTTAATTTAGGCTTCGATTTCTTTTACGTGTCGTAAATCTACGACACGAGAATGTTCACTATACGGTAGGAAATAACTGATTAGCTTGACCAATGTGTTCTAGCATTTCATTGATTAATAGTATCAGCTCATAATTCACTCTAGTTCTAGTACGTCCACTTACGTTCGTTTACTTCCGATATGTAGGCTACACCTTTGGGAATAATTGCGGGAACACATGTAGATTTTGTGAATTGCTTGTTTTTGTATTTACATCGTAAGCCTGTGTGTTTACCAATATTATCTCTATTAGACTATAGTAAAGAGGTAACCTCCAGTAAAGGGCCTTGGTTTCCTTGCATATATGATGATATGACAGCTCTTGGAGTTGTATTTATTATGATATCTATCTATCTATCTATCTATCTATCTATCTATCTATCTATCTATCTATCTATCTATCTTCTATCTATATTAATAAAAGGAAGTGTCTGTCCTCCGTCTGTCTGTCTGTCTGTCTGTCCGCGATGCCCAGCGAAATCTACTCAACGCAGAGATCTGAAATTTTATACATAGGCGGACTGAAGGGTCTTAAAATGCACCTCGAAGCCGGAATTTTAATTTTCGCTTTCGTTCGTGAGTTATGAGTGAAAAATGCGTTTTCGAAGCATCAGTTTCAGTAATAAATTTCAATATCAAATTACTTACAGTTGGCTTTGGCTATTTTTGTCATCATACCTCATACCTTGGAAATAAAAGCAACGCGATCGCTTGATTTTGTTAGTCCATCCTAGACGATTCATTTGTTTAGTGTCAAGGCCCACAGACATATGACATTTTCAACCTACACGGAAGAAGGATAATCAACCCTAAATATGGTCAAACATTGTTCGATTTGAACGAAACTCACTATCAGGGGCGGATCCACGGGGGAGGAAATGGGGGAAATTTCCTCCCCCAAAAGTTGTAACATTAAGCACAAATTATTCAAAATTTATTATTCTAATAAATTGTGTAAAGACAACATAACCAAAATACTTAAATTAAAGCAACGACATTCATTATTTTGAAATACATTTGTAATAAAATACCGAAATGTTCATTTTGATTTTAACTGTGTACTGGGAATAATTAATTTTTATGAGTAAAAACTTCCCTCTTTACTTAGGTTCCCCCCCTAAAATGTCTCTCTGGATCCGCCCCTGCTCACTATGCAGGGGTTTTCTGGGCCAAGGAACTCGAATCTGAGGTCGCTTTTACCAGGGGACGCTACATAATCGTGGAATGCACTCCACGTGATTTAGGTGTTATTAAATATAATGATTTACTATTATGCTCTTAATTTTTAGTTTTTAATTTTTTAAATAATTATCGCGGGGTAAGCCGCGGGCACATGCTATCTTATAATAATAAAAGGCCGTGTTTGTCTGTCTGTCCGCGATGCCCAGCGAAATCTACTGAACGCAGAGATCTGAAATTTTAAACATAGATGCACTGAAAGGTCGGCAAATGCACCTCGAAGCCGAATTTTTAATTTTAGCTTTCGTTCGCGAGTTATGAGGGAAAAACTTGCAGAAAACGTGATTTTAGCGCTGTCGAAGCATCAGATTTCGGTAATACATTTCAATGTCAAATCAATTGCAGTTGGCTTTGGCTATTTTTGTCATACCGTGGAAATAAAAGTATCGCGATCGCTTGAATGTTGAAAGCCCACGCTGGTCGATTCATTTGTTTAGAATGTCAAGGCCCGTAGACATATGAAATTTTCAACCTACACGGAAGAGGGGTAATCAACATAGACCTAAATATGGTTAAACATCGTTCGATTTGAACGAAACTCACTATACAGGGATTTTCTGGGCCAAGGAACTCGAATCTGAGATCGCTTTTACCAGGCGACGCTATCTAATCGTGGTATGTAATTCACGTGATTTAAGTGTTAATAAATATAATGATTTAACTATTATGCTCATAATTTTTAATTTTTGAAATAATTATCGGGGGCGATCGCTTGATTTTGTAAGTCCATCCTGGACGATTCATTTGTTTAGAATATCAAGGCCCGAAGACATATGAAGACCTACACGGAAGAGGGATAATCAATATAGGCCTAAATATGGTCAAATATTGTTCGATTTGGACGAAACTCACTGTACAGGGGTATTCTGGGCCAAGGAACTCGAATCTGAGATCGCTTTTACCAGGCGACGCTATCTAATCGTGGTATGTAGTCCACGCGATTCAGGTGTTAATAAATATAATGATTTAACTATTATGCTCATAATTTTTAATTTTTGAAATAATTATCGCGGGCGATCGCTTGATTTTGTAAGTCCATCCTGGACGATTCATTTGTTTAGAATATCAAGGCCCGAAGACATATGAAGACCTACACGGAAGAGGGATAATCAATATAGGCCTAAATATGGTCAAATATTGTTCGATTTGGACGAAACTCACTGTACAGGGGTATTCTGGGCCAAGGAACTCGAATCTGAGATCGCTTTTACCAGGCGACGCTATCTAATCGTGGTATGTAGTCCACGCGATTCAGGTGTTAATAAATATAATGATTTAACTATTATGCTCTTAATTTTTCATTTTTGAAATAATTATCGCGGGCGAAGCCGCGGGCACATGCTAGTAAATTATATTTGTGTTCACTCTGTGAATATTAAATGTTGTACTGTATACTTTTTTCATTAGTGTTCATTCTTATTTTATTTATAATCCAATACTTTTCTTTGTTATGCTTTGTCCTTGTGGAAACCAGATTATGGGAAGTTCAAATAAATAAATACAATTTTCTTGGAATTGTTTTCTTTTACTTTGTTGCAAATTTGAGACATACTACTGTATCCGATGGAATATTAACAATTTAAGAGTTAAAGATGAATACAAACTAATATTTAATGAAGCATGTCTTCAGAAAGTAAGATCTTTAAATCTGGCGAATTAAAGAGAAAAAAAAATTAACGCTATATAAGATAGGAATAATACTGGCTTCATTTCCTGTACTGCACAGCACAAACGAATGAAGACTATTTGATTGCAGAAATTTAGCATGGCCGAGCAAGCATACCGCACTAAACAATCCGCTTGATTAATATTAAATCATAAATGTTGCCACACGCCATAAAAATCGCCTATACCTGTTTATAATTTGAGGCGGAGATGGTCTGCCGAAATTACACGGGCAATTAATATGGGCAATAACGCTAGAATCCAATTAGAGCGCGGATTACTACGTCCCACCTGACTCTTACAACGATCTACGGTAACAAATTGAATATTGTCATTGCGCAATATTTAACTTCGTTTAATTTCCGTCACCATGGTATCAGAAATCGAGTCAGAATATGATCCTGTTAACCGATATCCTAGTCATTAAATCCGTAATGCTGGAAACCTAATTACCGACGTGAAGGATATGTGATACGGTCTTTGGTGTTGAAGTCTTTATTTAATCAAGATAAGTTACACTGTTATAGTGGTCAGGTGGAAAGTAATAGTTCATGATAATTATGCTAAGAATTAAGTGGAAGGAAAGGAAATAGACATTAAATCCATGTCTGGGATATTAATACAAGTAAGAATCAGCTTGAAAAATTTTATGTCATAACCGGAATTTGAACACGGATCTTCGGCTTACCTGTGTTGTCATGGTAGCTCAATGGTAGAGCATCGGCGCGTTAAGCCGAAGATCCGTGTTCAAATCCCGGTTATGACATAACATTTTTCAAGCTGATTCTTACTTGAATTATGCTAAGGATTTAATTTTCTACTGCAGGCTGTCCAAATATCTTTTAGAAGTATCCTAGACTCATAGGGACCTGTGGCAACTGCCAGTTCATTAACTTTTCATACATTTTTTATTATTAATATTAATTATTAATACTTCAAAAGATTACCCGAAAGTGCTCGTCTTCAGGTTCAGTTCAGTTATTTATATTACAAAATTAATACACAATTAAGTATACAATTAAATACAAATTCATAAAACAACATATTACTCTAACTTAAAATCAGTGCATAGAAAAAAATAAAAAAGAAAGAACAGAAAGAAGTTGTTTTTTAATTAATTAATTTATTAGCAAAACAATCAAAACATGTTTACTAACACTTACATCGTGTTTACTACACGATCAAATAGGCCTAAGTTAATGTTTTTTTTTAAATTTAATTGTTAGAAGTAGTCAAGTAATAACTAGCACGATTAAAGCGAACCTTAGATTCATGTACGTTACCCATACATACTAACATTTCATAAATAATTAAAACTAATAATAATTAAAAAGCTAATATTCCTTTCTGTCTTTCTTTCTTTATCATAGTTTTACCTGTCCCTTTTAGGATTTAAGCGACCCAAGCCGCCCGGGCCTTACAGCGCCGCGACCTGCCGGGAAAGGGATTATCTTTGGATCACAGACATACTTTTTTGATCATACAAGGACATGGAGGGCCTCCCCGGATGAATGATCAGCCCAATGCCGGGCAACCTCCGAGACAACACGAACACATAGGACGAGACACACCATTCGCACACATTCTCACTCCAAACAAGGCGAGGATGGCGAGGATGGGATGAAGATGATAATGATGGCCAGATGATATCTGGGGACCACAAGGGCCTATAGTTGCCCGACATTTGCCTCACAGAACCGCAACATGAAAACAAGCCCGTGTGGCCCTAGCCTAACACTATCTCCCTCCCGCCCAGCCATCACAAACTCAGAACTTTGTCTACCCTATGATGCGTCATTGCAGTCAACAGTGCCAGTGAACTTGAATTGAAAGTGATTTATGTTATCGGTAACAATACAATATTTTTGGTAGTAGCCAGTTTCGCAATGGAAAAAATAAAAGATATTCATATGATTTTTTTTTAGTCTGGCTTTGCAATCTAATAATAAAAATGGTAAAAAATGTTATTAAAAATTAAGATGCGTTTTTTAGTCCGTGGCGTCTTATAGTTCGTAAAATATGGTAAATTGAATACAGGGCACAAGTACGTTTTCTGAGAGAACAATTCTAAATAATGAAGACTGAGCTGTGGAAGAACAGTCAGAAATGAAGCTAAAGTAGCATTTATTGGCAAAAGGCAGGGAGCAAAAGATATTATGTCACCGCACCAAAAAGGAATTACATTTAAAACGATGTCATATGCGTGTTATATCAGAGGTCCCTTTTACGATTCCGTTGAACTGGAAATCGTGATTTCGTTTTGTGGAATTCGTATCAACATGAAGGATCAATGGAAGAAAAGTTATTTTTATTTCTTTTGCCATTCCCTATAAAATAAGATATGAGTCCAATAAAAATGTCATGAAGATGAGATTACATTACATCGATTTAGAGTTTTTTTTCAGGATGGACACTTCCTCTTCTCTTCCAGGGGTTATCGTCAACTTCCGTTGTTCTCTAGTAGCTTTATGTAACAACTTCAGGGGAAAAGAAAACGACTCAATAATAGGTTAAATAAATTAAGTGGAATATCTCGAGGAGTAAGATTTGCGAAGCTTACAGCAAACCACTGAAGTGAATTGGAGTAGAGAGAGGAAAAAATATACTTGCTTTGATCATATTGTTTTGACTATCCCGTGAGAGTTATCCTAGAGTGCTATGAAAGAAAATTTATAGTGGTTTTACGTTATCATTTAAAATCCTACCATTTTAAAGATATCTTAATGTAATTCACATTTATGTAATATAATGTAGTGATATAACTATTCCTAATTATCTGTAATAACTAATTACAATTCACTTGGCTTAAGATTGTAAAAAAATTTAAACCAAACATCTGTATTCCTAATTCATCTAAAATATCTTCAGGCCATTTGAAGCTGAAGAATTTTTAAATTAAAATACTTCACAGTTACAGTTCTTCTGGCATAAGAAGTAATTACAAATAAGAACTACTTCTTACCATGAAAACTCACAACATTTTCACAATATTATTTTCTTAGTTAAATACTTTCGTAACGCTAGATGGTAAGGAACATGTTGGAAAGCTTCTAAGTTCAGTGTAGTATGCAAATTAATATTGACAATCCTTTATACTGTATTTCTCTGATGTCTTAAATAGCTGCCAGTCAGACATTTATAATCTGTTAAAATTCAATATTGTATTCCAGTGGACAATAATATTATATCTTACGAATATCTTGAATTTCATAGTCAAAATAAAAAACTTCTATAGTGAAGATTACTATGATTTTTAAATTTGTATTACTAAGAATATTTATAGACACAGTATTTTGCCTTTAACTTTTCTTATAAAGAATGGTTACTGATGGGAAGTTCTCCAATTGTCTAAAAATTATACTTATCGTTCCAGTGTATAAGAAAGGAGATAAACACAGCCTAAATACACTGTTGTAGACCATTTTCACTTGTCATAATCAGATTTAAAATAATTGCAAATTATTTCAAAGAACAATTGACTACTTTTTCTGCTGAGGATTGTGTCATAGCTCTTCAAGAAATAATGGTAGCCTTATGATCTTAAACAGTGTCTCCTTTTTCTTTAATCTTCCTATATTTAATATTACCTTACAAAATTAACATAATATCTGCCAAATTGGGTGAAATTGAATATCTATCCTAGACTTTAATTAATGTTCAAAGAACATTCATTATGAATAATTAATGAACATCTCATATCTTGTGTTCTCTCAGAGAATAATGCAATTACTAACATGTCATGTGTGTGCATCATAACTTACATTAGACATTTTAGTGGCTTCTTTGAAGCATCTAGTACCATTCTACTCTCCTTGTATTCAGGCAAACGAGGCGAAGTAAGCGAAAAATGTTGGGGCTATGCTGAAAGCATAAATTCTCAAGAGGTAATGTACACTTAATATTAGAAGAAAATCTGTTCTGGGCGGGAATCAAACCCGGATTTTCAACTTGGTACACTCTAGTGCACGGAAACTTTCCGTTGCTTCTGGTTTCTTCTCGTGTTTTTCTTTATTTAAAATTGGCATTGAATCGTCTTATCATCTGTGTTTCACACATAAGCCAAAGTTTTATTTCTTTGTATTCAATCTCTATTTGTATTCAAGTCCGAACACACACATTAACCTATGAACAATGCTCTAGGTGAGCGGTGATATGTGGTTGGAGTGTAGAAGCATTTAATTTCAGTGGGTGAAAGGCGTGCCTCACACGGAAGGTTTACACCAGCAACTGAATGGGTCCGAATCATATTGGTTTGATGTCAAAAGCCCGTCACTCAAACATCAACCAATGAACACAGGTCAGTTTCAGGTTCAGGAGCAAAGGAGGGGAATAAGACAAACTGAAGTGGAGGGTTAGCCTCTGCTGCGTATCCTCTAACGCGAAAAAGGAGGAGCAGGGGTGGGGAGTGGGCCTGGCGGAGCTGGTTATGTATTCCCTTAACAACATAATCCCATTTCAAATACTTCTTTAGACCCTAATCACCTCGCAATTATGCATACATTTGTATTAATTTAACGAGGATGCATCTAACTCTGATGCTTATTTATTACAGGGATTTAAGTTAATCCGGTAATAATGGATAAGACTGAAAACCTGTCAAGCGTTAATACCAGATTTGGCCTATGCCTACGTTTAAAATTGTTATTAATCGAAAAGATAAAATGTTGCTTGGCACTATCTTTGCAGGACCTCTTTTGCTGAATATATCACACGAGAAATGAATACAATAAAATATAAATAAGTTACGGTTATTTGAGATTTGACATTATAAAATTAGAACCACACCTGTTGATAATCCATAGACATTTTCGAAAATAAATTGTAAAGCTGATTCTATGAGTCGAAGGATCTATTCTTGTTCTAAATTGCGGTATTTAAATAAGGAGCCGGTCTCCTTAACCGCGGTAGCTAAGGCTTAGAGCTGTGGGTAAGGAGGCTCTGGGATCGAGTCCCGCCTCGGGCATGGGTGTTTGTTTGTAATAACCAATAAGATAAAAAAGGAAAAAATGAAGAAAAAACAAGGAAAAAGGGAAACAAGGAGAGAGCGAAAAAATAGTGATGATAGTTACAATAATAACAACATATAGGCCTACTGATTTTAAATAAAAGAAATGAGAGCAGATTGTGTATCCTTAATGGATTAAAATTATAGCAATAAAGAACTCTGTAGTAATTCAAACAAAATGTATTTTGTCACCCATAGTAGCATTTAAACACAGAAAACACAAAAGCAATGTTTTCTCTTTATGCTTTCTTCTGTTAGTAGTTTCATTTGCAATCGTATCACCAGGGGTCGCTCTCGACACACTTGCACACTACCAATTGATAACTTCAAGGACAGGCTATTGCAACAGTTAGGAGGGATCATATTCAGACTTCGCCGAATATTTTATATTGATGGTAAATTGCAGTAGGATATATAAGTCGATCGGTAAGACCTGCGCCAAACACGCGCAGATAGCTTATCGTCCGCCGGTAGCAATGGAGTAAGGGCAGAAGAGAATGCATATACTGTACTATTCCTTCCAAACTATGCGGTTCATAATAGCCCGTAACTATTGAAAACAAAAATAAAGCGAATAAAGTATTGTTTTTTAGTTATGAAATATTATTTAAGTAATGGTATGTAACTCACAGAATATCGCTGTTGGATCTTCACTATTGAATAATTAAGATGTTTTCACACGGTCTGTACAGCAGGGAACATCACGTGCTATGAAGGTCAGGCAGGTCTAGATTACATCATCGTAGACTACTGCGCAGCCGTTTGTTTGGCTCAAGTCTTACCGATCGAATTATACAATGCTGCTTGATGGTTAAGATGGGTATCAACCAGTTCATGTTACCTATGGTCTTCCTGCTCTGATTGTGACTGACCTACGGGAATGTAAGCAATTCAATAGTACGAAATCTAATACTCACACAGCAGGATCTATTTTGTCACGTAGATGGACAAACCGACTGTTCATGAATTATGTATAGGTTATGCACAGTGGAGGACTACTACTTTGCTCCTGTTCGGATGAAGACTGTTGACATGATCCCGGATTTAATGCAATTCCAGAGAGAATTAGATTCAAACATTGTTGGGCGTGTGCCGAAGTTCTTTTCCACGATAATGTGTCTAAAGTTAAAGCCTTTTTAGTAGAGAGTGGATGCGATATCGTACTATGATATTTAGCTGCTGCCTTTTCTAAACGCGCTATCGTAACGGGAAACCAGATTCCCAGTCTAAGGAATTGGTCAAAACATTAAAATGACATAACATAATGTTTCTTGTCAACACTATAACATAACAAATACTTTGTGAGGTACTTAGGCATAAAAGCACTGATAAATTGCATTGCTAACCTTAAGAACGGAGGAAACCTAAAGCTTCTTTTTTCTACTAATGAACTGAAATGTAAGAAGGAGGAAAAAATAATAATGTGCTTCTTTATTTCTGTGGGATTATCAAACGAATCATACCCATGAAAACCGCCATGTGTTATTTTTACCTGGCTATAGGCCTAGATCCATGTCTGCTTTTCGCCTTTAAGATCCGATTTACTTGAACCCTCCCCTGCTAGAACATTACAGTGAAACCTCTCTATAACGGACACGTACGGGACCGTAAAAATCGTCCGCTATAAAGGAGTGTCCGCTCTTGAGAGGTTAAAAAATTCTAGAGTAAAATAATTTACAGTACTTACATGAGAGTGTTATACAGTAGATGAAAATCTCTTTAGTTTACACTAATCCATTACACCCATGTGTTATGCTGTAGGCCTACATATCGCGGAAATCCCGAACACTATACTGTAATCTACTTTAGGCCTACCATCAAAATTAAAACCACACTTTTTAAAATGGAATAGGCCTACACAACTGTAGTTCTGCGTGTAGTAGTCGAGCGCGAAAAAAATCTTTAATGTTTGTTTGTTTTGTACACTTAGGTTTCGCGTCAAAAGTAAGTAACAGAAGAAGAAAAGAAGTTCAGTACAATACAGTATACTGTAGATAAATGATTTTCTCGTCAAGTGTCCGTTAAGATAGGTTTGAAGAGGCTTTTTAAGTGGATTTTTTGTGTCCGTGTCCGTAATATACGGTGTCCGCCTTAGAGGGGTTAATTATTATGAAGTTTCATTATAGTGACCAGAAAAATCGTCCGTAAAGAAAGGGTGTCCGCTATGAAGGGGTGTCCGATAAGAGAGGTTTCACTTATGGCGGAAAAGTTCATCAAGGACAAACTACATCACTTCTAACATAATCTGTTCATTCACACACAATTTAATTTATTGCAGCACAAGGACACATGGTTTAAAACGCCTGTTAATTACGGTGTTTTGTAATAATAATAAGTAAATTACACTGTATTAAATTAATTGATATAAGGTGAAATTGAGGGACTCGGCGCAACAGTGGTTAATGCCGCCGGAAGGGAAAATTTTATACAGAAATCATCTGTATCATTTGTGTCAATTGTGCTTCCTATCGTTAATGTATTCGCTGAAACAAACTCCTCTTGTATAAATGCCACCAAAATTTTGCAAACCAAGACCAATAAACCCAAAGAAAGTTATATACCGCGCATTCGTCATTCGTTTAAACCGAGGAGAATGAGACAAGAAATGTGGACAATGATGATGACCTTTTTGATGTACCAGCTTATATGTAGAAACGTGTATTCATTGAAACGTGTGAATAAAAATTAATACAAAATCGAAACTATTAAAATACTTTTTAAAAAGTAACTGTTATTGAAATAATGTTTGCTCCTTCCTGAACTAATGTCAAATGTCAGCGCTACAGTGGTCTAACCAAGAAAGAGGTGTTAAAGTCTTCCCAAAAATTTACAAATTCCACCATTCTGAACAGTAGACTATTAAGTTGATCAAGCACCATAGAACACACCACTGCAAACAAAGTGGATTTTGCAGAACGTAAGAATTACCACAAGTGTAAAACTTAAACCTTTTTTTGTTGTTGTTGTATTCTTCAGAATGAAGCCAGACAACTAACTTATACCGTTTACTGCGTCAATTATTATTCTTTGATCTAAATATATGACCATAATGAGAGCTAAAAAAGTCTATAGAAGCAGTTAAGTGTTTTTATAACATTCTACATCCGTTTGAAATATTATACATCTTACTATAAACCCATTTTTTCAGTAGGTACAAAAAGTGCGAATCATCCTGTTATGCAAGTATTAATGCGTGTTAATTATTACGATTTATTTGTAGCCTAAGATCTGTTGTTGCCATAATTTAGGCTATTCTTATCCTGTTTATCTTGAGCTGTCGGAACTCTCTCTTCCTTTGCCCTACGGGATATTATATCAATTTTTACTCAGAGACTATTAAAGTTTGATTCTTTAACGAGATGGAAATCTTCGACCAGTTTTTGCTGAGAAGCTTTTAAAGTTTGATTTTTAAAGCGACTGAAATCTCATACCAGGGTCACAACGCAATATCTTACATTTTTTCCCATGCTAGATTGCCTTAGCCCGAAAAATCGATTGCCCTCGGCCGGACTTGAACATAAAGTTTCAGAGACTAGCAGCAAGCCACCAAACGCTGCGACCAGCACTACAGTAAGTTAATTCTGTAAGCGTGAGTTGTC
This sequence comes from Ectobius pallidus, assembly GCA_964059195.1. Classification (NCBI taxonomy): domain Eukaryota; kingdom Metazoa; phylum Arthropoda; class Insecta; order Blattodea; family Ectobiidae; genus Ectobius; species Ectobius pallidus. The sequence goes on from CAXKWD010000008.1 coordinate 83,375,336, forward strand.
GATTAAGTTTACACATTGTAGTAAATTCAACAAAGGAGGCAACAGTTCACTATTATTTATGTTTATGTTTCGTAGTTAGATTTATCGTATTTATTTCTGAACATCGGAAGAAATATGCAATGGCATGTTTACATGTAATCCCTCGAGGTCTGTGGGATGACAAATTTGAAAATCATAGTCAAGCTGTTTAAGTCGAAAAAGAAAATTGCCTCTTATATAATACAAACTTTACATATTTGATTGCAATCAAAATCATAACTACAGAACTTAAATTGCACAATAAATGTAATATACTATAATATATATATATATAAATTATATCTATATATCAATCAAAATTAAAAGCATTTTAATAAATACATTATTTATTAACTTTTTCCTACTCAAGTTCTTTAAAATCTGCAGTATTTCAGCATCAACAACATGGTTATGAAATAAGTAACAATCTAAAGTAAACATAAAAAATTTGTAATAAGAATTATTCAGTTTTAAGTTTAACAATTTTTTTTTTCATTAAACTTTTAATTTTTAAGCTTTGTGAATTAACATAGAATATTGTGCGTGTAGTAACAAATTAGTTTACATAGAGATTTAACTTGAGAAATAATTTTTTTCTAAATCCATTTCCTCGTATGTTTACAGATTGTGTAACAGGAGAAGATGTGAGCCAGTCCAACTTCATCGAGAGGGGTGAGTGACTAAAATACTATCAATTTAATTATTCATCCAATAGATTTTAGGAAATCGCTTATGTAGTAGAGCAATGCATAATGTTCTACGAAATTCCAACCATGAATGTCAATTAAGACGATATAGGAATTTAAAGAAACACGGAAGTAAAAACCATAATAAAATCACCTTATATTAAAACATGACGCAATTTTAATTTCTTTTATATGGTACAACCGTTGTACCTAAGAATCTTGACAGGTTTTAAATTTATTTTAAGTGTGAGTAAATGCAAACCAGATCTGATCGAGAACTTAATATTCAATTTAACTTCCTTGTTAAAATCTTTCATGGTGTCCCCAAGAATGATGGAACGTTTGTATGGTGATAAAAGAAGAGCTTATATTTTTCTCGTAAAAAAGCAATTTATTTTTGACAGAATCCCGAAAACTGTTGTAACTTTACTTAACCACATGGGTGGGTAAGTTAATAAAGATAAATTAGGGAAATAACCAGCCTTGCTATCGTAGATATTTGATGTATGGGAGTCGTTGAATGATTTATGGGACAGCTTTATGGGCCATTGCCTCATTACACAATCCATGTTATCATAGCATTGCAACAACTATCATGCCAATGTACACAAGGGACCGCGATTAGCACTAACTTTTCACTGCAACTAAGGTAAATATCATGCTCGTAAGCTTTTAGATGCTATCGATTATGATTTAATTTATTTGTTTTATGTTACCACTACTTAGCATTCAGCACAATATTGTGTTGCAAAAATTAAGTCTCGTTTGTAACTCACTGATGCATATGATACTGGGGTTCCTGAAAACTAAAGTCGAGGTTTTATGTACTGTAAATGTTTTGAATTTTCATGTTCTGATTCATAAGAAGTATATTTATTCGTCATCTTTTTCACGTCGTCCATTTTCTTACACTGAATAAGCACGACTTTTATCGCTTATTCTGTTCGACAACTCAACTGACAATAGTAGCAAGAAGTTACATTACTCAGAAATGTTTTTATTTTTATTTTCTCGGCTCGGCACGACACTGTGAGTAGTCGCAACGGAATGCAGCAGTTGGGCTTGGCTGTCGAATTTTTCTTTTGTCCCGAAGACCAATTTTTATTAGTTCAGGTTTTAAGGATGATATTTTTTTTTCAGTTTTTAAGAATATAGGCCTACCTATTTATTAAGTGCCAGTATGGTACTTTATGAGATTGTGTGGTGGACGAAAAAATGTCTGTCCGTCTGTCTGTCCGTCTGTCTGTCCGTCTGTCCGTCTGTCTGTCTGTCTGTCCGTGTGTCTGTACGCACCATAACTCAAACATGCTTTTTTGGATTTTCATGAAACTTGGAAAACACATTTATAATGTCCATGGGAAGAACCCTATTGATATTGAACCAAATCGGTTCACCGGTACCGGAGTGATGCCCAATTTAGTGCCTATTTTAATATATTATATTAGAAAGGCGCCATAGCTCAAATACGCTGTATTCGATTGCCACGAAACTTGGTATACCCATTTATGACGCCCATGAAAAGTGCCCTATTGAATTTGAACCTGATCTGTTGACCGGTACCGGAGTAAAACCGAATTTAGTGTATATTTTAAAGACGCAATAATTCGAATACGCTTTTTCGGATTTTTATGAAACTTCGTATACGCATTTATAATATCCATGGAAAGACGTCTATTATATTCGACCAAATCGGTTGGTCAGTACCAGATTAATGCCCAATTTAGTGCATTTTATGTTAATATAGAAGTCGCGATAACTCAGATATGCTTTATTGGATTTTCTTGAAACTTTGTATACCCATTTATAATGTACATGGGAAGACGTCTACTGATATTGGACCAAATCGGTAGACCGGCACCGTAGTAAAACCCAATTTAGTGTATATTTTAAAGACGCGGTAACTCAAATACGCTTTACCGGATTTTTATGAAACTTGGTATACACATTTATAATGTCCATGGGAAGACGTCTATTGATACTGGATAAAATCGGTTGACCTGTTTCGGAGTTATGCTCAATTTAGTGCCTATTTTATGGTAATATACATATTGGAAAGAATTTATTTTAAAAAAATGAAAATCATTTATCTTGACAACATAACCTTTTGTTTTACTGTGATTTCTAAGGCTTTGGCAATTAAAATACAGTTAGCTATGACAACACTATTTCTTTAAATGCGCTTATCCCATAACTGACCCAGGGTGGCTGAGATGGTAACGTCTTGGCGTCACATTCTGGAGTTCCATGGCTCAAATCCCGAAACCGGCCAATTTGACTTTTTTTTTTGTATTCTGCATATCATAACTGATTAAACAATACATACTGGCACTTTGTTATATCAGTTTACCTGATTTTATTTTTCATTTGTTCATCACTAATTAGATCATAAAGGTCTGTTTTAATTTTTGTAGAATAGACTTCCAGAGTCATGAGATTTACTACATTTTCTTTAAAAATTTAAATCGATCTGTATACGATCCCATTCCGAATGCGATCCCCGCTTTCATGTATTTTTCCTTACGGTAATAGCATTGAATACGGTCTCGATCCGATCCTCTCTTTTGGGTGTACTGACCATGACCCTCATATATATCTGAATTCGCGTTTTCACGACAAGCTCAGTACGGCAAGCATATTAACAACGATTTGAATTCCCCATTACTCCTGAATTTATAATAAGGCTACCACTAAATTAATAGTTATCTAGAAATTTGATTTAAAGCATCATTAATAATGTATAATAAATAATCGGATAATCATGGTTCGGAAGTTAGTGCTTTATCAGAAGACGAAATATACATGCAAATATGCTCTAAAATTTGTAATATATGCTCCGGAACCATAGAAGTATGATCTATCATACAGGCTCAAGTACCGTATTTTATGGACTATAAGATGCTCCGGACCATAAGACGCACCTTTATTTTAGCATGGAAATTTAAAAGAAAATAAATCTAATTTGATTCTAAACGAAAAATTTTAAAGGAGATAATTTACCTCATTGCATAAACATATTATAACCTTGTACAATTGAATCAGTGTAATTCACCTCTAACTTAAAACCTGCGTTATACGAAAATCTCTTCTGTACAGGTGGAATCACGTAAATTTTAACAATTGAAATGATTTCTTATGAAATACTGAAAATACCTTTAAGCCCTTGACCGTCAATTCAGCATACGGTTAGAGTACAGGACAAGGCTATTTAGAGGTCATGCCCATCATTTAAACCACCCGGCGGAGACAACTCCTTTCATATAAAAGAACTCAACATTACTTTCTTTTCGCATTGTACACTAGGCTTCCAGCTACCCTCATTTCACGATTGTGACAAGTGCTGTGATGTACAGTCTGTGCCACCTTCTTTATAATTATGGTGTTCCGGCAATATTTACCATTATTTTAATTTTTTTAGTGTAGGCTACTTCAGACCATTAGAAACACTCAACTTACATGGCTCTGTTTTCAAAGTAAAAAAGTGCGTCTTATTGACCGCAAAAAACGGTAATTTTAATACTTGACGTTCTCTTGTTAGCTGAATTACATTATAAATAATTACTGAAAATCGAAATTACATTACAAAACCTTTTAAAACAAAGTAAATGCTACAAATGTTAATAAATCGAAAACTATGAAGTGAAAAGTCTCTTTAATGTTATACAGTGAGTTCCGAAAACATTAAGCTAGCCTATGTACTGTCCATTATTGCACAATCGGTTCTCAAAACATTCACATCTGTAAATGTCTAAATTAACAGATATATGCATAATACTTAAAATTTCTCATAAAATTCCATTAAAAATCTGAGAAATTAATAAAATATTTACAAATATTTTAATATCAATAAAATATGATGCATTATCGCAAATCGAACGAAATACGCAACAATATGTAAAATGAAACCATCAATTTCCTGTTATTTATTTCATGTCTTCTACACACATTTTAATACTATATTATATCCCAAGTAAGAATGATCCTGTTCAAAACAAAGAGGCGTGGCTGTCATAGTCCGCACGTGAGAACGCATGTCATCACCATGATAATGGTAGTTTGTTTATTCTCAGTACCCGCAGGGTCGTCGTGAACAATGAATCCTTTATGTTTTGTTTGCTAATTGATATACATAGGCCTGCACAACATACGGCCCGCGGGCCACATGCGGCCCGCATTGCTATTTATTCTGGCCCGTCTGACTGATTAAAATTATTTTATTTAATATATAGGATAGGGGCATAAGACTTTTTCATCTAGCTCTAATTAAAATAAATTAAGAAGTGTGTAACAGAAAAACTATATTTAAATTTCGAAAATTTAGTAGCAATTTGCACTGATGGTGCCCCATCCATGCGGGGGGAAAATGTTGGTGCTGTAACAATTATTGAACAGTACGCAGGTAAACCACTGGCAAAATTTCACTGCCTAATTCATCAGCAGGTATTATGTTCAAAGGTTTTGCAGTTTGATCATGTGATGAAAATAGTATTTGCTCTGGTCAACTATATTCGAGCTCGGGGTTTGAAGAACAGAATCTTTCGGGCGTTTCTAGAAGAAAATGATGCCGACTATGGGGAACTACCCATACCTCACTGATGTACGTTGGTTAAGCAGCGGTAAAGTTTTGGTGCGCTTTGACCTTCTAAAAAATGAAGTAGTTGAATTTTTGGAATCTGAAGGAGATGAGGAAAACTTTCCAGATATAATGAATGAAGAATGGAATCAAGATATGTTTTTCCTGTGTGACATTTTTGGTCACTTGAATGACCTTAACTTCAAGGAAAAAATTAATACGTTTTTCAATTAATTTCTCAAAATTAAACTAAACCTGTTTGAAAATCAACTTGCTAAAGGGGATATGTCGCAATTTATAACTTGTGACAGAATATTACTTCTGAATATCATTCGGTGGTGGGTGGAAAATATAAGAAACATATATCACTTCTAAGTGAGGAATTTCAGAAAAGAATGCCATTGAGTAATGAAGACGAAGTCCGCATTAAAGTGATTCAGGATCCATTTTCTGTCGAACAGGAAATCTACCTGTCGATCTCCAGATGGAAGTCATTGATCTCCAGTGTTCTGAAAACTATCGGGTCAAGCATAGGGAGAGTAGTTTACAAGAGTTTTATTCTTTTCTGGATCAGAATAAATTTAAAAATTTGTTGATACTGACTGCCAGGTATTTTGTAACTTATTTTTGGGAGTACATATACCTGTGAACAAACATTTTCTGCCATGAACTTGAACAAAAACAAACAGCGTTCATCTTTAACTGATGCAAATTTAGAGGCCATATTAAGAACGGCCACTTCAAATATGACACCAAACCTTGATAAAATAGTTGCAACAAAGAAATGTAATGTGTCACATTGAACTGTTAAGGATATATGCCAGTGCAATTATTAGTAAACCTCGTGTGTGTGTGTTTAAATGGTATTTATTGTGAAATCTTGTAACATCATCTGTAAGTAAATAATGTTAATATAATTTTAGTTGCAACTCTTAAAATTTAAATATGCACATTAATTTGCCTTTACTGTAGACATAATAACAACATTTATAAATTTACCTGCAGTGGTCTAATGTAAGATACAAGGTCCGCAGTGATGTGGCCCTTGGTCGGGTGGCAATAGTTGAGTTTGGCCCTAAGAGTGAAACAAGTTGTGCAGGCCTGCTATAATGATTACGATGCCAGTGAGTTTGTTATTTCACATGTAAATGTTGATATTATTGTAGCATGAACTTACGAACACTACTGCTCCACTAGCAAGCCACACCCTGGTAATGGCGCATGCTAATGACATTAACCAATCACATTTTGTCACATGGTGCGAATTTTCCGCGAACTCTCTGTGAGTTCTCCTCCCCTTTGTTTTGGACAGGATCAAACTTACTTGGGATATACTCTAGCATGTAATAGAGTGCATTATTAAAAAAAATATTATTTTTCATAAACTTCCTGGCCCTGCTGATAATATTTCCAATATTTTTGAATAAATGTTGACTCATTGTATGTTTATTTTTAAGAAGACATAACAATTTTACATTCTGATATTAGAAAGAATCTTGTGACAATTTTCAAGTGACGATTGAAAATGTCCGCTCCTTTTACGTAGTTTAAGTAAAATAAAATATGACTGTAGGCTGCTGCATAATATACTGACATACAACGGTGCTAATTTAATTAGCCATGTAGTTGGTGTAATACAATATTTCCTTAAGTCCCTTTGAGACATGAGAAATGTTAGCGTTATATGGTAACATGTGGGAGAGCTATTTGTTTACATTAGGCACCAACCGTAGCTAAATAATACGGTAGAGGAGAAAGAGAGATGCTAATATTATGCCATATATAAAGGCTTGATTCTCATAATTATGCCTTAGTTTCCTCAGTGGATACATGCTAAAGCCTGATGTGTACAATGTAGGCTACCTGTAGTAGCGTTGTAATATAGGCCTACTAGGAGGTGCCCGTGGCTTCGCCACGATAATTCTTTTAAAAATTAAAAATTAAGAGTATAATAATTATTAAGCATTATATTTATTAACACTTGCACGCGAATCATTCATAAACTAAGCCATTAATAATATTAATGAAACAGCTAAAATTCCTGCTTTAGAGTACATTCCACGACATGAAAGCGCCCCCTGGGAAAACTATATCAGAATCGATTATGCAGTTCCAAAGAACCTGTGAACACATAATACGTATTGTTTCTCAGCTGTTTACTGACATGAATATGATGTGAATTTTATTTTATCAATTCAGTGTAATTTTCAGAAATTATATAATGTTTCAAGGGAAGGAATGGTTTGTTTGGATTATTATTATCAGCGATATTTCCAAGAGATAAAACCATCAATATTTTACAGCTGTTGCCCCCGGCTTCGCCCGCCATTATTCATTGACTCCAGGACTTTTAAGAAAATTACACTGGTAGATTATTAAAAATGTTTGTGGTTCAGAGCTATGAAAATTGTGAGTAAAAATAAAATTAGAATATTTGTTCATTGTGTTCATTTCACTTAGGCCTTATATAATAAAGAAACGGTTTTCCTTCCTAATTTTGTAGTCGACATGAAAGTTTAGACTGCGAGAGACGAACATCGCCGAGTATACCCGATGTCTCACGAAGCGGGCGAGCAAGCACGCTATTTAGGGCCGTTGAATTGTATAAGAGTAGATTCTTGAAAATCAGGTAAACTGAATTCGAAATAGTGTTGTATTTTTGAAGTGAAACTTCTTTAGCCGCGGTAGGGGTAAATCGAGAGCTTGCGTTACGCTCAAAATCGTCACGAAATTAGTGAGGTGTGAAGGAACGGACTGCACAGAAAACAATCAACTCAATGATTAGGCTGATCAAAATTTAAAAAATAAAAAATTATAAATAAAAAATCCAAAACTAAAAAAATCTAAAAATCCAAAATTAAAAAATCCAAAATCCAAAATTAAAAAATCGAAAAATATAAAATTCAAAAATCTAAAATTTAAAAAATCCAAAATTAAAAAATTAAAAAATTCAAATATCCAAAATTTAAAAATCCTAAAATTAAAAAAATTAAAAATCCAAAATTAAAAATCCAAATATCCATATTTAAAAAAAATAAAAAATAAAAATCCAAAATTTAAAAAATAAAAAATCTAAAATTAAAAAATCCAAAATCCAAAATTTAAAAATAAAAATCTAAAATTAAAAAATCCAAAATCCAAAATTAAGAAATCCAAAAAATTCAAAGATCTAAAATTTAACAAATCCAAAATTTAAGAAGTCCAAAAACCCAATATTAGAAAATCATCAATAAAAAATTGAAAGATCCAATAATCCAAAATTGAAAAAAATCAAAAAATTAAAACAAGTTTCACTTTTTTTTTATCAGCACTATAGTGCAATCGCATTTTCCCTGTTTGACGTACACTAACTGAAAACTTAACTCTGCAAATGAAACCTCCAACCCCACCAGAAGGTCTTATGCTCCTTGCGGGGAATGGAAAGATTTCGGTTCGATAATCTTATAAATTGGACTTGTTCTATATTGAAATTCTCTGTTGACTATAGCGTTGAATGTATGGAATTTAATAAATCTTATCTTGTCTTAAACTGTATTGTATTCAAGTAAAAAAAAAGTAATATTTGTTGGGAAATATTGAACTGAAAATATCTGGAAACGTGACTAACTTCGTTTGATAAATCCTGCAACATCTAAATCACACAAACGTTGCTTTGTCATATCGACAAGTTCAGTGTTCTTTGGAAATGTTCTCTGCTTCTTTTATTTTGTGAGATTCTGTTTTGTTGTACATGTTTGATGTATGGGAGTACTTACAGAAGACGTGAGCTTACAATGTTCCATATTTTGAATCAATATGTCCGAAGATTGCATTTCCTTTCAACAGGAGTTATGCATATATTTAGAAGGAACGTGTGTGTTGTAGTGTATGAATTAAATTATACTGTACACTATAACTACTCAGCTAAGCATATTAACTATTCTTATATGATTGAAATAATTGCAACATTTATAGAAAGTATTACAATACATTAAAGATAATATTTTGCAAATTAAATTATACTGTGAGGTACATCAATATCCCTGTTCAATTAAGATTTTATATGATAAAAATACACTATCTTGGTTTAATGATACAATGTTTAAAACAACCATGATTATTATCAATAATTACACCCAAACATCTATTGATACAATTAATTAATTTTTAAAAACGTTTTCATTAATTCCCTATTAACTATTTTCTTTTATTACTACCAAGTGGTCATATAATGATGAATGGAGCAATAGTGGAATGATATATGGAAGGGGGAACAGAAGCACCCCGAGAAAACCTGCCCGACAACATTTTGTCCACCACAAATTCCTCATGGAGCCAATGAGATTTGATCCCGGTTCCCAGCGGTAGAAGGCGAGCGGTCTAACCACTCAGTTAGGCATATTAACTATTCATATATGATTGAAATAATTGCAACATTTTATAGAGAGTATCAAGTTTACTATACATTACAGACAATAAATTGCTTCGCTCTAATAAGAATAGGCCTACCAGTAATAAATTTTACTTCTTCATGATATACCGACAGTGCTACATTTATAGCCAAACGTCAGACGCACCAAAAAACTAATTACAGTTACTTCCTCGTGAAGTTTCTCGGGCAAGGCTAAAAATCGCGCAAAATACTTTTTCATTTTTCATCCATACGAACGACAGATAACCAGCTAGTCAAAAATAATAGCACAAGACATGATTCTGATCTAAACATTCCAGATGTAACAATAGTACTAAGCAAAGCTTACGTAAGACTAGCCAGATCATTCAACAACCACACCAATCCACTGATCCAGGACATTCCCACAAACTATCCACCAGACCCACAACTCAGAAGACTAAAGAGGAAAAGACACTCTGATCTTAGATTATGAGAATCAACGTTAACTAATAATATATAATAGGCTACAACCGGGACTGGCGCTGGGCAGAACCCAGGAAACAAGTGTAAAGTTATTTATTTCTACTGTAATTAGCAAAACTGTAATGTATTATATACAATAAAGTTACCAAATATTAAAAAAAAAGTGCAAGACCTGATAAATATGTTCGAGAAAACATTGCTATTATAATGTCCTTTAAAGTTCTGTATTAAAGTAGGTCAGTTGAATTCTATTGTATGCTCTAAAACAAAATACTGGTGGATAATTTTTATTATAATTTTCGGGTTTATCAATAAGCCGTGAAATATAGGCTACCTGTATTGATGTGCACCTTATTATATTGTTATTAGATTATGGTTTGTGTTTATTTTAACCAGGAGGGCATCCCTTTCTAACTTCGTGACTCACCCGTAACTTCTTATCACCACAGCCTCATTAAAAGCAACCCATCTAACAGATAGTGGAACAACAGTAGGCTTACTCTAAAACTTCTTCCCAAAGAAAAGGTGTTGTTGAATTTGTAATAAAAATGGTGTCAAAAGTGTGTTTGATGAGGCTGCTTTTACATGATATAATTATACATAACTGATAACAGATTATTACAGAATACTATATTCTAAAGGATTAGAAGAGGTTTTAATTACCTTTTGAAGTTACAAAACTTCACGTTTTTATTTTTAATCACATAAAATGCTAATTTTGCAACAATTTGCAAGCCCCACAAATTCCAATGAAGCACTTTGCGTCTTAACCGCCACCCCCCTTGTGGGTACTCCTGTTTTAACTCATATTGAACTTTATTGTGTACGATATTAGATGAAATAACGAAGATGAGTCAACGACTATAGTCCTATCTTCTTTCCTAGTATAAAACAATGCTCATGAAAAATTTCAGTTCTATCAATTCAATAATTTTTGCGAAAAATCGGAACAGACAGGAACCATCACTTTTTTAAATAAGTAGGCCTACTGTATATGAATATTATTTGATATATGATACATTATACATAAGCTTAAACAAAGATAATTGCACTCATATTTCTAAATTTAAACAAAATTGAGAAAATAAAGGTAGGTTTTAAGAGTTCGATCAAACCCGGCCGCGGTCGATGGACTTTTTTTTTCAGGACGTACCCTGGGCACGGAGTCCTCCGGGAGGGACTTTAGGCTGGGGGGACCCGTGTCGTAGATTTACGGCACGTAAAAGAACTCCGAAGCCTAAATTAGAGCCTCTGGACAAAATTCCTCGGCCCTTTCACGTAACCTTAGTTTCCAGGGGGACTTGTAAGGCGATGGGTTGAGCACCTATCACTCTGCCCTCTATCGGGAAATAAGCGTAACAAAGCCAAATAGGTAACAAGTAACCTCCAGTTGGAGGCGCTTTACCACTGGGATCAATGTGAAACATGACTATACTTTGTATCTACTTTAAATTTCCATTGGTTGCAATGTAATGTATATCCCTTGATTGTGACTTTATTGGGTTACATACCTTTAAAACGAAATCAAGTAATTGAAGACGAGAATAAAGGGGGATCTAGTGTTACCCTTCGCTTACAAAAAGGAGCAGGTGGTAGCGGCGGTGGGAAAATAGTCCGCGTTAATGACTACTGAGGATTCATTTGCAACCAAAGTACAATTCAGCCGTTAATTAACTTCCACTCTTTGTAAGTGAATATCGGCCGCATGCCATAAGCAAGATTCTACAGCTTCCATTCGCTTAGTATTGTTCTTTTCACTTTATTGTAGGTGTATGAATGAACGGATTTTGTTCGACTTTATTAGACTTTCTGCTCACTAACCCTAACTAACTCACATGAAAATAACTTTTGTACAGGGACAAAAGGCATAATACTTTTTAATACGCTTTTACTAATTTAATTATTTGTTCAGTGTATCCAGAAATAGAGTACCGCATCTGTTTTACAGAAACAGAGTCTTAGGTGTAAGGTGTATATGGTAGCTCATTGCAGGTATGTTTTATATGTTTACTGCATGATTTCTGCTGGAGTTCATGCATTGGCTTTGTGACAGAAGTTAAACAAATAATTTGTTGTTTATCCTAAATGGATCTACAGTATAACTCGATCGGTAAGACCTGAGCCAAACAAACGACTGCGCAGTAGTCTACGATGACGTAATCTAGACATGCCTGATCTTCATAGCACGTGATGTTCTTTGCCAGTTCATACTGTACAGACCGTGTAAAAACACCTCAGTTAGCCTCACAGCATTCATTAGTGAAGACCCAACAGCGATATTCTGTGAGTTACATGCCATTACTTAAATAATATTTCAAGCTAAAAAAACACTTTATTCATTTTATTTTTGTTTTCAATAGTTACTAGCTATTATGAACAGCATAGTTTGGAATGAATAGTACAGTATATGCATTCTCTTCTGCCCCTACTCCATTGCTACCGGCGGACGATAAGCTATCTGCGCGTGTTTGGCTCAGGTCTTACCGATCGAGTTATACATAAGCTAATATTCAGCATCCTGGAGAGGGTAATATGGAAGGTGCAGGAGTCATCGTGTGATGACATTCGGATTGAATTTTAATTTCGATTACATTAAGATGGACTCATAGACAAAGCAATTTGCATGTTGGATGCATAGACCCCAGAAGTGGAAGGTGCGCTTCCTGGACCTCATGCTTAGGGACTGCTTTGTGTAAAAATTAAAAATTAAAAAAATAAAATAAAAAAAATAACTTTTGTTTACCCGACCAATTACCACATTGTGAGAGCTCCGAAATAGCTACCGCTGCCATGACACTCGCCATCCACGTTTCTGCACCGTATGTAATAATAGGTTTTACGAAAGTTTCGAATGTCTACAGTTTTTATTTTCTGAACATTAATTCACTTTTAAACAATTATTGTGTATCAACAAAATAAAAAAAATTCCACTTTAGTGCCATTTGGCTTTAGCTTCATTATATATTACATCATCGGTATCTAAATACTAAAGCTATTAAACTCTTTAAATTGTTTATTTCCTATTTTTATGTTCTGTATATATATATTTATTTTTGTTTTATTTGCGGACATGTTTCGATATTTGATCTTACTTCATTTACTGTTAATCCAAATTTCTCCTCTCCACTTCAAAAATCTCTTTAGGCTTGTTTTTGGATCTTGATACAAAAGTTATATCGTCATAATATGCACATAATCATAAGAAGAAACCCTAATCTGATACCACTAAACAATAAATCGTTTAAAAAAAGAGTACTCAATTTGATTAAATCTAACTTGTAATTGTACTTTTACCACTTTTTTATGTTAATCATTCTCAACTGTAAATTTTTAATTTTAACATTGGGTATTTTGTTTGTAACTCTGTTATGTTACTGTAATTTATTTTTATTCTTATTTTTTACCTAATACTATAATATGTATGTTTTTTTATATAATTTTCAAAATATAATTTTAGTATGACTGGACTGACCCCGAACACGAGCTATGCTCATGCGGGGCAAATAATACTCTTTTCAAATTGTACAAATTGTGTGTATATTATTTGTATTTGTAATAATTTTGTATCAATTTGTATTTTTTAATTTGTAATAAACTTAATTAATTTGTAATAAACATATCGGCCCCCCCCGTATCGCGGGGTCTGCGGAGCCTTCAATTAGGCTACGCCATTGTGTAAGCGGAGTACAAACAAAGTTGTTGAAAGACAATCCTTTCTTAAATTCAGATTATTCGCTGATTTTATTTCCCATTTCCTATTTTCACCTTTGCAACCCACCGTCCTCACACAATCATAAACTAACTTTATATATCCACTGTAAAACTTTCTAATACGTTTATGTAATGTTACTTTTATATTTTTCACGTTTTAAAAGAATAACTCTGGTAACAAGAAAGAAAAGTTTCTAATAACCTACTACCAGATAGAATGTGGAACACTTTTTAATGTTATTATGGACGGAACTGCAAGAAAGGGTAATATATATTTAAAAATGGCCTCGAGAGTAGGGTTGCCAGATTCTGTTTCAGAGAAATAGTGACATTTTTAAAATTGAACAAAAGAAGTATAAAAAGTTATATAAAGTAATGTCATTATAACAATAATGATGATACTAATCATATTTTTAAAAATATGTTAAAATGAAATAACCTATTTGCAGTATTTTACACTTGTAAATTTTTTTTTTTTTGCTTATAAGTAAAGTATAATTTTTGTTATGCTGGTTTTATATCAATGTTTCGTTTCTTATCTGTTAAACAAATTTAAAGATAAAATAATAATTATTAAAACATCGTGCATTGACATTATGGCGAATAAACTTTTAAACGACAATTTAGTTCAAATTTTATATGAAATTATGTATAAGTCAAAATTCAATAAGTTAACGAGGTGTAATACTATTTTTTTTATTATGAAGACCAAGTCTTAAATATAATGCCTATAAAATTTTATCGCATTAGGGCTTAGGAATGTGGAGGAATACGGTCGCACAGTTTTATTAATTACTATCCCTTCTATCAATCACCTATACTACATTTTTCACCTTCAGTCAACATCTAATTTATCACACCCCTTCCTACATTGCTTACTGTCCAAGTCTGCAGGTTTAAATTTGATACGTTATCTTCATCATTTAGAATGAAACAGTTTCGCTAACGGTTTGGGAACCAACTAAATGAAAAATACTTCCATTCAATTAAATATTTCAGTTCGCAAGGGAAAACAAACCGGGACAAACGGACGTGAATTATTTGATACAAAACCGGGACTGTCCCAGTAAACCGGGTCGTCTGGCAACCCCACTCGAGATGAATGTTTGGAAACCCCTGTTTAAGGTAGAGGAAGCTGTTCGCAATATTGGGGAACTTATACATGCAATGTGAAAGTTTACAGGTTTCCTCTATTCTTGAGAAGAGTTTGGTTTAAACGGCAGGAATTAGACTTCAACTGACTCAATAGAGATTCACATTTACGTGGTGCGCTTCAAGAATTCCAACATCTATCTCATTAAGTATTTAAAATACGGTATGTGTGTTCTGTAAGTTTCATTTCTACTAGGAAAGTACTATATCACCTTGCTATTTCCATAAATTATATGTCTGGAGTAGGAAGACAGATTCCTTCTTCACGTTGGAATTAATGGGTATCTCTTACATGATTGAACATAAAATAGTGAAGAAGTAAAAGTGAAGTGAAAGAGACTTACTTAATTTATGGGTGATGTAGACAATTCGTTTTCTAATATTCCCTGTGATATAACTTATTAATGAAGATGACCGTAGATTATACGCAATCGAACCAACAATTGTTTCTTCACTCTTTAAAAATTCCTCATTCATGGAAGTTGAAAGCAATTCAATACGGAAAGACAGGTGCGACCATCTCCTAGCAGGGCTTCCTCCCAAGAGACCACAAACCTGCACAAACGATGGTACGTTTGGGATATTTATTAAGCAAAGTAAAATCCTTGATTCGCCTTTGTGAGTGGATGAACCCTAAAGAAACTACCCTCAGATTGGTCGGCCCCATAGATTTGAACCCACAACTTTCCGAATATGAGAAAGACTACATTACTCGGCGGATAGCAATTTATGTTAGTCTGTGTAATAGCCTATTATTTTCTTTTAAAACATAATTATGCTTTTTTCTGCTTTTTATCCGCCTTTAGGTGTGTGTTTGCTTGGTTAATTAATCTTTTCGTATGTTTTCTTAATTCAATCATGTATGTCTCCACAGTACTTATTGTTTTTTCGAAAGTTGGCTAGAATAGGCTATTTTTGAATATTTTGAATATTTTTGGATGTCACAATGTCATAAAGAATTTATATTTTGAGAACGATTTTCCGAAAATTACGTTTTCTTCAAATATTTCTAATGTTTGCCAGAAAAACAGGAGTAGGTTTAAAAGCCGTAAATTATCCAGTAAAAATGATTTTGAACAATAAATAGTATCCTACTGGAGTGGTATTAGAGTTGTGGGGTCATACACTTCAGCAAAAACTTTTCAATAGGTAGCCTTACACGCAAGCTTTTTCGTACACTCCTGGGAACGTGCGAGCAATAACGGGGGAAAGAGCGTTCAGGCAATCCATGAAGGAACTAGGCCTTCCACCCGACCGCTGCGTCATCTGCCATAGGCATGCGGACACCCACGACCGTTAATGGTGGTATCCGTGACCGGAGCCGCTACTTCTCTGTCAAGTAGCTACTCATTTTATATCACGAGGCTAAGTTCACCCCGTTCCAGACCTCCGGAAAAAAAAAGTTCGTGGAGGTACTGGGATCGATCCAGGGCCTGCGGATCTATAGCCTGCGCATCGCTAACCGCGTGAACTACGCAGACGATCTTTTCTATGTTTAGACAATTTTATTATTTTGGGTAAACAGTGATTGCGCTCGCCATATTGTCACAAAGAACGGCTACGTTGATCTCATAATGTGAACGTATTTTAATAATATGTATTGAAATAATATTGTTATTAAAACAGCGTAAATTTGCTGAGAAATGCATTTTATTAAATTATTTCTTTCATTTTATTTGTCAATAGCCATTATGAATGCAGTTCGAAGTTTTGAAATTTCCCAGATAAATACCCTCGGGACTTCATCGCCTTTTTTATTTTCTCGCATAGCCTATATGTAGTAGGCCCTACTGTATAGAGAAAGTATTGTGATCGTGACCAAAAATCTAAATCGAGATAAAACCGGGAAAAGATATTTCACGATGCCTATAAACTCAAAAAAGTGCTTTTGGAATGACGTCTGTCTGTCTGTCCGTACGTCCGGCTGTCCGTGAACAAGCACAGTGGGTAAACGGTTCATTGTATTTACTTCATTTTTTGAATTAAGGACTTTTTCAAAATTTTATCGAACCCCTGAATTATTAAGGGGACTTTGCATGAAACTTTTTTGAAAAATTGGCTCTAACGATTTTAATAAAAAATTAAAATTGGAAACTCTTATCTGTGACTAATAAAATGGCTATATCCGTTTTTATGCAAAAATGACGAAGAGGGTATTTTACTCGTATCCATTTTCAATTTTTCTAGGCTATCTCCATTACATTGGGCGACACTTTTTTCTGCGTTAGCCTTTATCACGTAGGCCTATATGCGAGAAAGTTTGTACAACATACTTTTGCACCATTTATTTAATCTGTTTACTTCATAATATTATAAATCGAAAACTTAATTGTGGCATCAATTAACGAGCTTTTGAATATTCAGGATTCTTTTTAAATGCAGGTTTTGGTTAAGACAATATTATAAAACAAACTATGATGACAAGTAACTAGAGTTATCAATACATTTTCCAACATTGACCCTGGAACCGCAGTTTCACTATCATTTTCCCTACATGTTGGACAACACTGAGTATTTATGCAACAAACTTGTGTCTTGGATACCAAACGATCGCCTCGCATATCTAACTCGTTCGATCGCCTCTGCTAGAGGCAGATGGGAATCGCGACGTGATTTATGGACAGCACTAAACTACTTCATGCATTACGGCTGAAGATAGTAGCAGACACCATCGCATCACTGCACACTATTGTAACGCTATTACACACACCTATCAGCCTGTCTGGATCTGCCTACAAACAGATATTGTGGTGAAGAATGTGGTTTCTGCAGTTTTAAATGATACACGTGTACTGTGCTTTAAAGGAGAAGGGATGAAGTCCTGTTCTACATTCGAAAATACAGAGGCGTATTTAGCTACTTAAGCCAAGGTTGCCAGATCAGAAACATAAAACAGTCGTACCAACAACTGAAAATAGTCGTACCCTAGTTAAAATCGTCGTACACTTTGCGAATTATCAGGATGAAGATGATGATGATGATAATAATAATAATTAATAATAATAATAATAATAATAATAATAATAATAATAATAATAATAATAATAATAATGATTGCCAAGTGAGGTACTCTGTACAGACATTTTTTTCTATAAATGGTGGTTAAAATTTGCTTTTGGAAGTTCTATAACGTGCTACTGCTCCACTCACGCATTCTGACTTCATTGTTCACCGCTACTACTCAGATAACTGGTCTCTCGTAACTGTATACATTTACCCATTGTTGTTGGTACTCTTTAGCATCGGCTACCTGCAGATGTTGCAGGAAGAAATAAAATATTAATACATTACAAACCATAAGAAAGTAAGATTTCCAAATATTATTTAAAGAAAAGTATACAGCCACTTTTGATATGCACGTGTCAACATAATTATACTATTAATAATAACAATCATATGATTATTATGTTTGGTCAAAATAAAAGAAAAACTATACGACCAGCTGCTCTTTATTTATCGGTATGATTTCTTTAGAGGTTTGGATTGCTTTGTTTAGCACACGGGCGGCTAAAATTTAAAATATTTGGAGAAGAATGAGAGAAGTAGCAATAACAATACAACAATACAACTTAAGCGAGGTGCGGCACCGGCCCGTGAAAGCCTGTAATAAATAAGTGGACTTAGTTTTATTTGACAATGGCTTTTATAACATTCCGCCATTCATTTAGCGATATGTAGGCATATACAAAATAAACTACGAAAAAACAAAAATCTTAATGTTTATCCAAATTGAAAATTCTGCAGTAGATTGCTAAAAAATTAACAGAAAATGGTAGTAGGCCTATAAAATGCTAATATTAAAAAATAGTCGTATGAATAGGCATACGACACATGGCTGCGTCGTACGTCGTACAAATCTATGAAATAGTCGTATGTGTACGACTATAGTCGTACGTATGGCAACACTGACTTAAGCGCCCCTAGGCAGAGAAAAATATTTTCGCCCCCTTATTTCCACATGAATGTACAAAATACAAAGTAACCTACATTATTGTAAATGAAATAGTAGGCTAATAATAATAGTAATAATAATAACAATAATATATAATAATAAATAAATAAGTAAATAAATAAACAGGTGCGTATTGTTGTCAATGTTATTCATTTCTATTTCATTGTGCGTTACATTAGTACTATTTTGAAGTCTTATGAATAAAATATTTAATATATTTTAAAAAACAGTAATAGCTTAAAAGCCGCCCCTTCAAATATGCCGCCCTAGGCAGCTGCCTAGTCTGCCTAGGCTTAAATACGGCACTGGCTCTTAGGTAACTAGTTTCAAAAGGATTTGAAATATTACGCTTAGTATGTCCTATCTGAATGTATACAGCTTCTCAATGTTTAAAACCCATTAATTTATCTTTATGTGTACACATTATATACAGTAGAGTCGCGATAATCCGAGTTAATTGGGGCTGATGGTACCTCGGATTTAAAAAAAATGTCGGGTTACATGGAAAAAAGGAAAATAACGGAATTTTCAACTACATACATATGTACAACGAAGTCAAATTTAATGTGTAGATATAAAAAAGTTACAGATACATACATACCATACATTAACAGTGTTAGAAGAAAGACTCTTTATAAACATTTACAACTTTTAAAAACTGTCCAAGGTCTTCTGCTTCAAAGTCGAGCAACTGTACTTTATTTATTTATTTATTTATTTTAAATTCTCCTTAAGCCTTTATATATGATTTTTTGTTATTTCCTGTTTTTTTGCATCTCGGATTGCACGTAATCTCGGATTATGGAAGCTCGGATTATCGCGACTCTACTGTACATACTTTGAAACAACAGAAAACAATCTTGATTCACAAGTAAAGTACCGGTAATACTGTAGTTTCTTACCCATAATTATTTCGAACACAAGGCATATACATTTGGTTAATATATTTTATTCCCTGAAAAAAATCTCAAATACAGTGATAGTACTAGTTCATTTACACAGATTCTGGTCCCTTCTACATTCATAGAGATCCGTGAAAATGGTTTTATTATTAAGCAAAATTCGTTTTAAAATTTCAGTGTTTTGGTGTTATTACTAATTTGGTGATGTTATTAATTCAAGATTCTCGCCGCATGTATTTTCGATTATTGTAGGAAACATTTATTCATTTCGATCATTTCATAAGTTCATAGTGAATGCTCGTAATTGGTAATTCATCTCTGCAAGAATTAAGGGAATAAACATTTCTTAAAAATTGATTGAATTTGTATTGGTAATTCATCTCTGCAAGATTTAAGGAAATAATTTTTTTTTTAAAAATTGATTGAATTTGTATTCTAACATGCGAATCAAAAAGTTTGGGAAGCCATAGAAATTATAATTTATGGAGCAGTGTATGTATTCCGATTGCGACGCACCGCAGTTGATCCTGTGGTTCTTCCTCCTTGGCTGCATGATGTGCGGCGAGCAGTTCATTTTGGAGCTAAAATTGCCTCTGTATGGCAACATATTTAGCCTATTTGTTTACAAAGTCACGAGGGAATAAGTACAGGAAATTGTGAAAATATTCATTAAAAATTAAATAATGTTACGATTCCCTCCAAGTAAAACACTTTTTGCTAGAATTCGTTCAGAAAGTGAGATTATGTTTATTTTTTGCATCGTTATATGACTTCACGTTATTTAGGGACTTAGAAGTTCTTTTATTTGGTGTATGGGCGCCGGTAAAAGAAAAGTTCGTAAACATTTTTCGAAATCAGAATAATTGTGGTAATGTGTCATGCGAATTTCGCCGATCTCTATGCAAACGTAGACATTTAATGCTTTATAAAATTAACATTTCTCGAGATAAAATAGAGGATTACCGGTATATCTTTATTTCTCAGAAGACCCTATATTCTTTTGTTTATGTGCTCATAGTAACAAGAAAGCTAAGATTAATCGTTGTGAAATGTAATGTACTGAAGTCGTAAAGAAAAACGCAAAGAAAATAGTTTAAACATAGATTAGTTTTTATCGAAGAAAATTTAATGTAATGAAATAAAAAGGTATTACAATTCAGTATTACGTAAGCTCATTATACTTTTGTAATGACCTCAGAAATGTAAAAGGATAAGCTGACCAATTATTTACTTAGTTTATCTATGTGATGCTCTAAGAAGAATTAATATTAAGTTAGTATATAGGTTTACCTATAATTCAGTAGTTCAAAGACCTCCCTCTCCAAATCTATTTATATAGTCGTCTTGCGATCTTCGTCCTCAGCGGTGCTGCCTTAGAAGTATTGTTTGTTTCATACAAGAAGGACACACTCGTCAACAGCCGCGTGTTTAAGTGTTGTCATATTATCTCAGTCGGAAACGAGAATCAAAGAAACGCCAACATTTTGTATTAAATTACTATTGTTATTAGATTGATTTGTCAATAGAGTCGGCCACCTGATTGAATTTGAGAGTTCAAACAATAATATAATCAGGCAGACTTCAAAAGGAAATGCCGACGTGTGACTCGCCGTGTGGGGACGATGAAAATAAGAGCATAAGATGATGGCATAAATAAGATGCATAAATAAAATGATGGCATTAATTTTAAAAATTATCAATGTAGATCTTATTATTATTATTACTATTATTACCTAAGTATGTACATATGAAAAAGTCTGTGCAGCATACTTTGCATTATTTGTTGAATTACAGGTGACAATCGTAACTATATCGTAAAAAGTTAGAACATTAATTGTTAAACTCTATTAAATTATATGGCAAAACCTCTGCTTGAAATACTAGCGTATTTGTATATTGCACAGGTTATGGGTTCTGTTATATTGATTAATGGTTTAGACACATAATATTGCTGTATTATACAAGTCCAGTACATAATTAATAGGTGAAACCCAGCCCGACGAATTATTGTGTTAATGAGTAATGTTATAATTCAGTTGTTTCCCAACCATAATTGATTTGTAATGTGAGTGAAAAGGGATTTATATAAATTCCAGGAAGAACAACAGAACAGATGGTAATGTGGAAACATTTGAACAAGAGTACAGCGTAAAATCTTCGCTACTTTGAAAATGGACATGATCCATTCTCATAAACTTGTAAATGCTCTTTTTTTTTAAGCCAGGAAATCTAGACTATGCATTACTATCACTGTATGTGGTACTAAACTTCTTCCTTCTAGATCAGATCTTCTGAACACTTTTTTTTTTACCCTCCACTAACCCCAGAGCCCTCGACCATCGGTCATTATCGGGTCCCAACAATTTTTCAGCGCATTTGTTCTATTGCTCCATTTTCCATTCTTTTAGATCCTAAATGAATGGAGAAATGTGTGGTGAGCTGCCTATTTGCTTCATGAATAAGGGAACTGTATAATATTTTTTCTATGTTCAGTCATCTGTCTCGCCGGTAGTCGTGTCTCCAATCTGGTATTCACCTCGTAGTGCGGGAAACCCCGAGAAAACCTCATTCGGATCGGCTATCCGTAGAGGCCCGGGAAGTTCTTGCTGTTGCCCATTTTGTGCTTGGTTTTTCCCCAGGAGCCTGAGCATTCTCCTAGGATGAGTCTCACAATCGGTTACTCTCAACTCCGGTTTTTCTATACTTCTTTCTTTCTTTCTTTCTTTCTTTCTTTCTTTCTTTCTTTCTTTCTTTCTTTCTTTCTTTCTTTCTTTCTTTCTCTCTTTCTTTCTTTCTTTCTTCTTTTTTCCCCTTCCACCACCCCCCCCCCCGAGTCCTCGACCATAGGCCATACTCCATCTAGACTTCGTCTGCCTCCCTAGGAGCGATTGAATGTATACCTGCCCAAGTTCATTCCACGCACTGTCTTGAAGTTAAACTCATATGCATGCATTAGCGCAGACAGAATGTAAACATTTTTTTTTCCTGGCAACAAAATATCAGAACTTTTCATTTTATAATGTTTAGTTAAACGTAGTAAGAAATGGAAGGCGATTGTTTTGTAGTTTAAACAAATTACATAGTATACCCATTACATAATGTTTGAGCGTTGCATGGAAACTAACGAAAAATTATCAGATCTTTAACTTTACCGTAATCATTGAGCCATTGATTACTAAACGGGATTTGTACGGATCAATAAAAGTGGGACTATGACATCCTAATGGCAATATGTATTCAAGGCGTGCGTATACTCACATAGTGCGCAGCTCTATGAGATCGTTGAATGCCCCAGGTTCGATACTTCGGAAGTACTTCACGTTCATCAGAGTCCTGAAAAAATAAAAATTCTATCTCAGTCTCATTTAATTAACAAATAGAGTTGTAAAATAATAATGACGTAGTTAAAATAACACGATTTAATTAAAGTAGTAATTCATCTTTGCAGTTAGTTGAATGGTTGTACAAACAATCGTAGACATTCCTGATAGATGTTACTATTCCGTGGAGTCGCAACTTATTGCATGGCTTTTCACTCGCAATGCCTTAGTGAACTGTATGGTGTTAGGAATGGCTGGTGGCAGATAGATATGTTTTCCACAGTAGAGAGTTTAAGATAGTGTTCAACCTTCTTCCAGTCCACATAAACAAACAAAAATATGCATTTTCAAAGTACCAAATCGAACAGGAGGAACAGCAAGCTCCTCACATAAACCAAGCAGTAATTTTAGGCCTATCTGTTCAGTGGAAAACTCAAACATAGACAGCTGCCTTAGGCAAGAATAGTGAGAATTTTGGGTACTTCATATTTTAAGCCGCTTCTAAAAATACAAGACCATCTAGAGTTGTACCTCAACCACATAGCAATAATATCATCCATTTTCATTTAAGTCATAATATGACTACACAAATATACAGAAATACTGTGTAGCCTTGTAATATCATTTCTATTTAATTTCAATTTTTTAAATATCAATTATGCTGAAATTTTCTTGATAACAAAATTGAGTTAAAGATTTAATATTTTGTGATTAGTTCACGAGACACGATTTCTCATGCAAATTAGAAATCCCTGCCAGACTGAAAAAAAGAAACAGTAAACTCAATGATTCGGCTCATAGTTTATTTCTTGTACCTAATCTGTAAATTTTACATGCATTTTAAATTTCCTTTAGAGTTATTTTCCACTATTTTATTACAAATTTAAGGGAAACTATTGTATCCTATAGTATAAATTATGCATTTGAGGGTTAATATAATATCGTTATAATTAGTAACGGGATTATAGGATTCGATTTGGTTTAAATTCTCTACAGGAATTCTATAATATGCATAAAATCATATAGATATATTTCGGATCGTAATACATTACACTAAGAGCTACAAACATTCCCAATGCATCCTCTAAAGAATATTTATAAGTACTGAACAAACAAGGGTTTTAGATCTTGCCTCTAAAATTATGCGATTTTGAATGAAGATAAGACAGCTGCTATACAACTGTCCATTGCATACTGGAATATATTAAGGATGAGGAAGTTATGTTTCACATATCTGTTTTCTGTTTTGAGCCTGTCATCCTCCTGTTTGCAACTAAATATGACATGTAACATGTTCTTTGTACATTTATAACATGTACATTCGCTCGTCAATGAGCCTGAGAGAGAAATGTATTTTAATTCTTTCACAATATTTTTAACTGTTTGAATTTTGTTTTGTCCGAATATTTCTGTTATAACTATAATTTATTCATAATGTAACCCTAGATCAACTGCTTTTCTTAATAGATCTCGTAATTTATATCTTGGAAACCATACAAGGTCATTCACATCGTTTGGCCGTTTTAAAGTTTATATGCAAAAACATAATGACGGATTTCTGCTCATTTTTCTGAGTAAATATAAGTAGAATTTGGGAAAAGTGTCATCCATTGATTTTAAGTCCCGTTTCTGGGTGTGTTAGTGGGGACTTAGAGTTAGTTATTCTTTTTTCCATAGACCTCTAACAGGATCTGTTTAACCTGAGCGATTCTACAGATCCTTCATTTCTTTAGGATCGCAATAACGACAGTTGAACTAGGAAAAGATCAGGAAGGAAGAAAGGTACACATTATAGAGCATGTGAAACAGATGGTAGTAAGAAATGATTTCAATTTTTTTCTATTGCTCGTGAGGCCCTCTGCATGTAAAAGCGGAACGATATTGGGATACATTTTTATGATTATTGGGATAAACTTACTCTTCCTTTTGACATAACTGAATATTTCTTTATAAATTACTGTACTAGGTATTGGAAGTTTAAGAAAATGCCTATTATGTTTGAATATATACATTGAAAGGTTGGTAATAGATGTGTCCGAATTATGACAAATAAAGCATTCTGGTGAAGTTTTATCTTGCCTATTCTTTTAGATTCTGCCATTTGTGTCTTTTTTATTTGTACTTTTTTGCTCTTTATTAAAATAGTTTATTAATCTCTAAACAATATTGAAAAATGTCTAGATTTGAAGTTAGGAATTGAAATTTAGTTTTTTATAAACTTCCCTAATTTAATTT